>OX411550.1:20950916-21405916 GCA_948146395.1 Fragum whitleyi
TACCAGGCCTCGAGACGATCATCACCCACAAGGTAAAATACGTCATGTTCATAAAGAGATGCCCAGCTAGATACTTACTCTATCGTTCCTTAACATCGAACATCAGACGACAAATAATTGTAGAAGTACAACACCATACGAAAAAACGTTGACTTGTTCAAATTCAAATTATCAGATATGCGGGCGTCAACTTTCAAGTCAGTTAAAGTTAATTTGATTTTGAAAAATCCTTGTTCGCCCTCCCGGCAATTTTCGCGGGACAAAGTCTTGTTATAAGAAATTACTTCATTTTCTGAAATTGTTCCCATGCATTTCCATAGGAGAATTAGAATTATGACTTAGGTCTAGTAGAAATTATTATAGGTTAGTCTACAAAGATATCGATGGCTCAGCGCGAAACAGTTGTAACTCCCTATAAACATATAGGGAGTTACAACTGTTTCGCACTGAGGCATCGATATGTCTACTTCAAATTGCGCACAGAACATAACGGAGTAGGAGAACTCTTTTGTGCTTGCTATTATCAAATAATTATTAGTGCCTGTGCGTGACAGTTCCGACAATTTGACATGTGCGTGTCTAACAATCATGGAGCAGCCACGGGACCGTCTTACTAAGTTTCTTACGAAAAAAATTAATCGTTAGTCAAAATGACAAATCGTATCTGGTGTTTTCAGTCATTTTTATATTCTGCCTTGCAATATCTCATTTAATAGTCTTTAGAAGACGATTCTAATGAGATATTACATGGAAGAATATTCCATATTCACTAAGTACTGTAGAAGCAACTTTAATTTTTGACTTACACAAAAAATGATCGTAAGATGTTTAGTAAAACAAGCCCCTGGGCTGCCGTCTGTACAGGGAACGCTGTAGGAATGGATATCCGTAAAGTCTACCCTGTGGGAAAGGTGGTGCACAGAGACCCGTAGGGGCTTATCAATGTATTTAACAGAGTTTCAGTCATCAGAGAGAGTTGCCTATTTGAGATGGAAACTGGTGTAGAATTGTGGTTGTTTCTGGTTGTTTGTGAACGTGTCCTGCGTTTAGAATGACAAAACGGTACAAACAGTTTTCCAAATATACCTCGCTTTGCACGTGCACTTGTGTGCAAAGCGGGGTTCAATAGGCAAACTGTTTGCATTGATCATCCTGAACGAAGGACAGTTTTAGAATCAGTTCTAAATTTTATCTATCACCCAGCTAGAGCGCAACAAACTATCTATAAATTGAATAACGTGTTCCGTTTTATTGCTGACTAAAATTGGTTGTGCTACATAGAAATAATTGACTTGTTCATGTGAGGAAATCGTTAAAAAGGCCTAATCGTAATCGCATGGTCATTTGTTCTCTTAGCTCTATTTTGGGCGCGTTCGACTTATTTGCGTCGACGAATACAACAACAATTACAGCAAGAAACAAACCTAATATTTCATGGAGTATTCCTTTTCAAATTAACGGAGTACGACTCAATTTCTACGTTGAGGATGTAAATAGATTACAGTAACATTGTGATATTGACTGTCATTCCCGATCAAAAACATTCTTAATCGCTCACTTAGCGCTCCATTTATCCATTCCAAGCACTCACTCAAACTACTCATAAATGCTTCAAAATCACCAAAAATGATAAGATCATCAACAAAATTCAAAATAAAATCGGTAGATAAAGTCCACGATTTCACTAATATAATTGAATTTTGTAAGCGAATGATAAGCGTGAAGACATATCAAGCTCATTATATTACGTGCATTCATATTTCATTAAAGGGAGGTAATAAATATCGTTAATTTGTTAATCCTGATTTTTGGTAACATCCCTTGAATTTCACCCAAAACTCACTCCACACACTCATTCAATTTCATTCAAAAATCACTCGAAAGTCATTTATCTTATTAATATCACGATATTCTTTACAGTTGCAAAAGATTGAAATTGCTACCCCGCTTTGCATGTGCACTTAAATGCAAAGTCGGTAAACGTTCGCGAATGATTCGTGTCACCCTGACCGCAGATAGTCTCCAATATAAATAGAGACCTAGGGGTAGCGCCAGATAAAACTCAAATGAAAATGATTCATCCTGGGATACCCTGGGTCTCTCTATTTTCCATGTCGATATGCCGGGGTATCCGAGGATGAAAATGGTTAGGCCTATTCAAAACATATCATATATGAGATATAGATAAGAATAATATAGACAAATCAAATTCCAAATGGGGTTTCAGAATGTTTGATATTTACTGGTATATAGCTCCACAAGTTTGAGTGAGCGGTCAAGGGTCATTTTTGTCTATACAGCGTATAGACAAAATTGACCTTTGATCCCTCACTCAAACTTGTGCATCTATTACGGCATCATGTAAATACAACACTCTCTTTCATCATACATTGTGTACATAATCATTGTTTGGAAACGTTGGTTGACGGTTTATGGTAGTCATTTTTTTCTTTAAATAGTCTTTTCTGTGTGAATAACGAATATTTCATTTTAGTATTCATCGTCTTTTTAGTGTACTTCAACACTATTTGGTTTGTGATTGATCCGAATTGTTGTACAGATATTTATTTTCGTCAATGGTCCTTTTTCCTTAACGAGTCAAGCATATTTAAGCCTACTGACCCGCAAAACGTCTTTTGTCTGAGTTTCAGAACAAAAGTGTTTAATTTCACTAAACACGTAAATGTTCTTTGTTAATGATCGAATATATCATATTCCCATCCTTAACTTTCAAGATCATCGGCTCATTTTATTGCTATTTTGATAATACTATTGTGCATAGATCTTCCCGAGAAAATGATATTTTCACGCAAGCAATTCATTTTTACGAACATCATACCTAAAAGGACACTTTTAAATTAGTTAAAATAGAGCTCTTCTAAAGTCTCTCATCGTTAAATATGGGGCGTGTTCATCGAAAAATTCATGGAATGCATATCACCTTTCATTCTGGCAAAAGTTTAAAGAGTTATGATTTAATGAATTTCGTTAATGTTTCTCTTACATTGAATGTGAAATGCTTTTAATTTCATTTCTCTAAGATACGAGGAATCTTAAATCTATTAAGATTTTTCATTCTTGATAAATTCACGTTTTCTTTACTAGGATTATCGCGTTGATAATAAAGTGAAAATGGGAATATAGATTCATTATTATCAAAAATAAATTTTAAAGTTATAGAGATGTGAATTAAAATTAGAGAAAAAATAGAGAAAAATCAGACAAAAATGTCTGAACGACTAAAAAGATCAGTTGGAACTATTTGCATTTGCTGCAACATGTGAGTTCTTTTTTATTCATTAAACATTAACACGGTTAAGAAGGTCGTGAAATTGACAAGGTGAATGCTTTTGGAGTGATTTCGGAATGAAATTGAATGAGTGTGTGGAGCGAGTTCTGAGTGAAATTAAAGGGAGGTAAACCAATATTGCTAATTTTGTTCAAGATGAACAAAATTAGCGATATTGATTACCTCCCTTTAATAAATTATACGTGTTTTTCTATGTGTTCGTCTTCGTGGACCAATCAGACACATGAGGGTTCGCACCAGATTATAGAATCGTAGAATGAATAGATCGATATGAATTTATTGTCGAAAGTCTTGAACGATTTTTAAATGTTTTCTAATGATTTCAGAGCGTTTTTGATCGATTTGAGTGAGTGTTTGGAATGAATGAATGGAGCGCTGAGTGAATGATTTAGAATGACTTTGATCGGAATGAGTTATTGGTTAAAAAATTAGGTACATCCCTCAATGAAAGCAACTTTGTATTTGCGTACATACTTTTTTAACTTGCACAGAGAGTAGTGCCATAATTTTATTTTAACTCTACTTTAACTAATGCTTTTCGGTTGTTTATGGAGGAATAACGGTAGATTAAAATTACATAAACTCTACGCCTTACCAGTGAGTTTGCCAAAAATTTGTACCCCGCTTTCGTCCTATTCACCCTTTCTAACGTCATCTATGCGGAGCCAAAAAAAGTGACTTCAACATTAATGTTGCATAGCAATCACTAGCAAATAACGCGCTTTAAGAAGATTTGTCCCGTAAGTTTCACATTTTGTCTCATCTATGCATTGAAGAAATAGAGTAATCGTATGTTTTTCGAGTAAGATCGATTGATATTTCATTTCTTGAAAATAACGCTTTTGTTGTTCAGTCAATAAATGTAAATTGATCTTACACTGACACAAATATCCTCTAACTATTTGTTAGATATTTTGAATCTAAAATGATCATTCTGCATTCCTCAATACTATTTTGATATGTGACCTCTTGTTTGTTTGAATGGGATTTTACGCCGCTTTCAACACTTTTTTTCAGTTAAATCGCGACCTCTAGTTGATTTCTGCTAGATTCGATCGCTTTTTCATATACATGTATTAATTTTGAGCATTTCCCAAGATCGCCGTTTTTGCCCGTTTTTGTGTGTGACGGGTCACACATTTTATCACTAGATTTATTATGACTCGCACCTACGAAGTAGAGGGGGTACATGTATATTGGTGTTACCCTGTATGTCCATCCGTCCATCTATGCGTCCGTAGACCATCTTCGTTTCCGGACTCTTTAGGAAAAATGGAATGACTTAGAATCATAATCCTGACGAAATTGTTGCCCGTGACCCAAGGAGGTGCCATTTTTTTCTCTCTTTGTGTGTGTGTGGGGGGGGGGCGGTGTTCACGAAGGTCAAAGGTCGAAAATCATAACTGAACTTTGTCCAAAAATCGTATACGGAACTGGGACAAACCGCTGGTTGGGGGTATTAGTCCGCTTTGTAATATATCTGGGGCCTCTTTCAAGAAAGGTCCTACGATTGAAATTTGGTCGTATCGCAATCGTACGATAAAAATTGGCTTTCAAGAAACTTTTTCGCTTTCAAGAAAGGCGTCGTATCGTGAAATCTACGATAAAATTTGCGACACCTTTAAACCAGTCGTAAATTTTACGATTTTGTCCCTATGAGCCTAAAATTTTCTCTGATTCCTCTCTAGCTCTCGCGGATGTTAGAACGATTATTTAGCTATGCACAAACTAAATTTCCCAGTACAATATTGTGTAATAAACGAGAAATATTGTAAACAATGGATGCACCATCACTTCGATGTTTGATTTTACTCTGCGATAATCGTACGATTGTCGCAGAATGTTTACATAGTGGCATTAAGTTGTTTATTTACCGTAAAAATCGACCCTTTTATGATCATGACTGAAAACGTTTGCTTACCCTTCCTAGTGACACAGAAAATGGGAGATACCAAATCGATAGATTTTTATGCATGTATAAATTACTTACTTAAAAAAAGGAAAAAAACAAACAAACTACTCTCACATTATGCAATATAGATTCCTGTGTTTCATGATTCAAGTACTGTATGAATTAAAAGGAAAATTCCACAGCGTATAGTCAAAACCATACAATTCTTGATAAATAGGAGGACTTCTTATTAACAACAACAACATCATCATCAACAACAAAACCGCTGCACTCGATAAAATATTTTTATTTCTCTCTTTCCGTCAAAGATAAACTTAGCAAATAATCAAGTAAATACAATTATTGAACAAAGATACTTAGCCAGATGAAACATGTGTAAGCTTCATGTAACTGTTGTAGGTACAAGGATACGACTACAAACACTGCACTAGAACCGAAGTTAGAGTTATCGGTAATATTGTATGTAAGCGACGGAATATAATATCAATTTATAGCTCGTTTCAACATCTTCCATACAATACAAAAGGTTTGAAGAATTACATAAAAAATACAAATAAGAAAAATGGATGAGCTATTTTTTTTCATCTTGTCTTTTTAACAATTTTGTATTCTTATACATGCAAATACTCCACAAGAAAACAACCAACGAAACAAACAAACAGCAATGATAATGAATTGTAATGATAATAAAGTCAGACACCGAAAATTTGGTGCAGATGATCATTAACTAGAGCATGTGCATTTTAACCATCCGGTCAAATGTTCGATCGCTCCACATTCGACGCGAAAGCCGGTGTACTCTCATTGGAAAGGGAATCGATAGTGTAAGCTAACTTTTAACAATGCAATTATGAGAACTTGCATATATTGACATAGATATTTAGATATCGATGAGAAATGTGTAGTTCGACGAATTTGGTTTAAAAAAAACCTCGATAAATATGCATCAATATGCAAGTAAATGGCTATTCTTCGGCCAGTTTGCTGATTTACCCTTTCTGGTATTGTAAAAAGCAGACAATTTACCCACTTACGCGGAAGTTAATTTCATATGATCAGCACGTGCAGATGTGAAAGATCAAATGTACGATAATTTTATGAGGTCGTATAGTCTGCGATTTTCAACGATATTTTTGTGAAAGCCGTTTACGACCGTCTTAAATATAATCGTACGATGATTGTAAGATAAATCGTACGATATTTTTCTTGAAAGAGGCCCCAGGTTGGAATCCAATTATAACGGCGTTGTTTCCCTTTAATTTTGCTACTCGCCTTGTATTGGATTAAAAGGGTTTAGATTATGACAAGTTATGGTACGTCTATAAATCTGATCAGTCTTTTAAATAAGTCGCCTAATGTAATTAGATACATGAATATCAGATCGAAACTGTCTTGTTTTGTTATTTTAAGGTAGCGGACACATAATACTTCCGCAGCATTTCGGAAACCATTGTCTTTCACAATGTGAACCGAGGTTTCCTAATGAAATCATCAGGAAGCCTCTGTTAGAACTTTTAAAGTTCATGATTTCCGAAACATTGCCCAACTATTACGGATCCACTTCCCTAAGTTAACACTATGGGGATAGTGCGTGTCCAATCACTATAAGCAAGTTGTCTCCGGCACAGGTCAGCCATGCGTTCAGGTTGACAAAACGGTATGAAGTGTTTGAAAATTAAACCCCGCTTTGCACGCAAATCCACCTGCAAAGCGGGTATAATTTGCAAACAGTTTTCACATTTTTTTGCCCTGAAAGTGGGCCAGGCACTGTTGATGTTTTTGGGCAACGAGCCGGGTAGCATTTACGAACGTCCCGTCTATCACATATTGTATTACATGTAATTGATTACTTTAAATTTGTTTTAATGAATGTTGCGTTTATAACATATATGATACGTGATTCACACATACTGCTAAACAAAAATCTGGAGTTAATTGTTATTTTTACAGAGATACCTTAATTCGAGTTTTTTGCTCATTTGCCCTACATTTAAGATAAAAATGTTCGCGAAACGGTTTGAAAATTGTACCTCGATTTGTACGTAATCTTACGTGCAAATCCGGGTTCTATTCTTAAACGTTCGCTAACGTTTTTCACCGTGAACACGGGACGGGATATTTGCAAGAAGGCATTTATTCAAACTTGGCATAAAGACAATGCATATTTTAATGAAAACTCTTGAGATCGCTGCTGCAGTATGAGGCTTTGGAGAAAAACGAAATGAAACGTTAAATTTTTTTAATCTTATGGATGAAGTCTGATTCGAATCTTCACAATGTGTTATCCTAGTCGTGAAACGAGTGTAGATCAGTTTTTGCAGGAGATTGTTAATATACTTCACGGGTAAGGAATATGCATGTAAGACTTATGATTTAGTAAGGTATAGCCTTGCTTAAGCCGTTGTGATATTTCCAAAGATTTTATATATGCGCATAGTACAGATTCAGACTCGGATGTGCATCTACAAAGTCTGATCAGAATCTACACTGTGCATTTTGTAGAAAACCACCGACCAAGAGCTTCTAGAAATGACAATCAGCAAATAATGAATCACCGTGTGAGTGATCGGACTTCAAAATGTTTCCAAAGTGTGCATTCCACGCACATAAGAATTTGTTGCAAATGTCACGCGCATTTCTAACAATTAATGTACTAATTCAATAAAAATTATGTTTCTAATTTGCAATCATTTGTACTTAACCCTTTGCTGTTTAATCCCTGCTTTTTACGTGCCTGTAATTTTATGATTGAGAAAACATTGTGAAAAAAGAAGAAATTGCTTCTGACAAGCAATTTCTTCTCTTTCCACACTATTTTCTACCCTACTGAATGGTTATTTTTCATATTAAATCCACTTTAAATTTTCGTCTGCAAAACCTTTGAATTTTGACAGTTCCAAAATTTTGTAAAACAGGAAAGGGTTAATACAATTTTTATTCACCGCCGAAGTTGGTCGTATATTGGCATCATCTTCCTCTTCCGTTCGTCCGTACGTCCCGATGTCATAACGTCCGTCCGTACGTCCAACTTCTCCTTTTTATGGACAGATTTGGACGAAACTTTCACAAAGTGTTTCTAGTCATCTGCCCTTTGGTATATTGACCTATTTTTGGTGTGTGAGCCCACATCAATGAGTTACAGAAAAAGTTTGAGTTTGGATCCAGTCCATAGAACGATTTCAGATAAAAGATAATTTGCTTATTTGAGACTTGATTGATAGCAATTGACGTTTGCATGTGTGTAGCAATTAATAATTATTCCTCACTATAGTTTCAAGATACATCATCTGATTTACCAATACAGATGATAAAAACTCTTGCAACTCAACAGCTACTTTTTGTAGAAAGAACTTAATATAAATTTATATACGGTAGTAGCTTTCAAAATTCAAAAATTGTTAGAGTATTAAAGATCATCTACCTATATAGATAAATAGAGAGATTTTATTCAGGTTAAATGGGAAATGACAGTACATGGTAAAATATTAAGAAAATACATATAAAAATGCATATATCACTGTGCGTTTTGTCATACCATGTCTGCCACATCCAAACCTGGGATAACGCAAAAAAGAGATATGATATCTCTTATTTCCATTGCGGTCCCCTGATTACTAGTATTAGGTTCTACACCACAAAGAGGATATTGTGTTGGCCTCAGTGCTTTAAAGAAATAATTTTCAACGTCACATATTTTTTCACTTTCAGCAATGACCGTGGAGTCCGATCAGCTAGTGACCCCGACTGGTTGGAGATCAATGGTAACCCGACAATTCCTCCCGTCCAGTCTATACGAGCGCCCCCTGCACCGATCGCCCTTCACGCTCAAAAAGATAACATGCTCGGTATCACGAATAAGAACGTATCGAAGAAATATCTAGAGAAATTACAGAGGGATAGAGAAAGGAACCAAGAAGTACTGGCTGAATGTATAGATAAACTACCTATCACTATCAAGTAAGTACTTTCGGTACATGTTCGAAAGGCGATCATAATATCCTAAATTGTAGTTACGGTACTTCGATCACCCATTTACAATGAAAGCAGCTTTTCTGAATGCCTCTGGGTTTAATTTTTTTTTTTTGGGGGGGGGGGGAGGGGGGGGGGAGGGGGGGGGGGTTTGTTTGATTGGTTTTTTTTTAACATTTTATGTCTTATAACTAATTTCTTGGACGGATTTGGCTATAGATCAATTAAATTAGTATAATTACAAATAAGTAAGTTTCATTACATTCACAATGCTGTGTTTGCTTTTTTGACTTAATAAGCATAACGTTATGCTATGATATTAGGGCTAATTTGTAAATGAAAAAATGCTATTAAGTATATACATTGTATATATTTCAAGTAATATTTTAACGAGTGGCGAAGCAAATAGCGAAAATCCAGCTTTTGTTGCTCAAGAAATGAAAAAGTAACCGATCTTACACAAGTAACAAACTACTATTATGCTTCTTTAATGCAAAAGACGAAAAATGGAAATTTAAGTTTTTACCGAGATTTTTAAATCGGAGATTTATACCGGTTTTCAGAAATCCAGTCTGTTTGACCCACTACGTTTTTACCTTTATCTTCTGAGCAATGTGTTCAAACCAAATAATGTGTTTTCAAACACCGAAGAAACGGCCTTTTCAGTCACAATCTACAAACTTTGTTTTTATCTTATTTACTTTTCGACAAATAGAGAAGATGCTAATACAAAATTTGATGTGATTTTCGCTTTTAGTAATTACCAGTTAGTATTTTCAGTGTTTATAACAAGATTTTCGGTTGAGTAAAGGAGTTGAAACGCACAATAGGTTAACTGTAAAATAAATTTGTAGCACTTACAATATTACTACTCTGATTTTTTTTTCTCGAACGGTCATTTACCAGTTGTAGGGCTGACAACCAATCAAATTCTGTTATGATTATCACTCGGTCAAAACCCACGCGTAAATTCACACCACGTGGTAGATGATGCAATGGACATCGTCTGCTCGAAATGTGTCAATTAAGTTGTTTGTCATTGGTCAATGGTCGTCTGCACTCTGACAGGGAGCGTGGGAAGTCTACTGGTGGAATGAGTACTGTTGACTATGTGTTAACAAATAGAAATAATTTTGTAATTTTGAAATATTTGATTTCAATGAGCACTCTGATCACGCTCCATCCTATTTACAATAAATTCAAATTTGAGTATGAAGAAAAATTATTCAACAACAAATAAACCGACAAAAACATACGATAAACTGATATAGGATAGCAGTAAGAGCGAACTATTTTTAGAATAACTCATGAATAATCATAGAGTGCTGCTAGATTTAATCGATTGGTCAGAAACCAAAGATATAAATAGAATAGTTGCCGATTTCACGTGTTTCTTGAGGGAAAATGCATTTATAGTATTTGGGAAAACCCAATGCTTGAAAAACAAACATGTTGGTAATCAAAATTGTAAATAGTTTAATGAAAAATGTTTTGTTGCTAAACAGGCTTTTAAACTCTAGAGAGAGGAATAATATTAACAGACAAGCTTTTAGCTTGGCGTGTGCTCATTATAACAACGTAAAAAAATCTGCTAAGAAATAATTTAGACTAGCAGAGGGCTATCGAATCAGCAAACTTTCAAAATCGAACCCACGAGGTTGGATGAGCTGGCGATGTCCTCGAAAAGAGGAAGTGTTAAGACAAAAAACTCACAAATTGGGCAACTATTTTACCATCTTTTATTGTCCAAATTTGAGCCCTTTTGATTGGCGAACTATTGCACTATCCCAGCCTCTCAATGATGTCCGATTTACAGTGCTGACAGCACTTTGATTAGTATACGTTATGAGTTCATACTCGAATAGTACATGTGGCGAGTCACGCGCACTAACTATATAGTTTGAAAGTTGTTATTTTTAATTGAGTTATGTCCCTTTTTTCGGAAAAAAGTTCCTTAGGACAAATTCGATTTCTGATGTGTTTAATTCAGGGACCAATCATCGTATCATATAATATGACAATTTATATGTATATATATTTATATATATAACCTTTTTGCGATCACCTGTGCATTAAACCTTTTCACCCCTTATAATATTCTTTACGTGATGGGTGTCATTAGAAAGCAATTGTTTTGTTCTTTTAATTAAATTGAAATTTTATGAAAGCTCAGGTGACAGGCCGTGAAATATCATAAATTAAATAGAAATTAATAAAGATATGAGATATGTCATAAACGTCACTGCCAACTGGTACCATTAAGGCACAGGACTGCCTCGGTGGCCTAGTGGTAAATGCACTCGACCCGTGACCTGGAGGTCCGTGGTTCGAGCCCCACTGTCGCCGGGGTGTGTTTATGGGCAAAACACTTAATAGCCAGCCCCAGTTCACCCAGCTGTAAAAATGGGTAGCAGTGGGTTTAAACCACTGCCTCTCTCTCGGAGACGTGAAAACATCAGGATTGAGCGTTCGAGAGCGATTCTATAAGGTTAAGCTTTCGTCGCAATCGAACTAAAATAAATTATTATAAACTAAGGCACAGGATTGATATTAATTAAATGATCTCTAGTGTTTTAACTCATTTTCAAACGACAATACTATCAAGCAGTGAAAGTCTAAAGGAATTGCACCCAAAATAAATGGTGTCTCGGGATAAAAAATTTAAGTTTTTGTAATGGCATGTTAGTAGTTTGCACTTGTATATGTGTATTTTCAAAACTGAGCTCAGGAGTCTATTCATGTATTTAGAATTTACGGCTCACCGCACTAAAACAGATAAAGGCGATATTGTTGTCCCCGAAACAAGTGCTATGTTTCGATGCAAAATCAGTAGTTAGTAAATGAGTATTACAGATATATGGCATTTTCAATTTACCTTAAATCAAGGAGTTTTTATTCCGAAAAGGTTTTAAATTCTTCTCAAATGAATGTCGGCATGAACATTTTTAGACAGGATGAAATCTAGTAACATAAGCATGTGAAACAAAAAAGAGAAATATGGCATTATTAAGAACAGATATGACAATTGTGTGCAAAACTATCACATAGGCTTTATGTAGGTTCTACAGTGGCGGATCCAGGGGAGGGGTGTCATTGGGGTTCAAAAGAACATGCCTCTGGGGAGTATAGACCCACAAGTTAAAGTGAGTGATCGAAGGTCAATTTTGTCTATACATGTATAGACAAAATTGACCTTTGATCACTCACTCTAAATTGCGGAACTATAGGAAAACGAACTTTCTGGTTTTTCTTTTCTTTTTTTTTTTTTTTGTATCATAACAGCAAAATACGATATCAGAGACTAAGTTACGCTTCATTAGTCCCAGCTTCACTAGCAGACTATCTCAATGTAGCTTTTCTCATATATTATGCAAAATTTGAAAAAGAGAACCCTCTTGATAAGCTATCTATGCTTTGTAATGGATAGATATGTACCTTTGGGGTTCAACATCAGAAAAGACCCGAATACTTTTTAACAGTCTTTAATTCTTCTCTAAAGTTTATTCACATAGGGTTCTGTCGACTTACAGCAGATATTTGTGAGTCCCAGACTCTCAAACCATTAGTTTCTTAAATCCTATAACTGACCTTTATTAAACCAATATAGGAAATTGAATTTGAATTTAAAACCCTATCAGAACTTGTATGTTCGAACCCATTTTACAGAAATACCAGATCCGTTATTGATGCTGAATTCGACGCTCAGGGATGACCGAAATATCTCTTATTCTTAAAATGTTCGAGCTGAAAAGGCAATAAGTTTACGCATAAATGTCCATGCATGCTTTTCAATATATCGAAAGAACTGAGGCAAATGAACAGAAATTTGTCATGTTCATTATAGGACTCGGCTAGACTATTGATAACAAAGAAATCGGTTCATTCAGTCCAGTGATGGTTTAAGCCGCTTTATTCTATTGTGAGAGGCTACTTAAAATCTCATTCATAAAAGAACATATTGTGTACGTACATTGAATACATTCTGTTATCACATTTTATACAGGATTTAAATGAAGTGTTACATGTGGAACTATATTATATAACTCAATTAAATTACAAAAATGGATAAATATAATAATAAAAATAATAATAAAAAAAATAAATCGCCAAAAATATCAATATTTAATAAAAAAAAAAAAAAAAAAAAAAAAAACCTGTTTTATAGTGTTAACAAAAATATAGAAATGCATTGACCAACTTTAGCGTAGTCTACTGTGGTAACTTTGTGCACTTAAGACACAGGGAAAAATTTTCAGTGAACCTTATAATCTTTAATGAAACGGATAAGATATGTTTTATTCCCAATTCAGCCATTTCTTGGAACTAATGGTCGTTGTAAAAAAAATCTTTTTTTTTAAACTATATACTTCCGCCATAAACCATGGCTGATATTTCCTCTTATCCAAGAGTAACCATCACAACCAGTTTTCCGATCGTTTGTGGAGATCATTTTGGCATGGTATAACTTGAAAGCAAAACGCAATTAAATACAGTGTTTTGTTTTCAAATCATAATATGTCCAATTTTAACCTTACGTTGAATTTAACTTTTTCGCAACGTCATCCTCAGTTATGTTTGTGACGTCATATAAAACAACGTGCGATATGACGCGCTTTCATGGCTGCGCGCTAATTATTCCCGAGGTCTATGCGGAAGCATCGCCGAGGGTTCTCGAGTGATGATGGCGACGTGTGATTGACGAATTTGTTTTACCGAGCATTAGTGCGCTTTTGGACTAATCTCCGATTAATCTCTTTGAACACTTTTTTTTAGTTTTACAGGCGTTATCAAAAACTCACGATATACACTTTGTAATATCTCCGCCATTGATCGTTACCTCTTATCCAACGGTAAACATCACCCTTACTATACTGTCAATATCTTGTATATCAATGGGCACAAGTTCTAACAGCATTTATTTTTCTCCCTATTATACCTAGATCATACGCATTTCGCATATCAATGTTATCATTACTATTGCAGAGCCTGTCACAAAAGTGCCGGATTATAAAAAAAAAGTAAAAGTAAAAATTTGTAAAAGTGAGTAGGGTGCTTACATATTCGGCGAGTAGATTTATGTCAAATACAAGCTCTGCGAGGTTCACATCTCACTTAATTGAAAGAATTTTTGTATTTATATGATTTAGATGGTGCAATACTTTTTGTCTTGTGTATAGTCGGGAATTAGAGGTGAGTGCGATTATCCGCGCTCACGTTTTTCTGAAGATTTATCGTCGCTACCGTAGAATATGCCTACATTAGCGAGCCCCTAGATCACGGTTAGTTGTTAAGGGTGACAGTTCTCGGACGAAACAGCAAGGCTGAGATCTGCCTTGGTTCTTAAATGAAATCAATGCAAAATATCATCACATAGGGTCTCGGTTTAACGTGTCATCCGAAGGACAATTAGTTAGTAAATGTGCCAGCCCGGGAATCGAACTCATGGTGTCAAACTTCGATTTTCTTTAAATTCAATTATCTACCAACCGCCTGAACTAATCGGACTGGCAAATTACCCATTACACCAATGCCTCCAAAATTGATATACTGGTGGTGAAAATCCGAAAATGAAGACGACATTTAACCCTTTCCTGTTTTACAAAATTTTGGACCTGTCCAAATTCAAAGGTTTTGCAGACGAAAATTAAAAGTGGATTTAATTTGAAAAATAACCATTCAGTAGGGTAGAAAATAGTGTGGATGAAGAAGAAATTGCTTGTCAGAAGCAATTTCTTCTTTTTTCACAATGTTTTCTCAATCATAAAATAACAGTTACGTAAAAAGCAGGGATTAAACAGTAAAGGGTTAAAGTGTAGCACCTACAAGATACGTAGATGTGAAATGCATGTGATCCGTTACGCAAAAAGGATCACCTTGGAACTCCCCCCAAAAAAATGAATAATTGGAAAAGATCTATCAAACAGAGGTCAATCAGAGGTCTCATTTCAAAAATTCTTATACACGAAGATAAACTGATTATTTCATATTCAAAAAATATAATATGAGCCTGTGAATGATATTTCCAACAATTTCACGAGTGCGTGATGAACAAACGTTGGGCAGTCTGGACAAGCCAGCAATACCTGAAAAAATATAATGGGTTGAGAACTGCGACTTTACGCCCGTAACCACTTATTAATACATAGTGAAGACTCCGGTCAGACTGTGCGACAGCACAGGCTGGTCTGAGTCTTAACGTTGCGCACAAATGAAATTGTTGGAAATGTCACGCACAGGGTCATATAATATTTAGAAAAATTATCCAAATCCGAAACTGGTCGACCTTAGTCAGCCTGCGGTTTCCACAGTCTGACAATGGCCGAAACTTTATGCACACGACTAAGTCCTGCGTTCAGGATGACAAAACGTTGCGAACAGTTTTCCAATTATACCCCGCTTTGCACGCATGTGAACACAGGACAGGTGTCCAATTTTCGGCTGGCGGGTCAGAAATTTGGAATGAAATTGACTATCAAAGAAAGATTCCCTGGTATGAATAACTAAATTTCCCTAGTCACAATGAAACGCAGTCATAGGGTGCAATTTCATTAATTTGGACAGAAATCAGTATTAAAGTGAATTTTGATTGACGAACTCTCGTTCTTTACCTTAACTAAATAAAACTTAACTAATAATAATAATAATAATAATAATAATAATAATAAAATCTTTATTTAACGAAGGTAACTTATTAAGACATCATCATACACATAAATCAAACAGCATAATGATTAGCTTATTTACAATAAGGCCTTCGAATAACAAAATAACATGTAATGAATCACACACATACTCGTCAAACACGCGCACACGAATAACTAACACTTTTTTTGAATAGCATTGCAAAGCACACATACACTCACACTAAATATATAGATCCGGACATACACATTTAACTTACGAAAAATCATTCATAGATATCAGATATTCTTTTAATCTTTTCTTAAAGCATTTGATGTTAGATATTTGTCTTAAGTGTAATGGGAGTGAATTCCAATACTTCATACCTCTAAACGAGAAAGTTTTTTTCTTGTTTTCCGTTTTTGGTATACATTCCAAAGAAATATTATTGTTCGTTTCGGATCTTAGAAGATAAAAATTATTGCTACTTAGATTTAAGAGATTAGACATATAAGAAGGAGTTAATCCATTTATTATCTTAAATACCATCAAAACGGTGAAATATATGCATCGAGTTTTAAATGTTAACCATTTTAATTCAATAAAATTGTCTTTAGTGTTCGACATCCTAGGTTTACTTAGAATGATCCGTGCTGCCCTTTTTTGAATTTTGGTTATCCTATTTATGGATGCAGACGATCCCTGATTCCATGTTATACAGCAGTAGTCAAAGCATGGAGTTATATATGAATTGTAAAAGATTTGTCTCATTTCAGGGGTTAAGAAATGATTAATTCTTTTCAGTAAATGTAATTTAGACGATAACTTTACACAAGTTTTATCAATATGAATTTTCCAGGAAAGGGTGTTATCAATATATATTCCTAAAAGTTTCTGAGAAGAAACATTTTCTATTTGATTATCTAAAACTTTTAAATTTAGTTTTTGAGATTGCTTAAGTTTGAATTTTGTTCCAATTAGCATACACGTAGTTTTTTTAGGATTTAAAACCATGTTGTTGAGGTGACACCAGCGCTCAACCTTAAGAAGGTCTTCCTGTAGGGTCTCGTTAATTTTTATTGTATTTGAACCAAACTTGTGGAGCGTTGCGTCATCAGCATACATGTCAATATCTGAGGATATATTTAATGGTATGTCATTAACATAAAGCAAAAATAAAATGGGTCCAAGAATAGATCCCTGGGGTACTCCAGATGATACAGGTCTCATTTCGGAAGATTTTGTTCCATTTTTTACAACTTGAAATCTATTAGTCAAATATGAATGAAAGAAATTACATGTGTCGTTTGAGAAATGATACAGTTTTAACTTATAAAGCAGTATATCATGATCGACAAGATCAAATGCTTTTTTGAAATCAAGAAAAACTGATCCAATAACATTTCCATTGTCAATATGAGTTAACCAAGAATCTATTAAATGAGTAAGTGCTGTTTGGCAAGAGTGGTTTTCCCTGAAGCCAGATTGACGAGCATATAAGATATTAAATTTTTTAAAGAAATCTTTAAGCTGATTTGCAATGTGTCTTTCAAAAATTTTCGATAATGTAGGTAAAATAGAAATTGGTCTATAATTGTTTGGGTCACTCTTTTCGCCACCTTTGAAAATAGGAGTGATATTCGCTTTTTTGAATTCTGTCGGGAAAATGCCTTTCGATATGCAGTTATTGAAAATACTTGAGATTGGTACAGAAATAAAGTCTTTGCATAATTTCAATATATTAGCCCCAATATTATCGATTCCCGACGACTTTTTAGAGTCCAACTTTTCAATCATGTTTTTAACCTCTAGTGGTGTAATGAACTTGATATCAAAGTAATTATTCTCTAATTTTACATCAAGGTGATTTTTTAAATTTTTGAACATTTCTGTATCTAAAGGAACCTTCTTTACTATTTTGAAAATATCTGAAAAATGAGTATTGAGTTCATTTATTACATGTTCAGTGCCTTCTATTTCTCTATCGCTGATACATAATCTGGAAGGTATTTGGGACTCGGTAACATCATTAGAAGAAATATGCTTTAGATTTTGCCATAAAGTTTTAGGGTCATATTGATTTTGAATTGCTTTATTAAAAAACTCCTTTTTACTCTTTCTTATTTTTGCCGTAACCTTGTTTCTATGAATTTTATACATTTTCCAATTCCTCGATCGTTTAAATTTATCCCGTTCCGATATTGCTATTTTGATGTCATCATTATACCAATCCGGTTGTTTCAATCTCTTAACTCGTTTTTCTTTCATAGGAATATGCTTATCTAGAATGTCATTCAAACAAGAGTAGAAATATTTCAATGCTTCGTCTGGGCTTAATAAAGTTTCGATTACGTCAAAATGTATAAAAGATAAATCATTAATAAAATTTTCCATTATCAACTTGGAAAATGATCGATATCTCATTGTTTTGAGCGTGTTTTGTTTTTCTGTTGAAACACTGCATTTGTACGTTAGTGCAATGGGATTATGGTCGCTTATTCCTATGTCAGGAACCAAAGTTTCAAGTATAAATTGCGGGCACGTACTATAAATATGATCGATTATATTCGCGGAATTTTTCGCGATTCTTGTGGGCGTTTCAATGTGTTGGTGAAGACCAAAGTCTCGGACTAACATAGCCCATTTAGAATTGCTATAAGTTAAGGGTGGTGAATAATTTATATTAAAGTCACCTAACAATACAAAATCAGTTTTGCAATTTTCCGCGAAATTCAACTGCTCTTCAAAAACATCAATCCAGTCTTGGTTATTATTTGGTGCTCTGTAACAGAAATTTAATAATAATGCTTTGTTATTTCGAAAAATTACCTCAATCCAGATGCTTTCGATACCACCTAATTCTAGATCATTTCGTCTGCGATAATTTACATAATCTGCAATATATATTAATAATCCTCCACCAATTTTACCTTCCCTGTCTTTTCTTTCGATTGAAAAGCTATCGATTTTAAGATATTTGTCATCAATCTTTTCGGTTAGAAATGTTTCTGACACACAAAAAATATCAAGTAAATTTGATTCTTTTAACATAACCCTAACTTCATCCATTTTTGGAAGTATGTGCTGTATATTTAAATAAGCTACGTGTAAACCTTTTTGTTTGAATTGAAAAGTTTGATTAGATTTATCATTATTTTTCTGGCAATTCGAATTATTTTCTGTATTATTATTTGAAATGAGTGAGCAATAATTATTCAATTGTGATTCATAGGTATTATTAAAGTTGGTTTGTTTAGATATTTCTCCCTTTTTGTTACTTTCATTTTTACAAGGCACAGATAAAAAATCATTATCTATAGTACAATAATAAAACAGTCGGGGCGGCTAAAAGTATTAAAAATATCAATATTTCAGCTTTGACATTAATTTGCTTCAATAATCAATTACTATTATTCGTTATGACACATTTTCGGGTACTTATCTCTGTCCGTCGTTCTTGCAAATCTTTAGCTAAAACAAAAACTTGAAATTGAAAGGTTTTCATCTTTTTGTCGAAGATATTATCTTAAATACTTCATGATATATAAATTCGATCTAGAAACCGAAACTTGTGCATTAGATCAAATGTGTGAATAAATACCGTGCGCTATGAAAGACTCGCTCGTTCTCTAAATGGCTTGAAACTTGGTCAATACGTTTGTCTATAAGGTTAATATAAGACAAAATTGTATGAGGACATTTTCTTGTGGACTATTTGATAGATTTCAAATTTCGATAGAGTAATCAGAAAATGATTTAAAGTGCAAATAGCAATACATTTAAAGCAGTTTACAAAGTAAATATCAAATATGACTGATGAAAGACGGTCTAATTGACTGCCTTCGACAATCCTTTGAAAGAGACATCTTAGATTTTTAAGATGTCAATGGCCTCCAAGGAGGACACTTCATTTGTTCATAAAAATTCTATACGTATTTTAGAATTATCAAATTTGTGATACATAAGACGCAATTCAGTAATTCTAACCGAAACGCTAAAAACATATCGACCCAGCCCTGAGTCCAGGTATAAACGTTCGCAAAATCTACTAGAAATATTGTACTGTTTAGCACATAAACGAAGATTCAAAGCTGTGTAACATTTTCAAACGTTTGCAAAAGTTCTTTTTAAAAAAAAACCGAAGGCAGGGCTAGTTAAACTAAATAGATTGCGTCTTCTGACTTGAAGAATTACCTTTTTCTTATTCAGAATATGAGAAGCGATTCTATCTTACGATTTGGAATTAATAAACTCAGGTGATTTGTGATTGATTTAAATACCCTTTTTAATATTCGTCGTAGATTTAAGGTTTTCTCGAATGATACTTTACTGTGAAAAAGGTTTATAAATAATTTATTGAAGCAAACGTTTGAGCTATGATACGTGACATTTCCAACAATTCCCAACAATTTCATGAGTGCAGGATGGACAGACATTGAGAAACTTGCCCCGTGTTCAGGATGTAAAGGCGTTTCGCGAGCGCTTTGAGATGATACCCCGCTTTGCACGTGCACATACGTGCAAAGCGAGGTATCATTTCGAGAGCGGCTCGCTAACGTTTTCATCCTGAACGCAGGGCTGGACGGAACAATTTGCATTTAAATCATGTTTAATTGAGAACAGAGACAAAGAACCCCTGGCTATCTTTTTCAGTAGGGCGACATGTAGACTCTGATCAGACTGTGTGGATGCACAGTCTAATCGTAGGCTTCACGTTGGGGACATGTGAAAAGTCACACACAAGTTCATTTCGTTTTGAGATCCCTAGCGTGTAATTTGATACGCTTGTTCATACGTGCAAATGCCTTGCATTTATAAAAATAGGATACAAAAGAGGAAAAAGTTATTTTGTTTGAAAGGGGTTTTACGCCGCTTTCAAAAATCGTTCAGATAGTAGTTGGATTTTCCTTTCCCCATTTTTCATGACGTTATTCAACAATGCAGTGAAATCTAATGGAATTTATTCAATGAAGTCAGTTATGAGTTGAGTGACCCTATCAAAGACTATCAAAGTCTCCTCAATATTACATGTTTTCGTTCGTTATCAGACATCGATTTCTAGGGTTCACTCTGGACAAAATCTATTGACATCCGGACAAAAACAATTATTGGACGTTCAAGAATTGGTGTCGGAAAATATCTCTAGTGATTTGAAATGGGTCGATACTGTTTGGACTTATTGAAATAAGTATCGTTGGTCGCGGCATCAAAGATGAGTGCTATTGTTTGTATCTTATAAATCAAAAGAAACCGCAATAGTGACATTGGATAGACTGGTGTTTTAAGCAAACGTACATTTCAGAAGAATTTTTTTTTTTAGTTTGGTGTTTAAATTTGTATTAAACAACGGACTTTAACCTCGTGTTATCTTGGATATATGGTACTTTCTGGAAATAAAACTTTTTTTTTTCAAGAGAAAGCATTGGCTTATGTTCGAGCATGTATTAAAAACTGACATGTTCTTTCCGAGGATTCCGCACGGAGTCAGGTAACAGAATGCCTATTTTTAAAATATAGATATAAATGATCCATTCTACAGGAAAACCTGCCTAAATGACAAATATATTGACCGTAGACTTAAATTCCCATGTTATATTTATCATTAGTAAAACTAGAAAAATATCTTGTTTCCCAAAAGGAAATAAGTGCTTTAACCTTTTTCTGTTACCCTTTTTTCCAAGTAACCGAATGTTTAATGCACTGAATGTAAATTGGAGAGAAAACGTAAAGAAAAAAGGAGAAATTACTGGTAGCAAGCAAATTCTCCGTTTTCTCAATATTTTCTTCAACATTTTGCAGTATATTTTCAATTTCAATGCACATTGAATTAAATGCAAATTCATTGAAATTGGAGGGGTCTAGGATTGTTTGCTTTGTATTATCTGGGTTAGAAAACTGAAATTACAAAGTGACGTCATTAAGACAGATTTTTCTGGAGAAGGGATCAAGATATAAATGTGACCCGTCACGCGAAAATGGGCCATCTCGGAACTCTGTAAAATGACTATTTGACAAAGAGATTGGGTCCAGCATAGGTCAACCAGAGGTCGTATTTCAAAAATTCTTTCACTGGAAGGTAGATTGATTATTCTAGTTTCAGAAAATAGACACGGTGCAAATGATTCGACCCTAGTCAGTCTGCACAGTCCGCGCAGTCTGACCAGGGTCGACACTTTACGCACTACCCAGATGGTCCTTTTCGCGTGACGGGTCACAAATATATCAATGAAATTTAAAGTAAATGAATTGCATTTAGGTTAAAAAAATAATGATTAAAGATGGGTGGAAGCATTACAAATATATTAAAATGGCGATAAATTAAAAAATTAACAATGTATTAGAAAAAAGTATATGTTTTTGTTTTTTTAAAAGGCAATTGTTACATTTTTAAGGTTCATTCATTGATCTTTTTCAGTGAATGCATTATTTTTCAACGATTTGTAATGGGAGAAAAAGGTTTTCAAAGTTCATCGATATCTTCTGCTTAGAAGTTGAAAGAAAAAAAGTTGAAACATGTTGATCCAATGGTGTTTGCATAATGTATCTCGCACATTTTTGCATAATAATTGTCTTCTTCAATTGTGTTATGCAAATTTTAAGATATGTGACCCGACTTTTGAAAACCGCCAAGCAAAGGAGAGCGAAAATTAATGACCCTTGACCCTTAATGACCAGGACTACGCAGACTCTTCAGAATCGAATTTCTTATACTAACTTATTTATTTTCTAGATCTAGAATGATCTCTTTACTTTTCTACATAATTATTTTGACTTCCTCTTATTTGAACTCTGCCTTTCTCAGTCTCTATTTCAGACATTTATTTAGGGAGTTCTTAGATAGCCCCTTTTCGCATGACCGCCCATATATATACATATATTTTGGCCCCACGACTTTAATAAGATAAAATTAATGGAACGTGAAATTGTTTACTGTCGAAGCTCTCGAAACATTGAGAGGTGTTTATCAATTTGGTCAGTAATTTACAACTTTGAAGTGTTCCCTAGATTGTTAACCTTTCCTTAATTACAAAGTTTGCATTTACAGGGGTAAGCCCAAACTTATCGTAAGTGCCTTTAAATATATAGGCACTTACAATAGTTTTGCATTGATCCCTCAAATTCTACACGAAATATGATACTTTTGTTGAGAGACCAAATCCCTCGACCTGTATGTAGATTTCAAGCTGTAGATTACAAGCTGTCGTTTTAATATAGTGAACCACAAAAGAAACGTATCACTAGAACAATTTTATTTTAAAGAAGTCTTTATAAAGGCTCATATTTTTTTTTAACTTTCATTGAATAGTCATTTTCGGAATTGATGTAAAACCAATCATAGCATTAGTTGAGAAAACGGCGATACGTTCCTTTAGGTCGAACCCCAAACATAGAACCCTAGAGGTATGGCGAAAAACAATTTTAGGCTGTGGATTGCGATGTGGTCTCTGATTGGATGCGTGTGTAAATAGATAGGAGTTTAGGTCCTTTTTCGGAGTTTACTTTCAAAGAAACTGTCGATCAACTTAATGTTCTTGGAAATACGCATATTCAATTACTTCGTTGACAATACGGACTGTTTGTGTCATTTAAATGTCCAAAGGGTTAAAGGTTATTAATTGATATACGTCACAAAAAGCATTGATGGTTCCTACGCAAGAATTGTTCATATGCATTTTTTTCTCCGATTTGGCAAGAAATCTATGTGGCTTTCTTACGAGAATTAAATGATTTGAATTGAATTGAATAATCAATGCTTTTTTTGCTTTCTCAATACCAGTGCCTCCTCGCGAATATAGTGAACATTTGATTTTTGCATAATTCCAGTGATAAATTCTTCACATATGTGACCCGTTACGCGAAAAGGGACCATCTGGGTAGTGCGTAAAGTGTCGACCCTAGTCAGACTGCGCGGGGTGCGCAGACTGACTAGGGTCGAAACTTTTGACATCGTGCTTATTTTCTGAATTTAGAATGATCAATCTGCCTTCCAATGAAATAATTTTTGAATTGCAACTTCTGGTTGACCTATGTTGGATCAAATCTCTTTTTCAATAATTCATTTTCAGAATTCCCGGATGGTCCCTTTTCGCGTGATGGGTCCCACATAATTCAGAGAGTACCAGCGTTATGCACAATCCATTTCAATAACAAAGCAAAAATTTGAACAAAGGGATATTTTTATTTAACTTGTGAGGCCAGTTGACTCAATTATCTCCAGGGAACTGATTCAGCACCAAATATCTCTTAATCTTTTACTATGTTTTAGTCTATTTAAGTCTAAAAATGTGAGGTTTCTTTGTGGTTCAGTATACATAAGCCTTATCTTTTCTGTATTTTTTATTCTTAAAGCGTAAAACTAAAAACTTATACCTTAGAATTTTTTAGAAAAACAAACAAAGAAACAAACAGAGCAAACAAACAAACAAAAAAAAAAAAAAAAAAAAAAAACCCAAAAAACCACCAGTTATTGTAATCGAACAAGTAATTATCAAAAGACATTTAAGAAACAAAAATCAAAATATTTTTGTTTAGAATTTTTGTACCCTGTGGGTTTACCAGCATGATATATGGTCACTTAGGATAACAACTTCTGTGGAATTTGGCTGAAAGCTATCCTTTTACATAAAGATTATTTTCAAATTTTCACTAAATTTAGATCTAATGAAATTAAATTAGCCCCTTACATGAGAGCCATTTTTCTCCAATCAATTTTGTTGAAAGCCTTGATTTATGAGAAAACAGTTTCGAAGTTTTCACAGTGTAAGTTGTTTTATCTTTCTGAATTTCAGACAACTTGTTTATCCAGAGAAACCTCGATTCGGCAGCGTAAGCTCGAACCAATCTCGAGACACCAAGTTCAGGATCGGTAGGGCTAACGATTATTGGCAAGAGACAGCCGAACAGTGGGTCAACGAGGACTCGAACTCAACAGACATTCACAACGTGCCAAACCATCACCACAAACACCAGAGCCATGGCCGTAATGGCGTGCGGGAGAACTCTTACCACTCAAAGAGTACATCAGATAGTGCCTTTGTAAACAAAGATTTTGTACACTACCCAGGTTTTCAGGGTTCATCCGGACAGTCTCAGAGTCTTAAATATAGATACGGAAAGAAAAAATCCGAAATCAGCTCGGATAAACAGACTAAACAACCGCCGGTGAAGTTCAAACCAAAAGGTTATGGTAGTTTGTATGACGAACTAGAATTTGAAAGACGATATAAGAAAGTTTTTGATTTAAATAAACATATCCATTTCGTTCACTCGAACTTTTTGAGCGGTCAGAGATTAATGAAGAAGTCACGATTACCTCCCCTCGGTTATAACTCGTCTGTACAATCAGACCCGATGGATCCCGGAGACATCTTCGCCATTATGTCGGTACAGAAGTTTAATCATCCGGATGACATGGAGAAAAACCGACTGGCCATGTCGAACCCTGGTAGTGGCTTCCATAGAATTGAGGGGCCATACGATCGTCGAGGTAATAAACCTAGACTAGAAGTCACTCAAAGTTTAGACACGCCAGTTGGTTTTGTTCCAGGTACCATTCCTAAAACCGGAAGTTCCCCATTTGACGGCGTAAATGGCGCCAACAATGATATTAACCACAATAGTTTATATAGATTACCGAATATGTCCGGCGAAGATCGTGATCAATCTAGGACAAATTACACTGTCTCGAGTTTTGACGATAATAGATTAGAATCTCAAAGAAATATGGACAATACACGAAAACCGGAAGACGATAAAAGGAAATCACGTGCACACAAGAAAGTACCGCAGACACAAGATAGTGTTCGTTCAACAGATGTCGGGTCAGAGATTCTAGACGACCAAGAACCGTTCAATATTCGCGTTCATGTCGAGATAAGACCACCAAAGGATGGTGACGCCAGAGAACCAATTGATAACGAATGTGCTCTTGGTTATTCCGAGCTCGGCAGTGACACAAAATATCATAATGGTGTTGCAGATTATAGTGACCTTAACCACGTAGAAAACGGAGACGATGTTTACGAAGACGTTGCAAAGAACACCTTTGAAGAAAAGGTTGTATACCCAACAAAACTAGAAACATTTGATGAAGAAGTGAACAATGATGTCGATAAGGAAAATGTAAATGACACGTTCATTAAACCAAGAAACATTTCCATCTCAACAAATCAGTACGGATTTATAACTAAAAAGGTTCAGTATCCACAAAATTTTGTTCTAGAAAATAACAGAAATTTCTAATAGGGTCCGATGAACTAAATCCAAACAAAAGAATAGTGAAAATAAGAAGAAATTATGGCAACTATGATGTACGAGTTCGAAACTGTTTACCCATCTTAATGCAACCAAACAGCTGATTGTGGTAAGCCTTAAACCTCAAAGACAAAATGTACGTAAGCCCTTCCGCAATTTAAACAAACGACATGTACATATCTTTCGACGCATTATAACTACAACTACAATGATAATCATAATAGCGATAATAATCAAAGTACTGAAAGTACTGATGGTGGACGTTTCTGAAGTCATGATTGCAAATTTATGATTTGTTAGAGTTTAAACAAGAAAATTTTGAATAAGGCCCCTTTTCCCATGATATGGCATGGATCCTTCCCATTTTCGATAGGGTTCATCCTTGTGACTAGAAACACATGCTGCTCAAGTTTCAAGAAGATTGGATCATATTTGTAGCCTCTAGAGTGTAAATAAGGAAATTGACATTAAGTCCCCTTTCCCTGTAATATGACATGCCTCCTTCCCATTTACAAAAAGGTTCATCCTTGTGACCTGACAAATGATCTGACCAAGTTCATGATAATTTGACCATATTTTTAGCCTCTAAAGTGTTAACAAGAAAATTGTCATTAAGGCCCCTTTTCCTGTGATATGGCACGGATCGTTCCCATTTTCAAAAGGGTCCATTCTTGTAACCTGACAAACATTCTGACCAAGTTTAATGAAGATTGGACCATATTAGTGGCCTCTATAGTGTAAACAAAAATATTGTCTTTTAGGCTCCTATTCCCGTGATATGGCATGGGTCCTTCCAATTTTCGATAAGATTCATCTTTGTAACCTGACAAACATTCTGACCAAGTTTCATGATGATTGGATCATATTTGTGGCCTCTAGAGTGTAAACAAGAAAATTGTCTTTTAGGCCCCTTTTCCCATGATATGGCATGGATGCTTCCAATTTTTTATAGGATTCATCCGTGTAACCTGGCAAACATTCTGATCAAGTTTCATGATAATTGGACCATATTGTGGCTTCTAAACTGTAAACACGAAATTTTTGTCTTTTAGGCCCCTTTTCCCATGATACGGCACGGATCCTTCCAATTTTCAATAGGGTTAATCCTTGTGACCTGAAGAACATTCTGACAAAGTGTCATGATGATTGGTCCATATTTGTGGCCTCTAGAGTGTAAACACTTAAATTGTTGACGTCTGACGACGGACGACTCACGACGGACATCCCATGATCACAAAAGCTCACCTTGAGCTAGTTGTGCTCAGGTGAGCTAAAAGTTCTATAAAATAATTAATTTTTCCGCGATTTTCATTCTCAAATAAAGAAAGAAAGAAAGGGTAAGTGTTTATATACAAAGGTAAAAAGGTAAAGAGTCAGACACTCGTCTTGAGATTGGCTGTGTTGTGTTGAAAAGTAAAGTAAAACCCCTTTGCATAAACCTTTATCACACGACCTGAATGTTTTACTTGCTCGGGCAGTATCGCTATTCATGTGTATTCCGTAATTTCCATTAATTGGCCATTGTTTTAAATACATAAGTAGTGTCAGGGGAGGTTACCATTCCAGTAATTCCATTCACCAAGTGACCTCCCGTATACCATTGGAAAAAAGGGGCGAATCACTCACTCTGTCTGAAAAGTAGTTCTACGCAAACAAAACGTTCACCTGATCTCGGAATGGCATTTGATTTTGCACTTAAAAGATGTCTTTGAGGTTTCAACAATTAATGAAGATTCCTTGTTTCACTCCATTTTTAAAATGCTTAGTTGTCAGACGGATACAATTCTTGTAAAGGAGTAAATTGAATCTAAGTGAGCGCTACTGTTTTGAAAACCTATTAACATCTGACAGGATTGTTCTTACATGGTATTAACACTGGTGAACATAAACGTCCACCAAAAATGATGAACTTATAGAAAAAAGAAGATAACAAGACATATACATGTACTCATCTATCCGATATAGCAGAAACCGGGCTTTGTGCACTTAAAAATAGGATAAAAAATTAATGAGGCAAAAATGAAAGACTTGTAACTAGCTCTTTCTTACGTTATTTTTTTTTTCTTCTTCTTCTAAACTTTTGGTCAGTTTAAAGTTTTGTTGTGATAGCTTACACACATGGGCGAAAGTCACACAAAAGATTCTCTCAAATCAAATATAATTCCGTTAAAATTCGGTTAACGATTGTAATAATTTTCACAAAAGCAAAAAACAAACAAAAAAGTTAATTGTTATTGATGGAATATACTTTTTTGCTTTCTCTTTCGTGCCCTAGTGATAATAAATATTTTATAATAAGCGCATGACATTTCCAACAATTTTATGTGAGTGCCAAGCACAGTCTCAGGAAAGCCAGTGCATTTGCACCGTCTAATCAGAATCTTCACTACGAGCTCTGCCTAAGGCTTTTGACTTAAAGTTTCTGTAGACCAAAAGGTAACGTTTCATTTTGAAGCGCAATAATTGTGTGTCAAGGCTGCTTAATGTTTGCGCGTAGTGAGGATTCAAACTGCGCTGATTGAAGAATACATAATCTGGCATATTTCATGTTTGTCAGAAATCTTATCATATATTTGTGGAATCTTATGTTACCCATACTTCCGTAGACGGATGATCGACAATCTCTACTCTGTTTGACTTGAATATTTGACTGCATGAATTTTCGTACAATTAATGTGTTGAAGACCCTAACGAAAATAATATTGGTAAGGTAGAAATTGCACGAAAGAGATTAATTGAAGAATTCAAAGGATGTCTAGCCAAAGCCCTTACAAAAATAGTTTGTTTGAATGGGGTTTTACTCCGCTTCCATTTTTTTCAGTTATATCGCGGCTGGAGCACCCAACAATGGATTCCTGGTATTTATCACACCAGTATTACCATTACACCCTTTCCTAGCCTCCAGCTGCTATCCAACATCGGTCGTCGATTATCGTCCCTTTGGTAGGAGAAGAATAGTTGGAGAGAATGAGTGCCGACGTCGGGAATCGAACCCGGGACCTCTAGATTTACAGTCCGACGCGCTACCAACTGCGCTATGACGGCGGTATCGTTACAAAAATAGACTTCTGTTATTTTCCTGATAACATTATTATCTTTGTTGTTGAGCGACTAACTAGAACCTTGTTACCCAAACTTATCTATGTTGAAGTAAGCTAAAGATATGTGATTTTGGATACTTACTGTAAAAGTAAGGGAAGATGTATCGATCCAAAATAACAAAGTCAGTTTAAATGTAAAGTTGCCAGAAAGTCTAAGTGGCTACTTTTAAATTTATGAGAACAGTTTTAATACCAGACATACTTTTACGACAATTGATACACAAGGTCTTTATAGCATTATCAAGGTTGGCTTTCGTTCATTCTGTCTGTAAATATATCAGTTCCAAATTTTATTAGGAGAAAAGCTCAAAAACTCAAAATGGATGTGGAGCTCAATCTTTTTCACTGGGTGCGGTAAAGAGAATATGAAATAACAAATTAATTAAACGAGTCATCTTTAAATAGATAAAACGAGGTTTGTCTGTTTTAGATGACGAGTTAAATAAATTAGGTATTTTATGAAATCAAATTTGATTTTCTATTTACAATATGACACGAATTTTGCGATAAATCAACAGACTTCTCGAAATTCATTGATATTTCTTTCCGCGTAACCTATTACACCGTTTGTAAAGTGACGTTGCTTTACGTTCTGAGCTCATTTGCATAGTTACGTCACTAGTGTGATAGCACTCGTATAATATCAAGAATACTCAACGCCGTTATTTCACTCCCGTGACGTAGGTCATATTAAAAATACCGTTATGAATATAGTGGAAAAAGAAAAGGATAAACCCGTCAGTGTATAGAATTTTAAATACGGATGTTGCTACGTGTTTTGGTACAATGACATAAATGGAATTGTTACCTGTTTCGCCAGAATTGGCCATTAGGGAACCCCGTTAATAAAACAATTGCGAAAAAGATTGGTTACAGCAGAGGTCAGAGGGAATTTGCATTTCGAAAATAGTTGGATAGGAAGGTAGATCTACAAGTAGCATTTTAGATTCAGGAAATTGTCTGAAAGCGAAAAGTTTCGATCATATCAGCCTGTTCAGTCTGACCAGGGTCGATAATTTTCGCACTTCCCAAACGGCCCTTTTTCGCGCGATGGGTTTCAAATGTTTCAATATCAAGCTGACCACACACTCAAAATTCTGGATCAAGGCCGGATAATCGGTCGGCATAGACGAGTAGTAGTGACTGTGATACTTTCAGTCAATGCCGATTATTTTGAGAAGTCCCAAAATTTGCTGTTAAATCCGATATAATCAAATTGGTTTTAGCATTTGTTAGAAACGAAGTCTGGATAGGCAGTTTCGTTCCACGTGGTCATTAGTCCGTGCTGTACAAAGTCAGTCGGTTTGAAAGATTATGACTTCTGTAGAATATTGTAAGTCTATCATTTTGAACAACTGCATTCATCGAAACTCTAAACAAAGTTAAATCTGCTTAATCCAGCTGAGAGCTCATGTTTACAGATATTTCTCTTGAAATTATATGCTGCTACGAAATGTGAACTTGTTTTGAGTTTTTAGCTGACCTGAGCACCAAGTGCTCAAGGTGACCTATTGTGACCGGGTGCTGTCCGTCGTCCGGCGTCAACTTTGACCTTTTGTGCACTCTAGAGGCCAGATTTTCGGCCCAAATGTCTTTGATACTTGGTCAGAATGTTTGCCTCCATCAAATGTAGGTCAAGTTCAAAATTTGGAGAAAGGAGGTCGTAAATGGGGTCAAGGGGTCAATTTTCAGAAAAACCTTGTGTGTGTGCACATTAAAGGTCACATTTTTGGCCCAGATGTCATAAAACTTGGTCAGAATGTTTGTCTCTGTCAAATGTAGGTCAAGTTCGAAATTGGGTCAAGAGGGGTCAAAAAAAGGTGTCAAATTTTAGAAAAACCTTGTGTGCACTTTAGAAGCCTCATTTCTAGTCCAAATGTCTTGGAACTTGGTCAGAATGTTTGCCTCCATCAAATCTAGGTCAAGTTTGAAATTGGGCCAAGTGGGATCACTTATGGGGAAAAAAGTTAGAAAAACCTTGTGATCACTCTAGAGTCCTCATTTTTTTGGCCAAATGTCTTGGTACTTGGTCAAGATGTTTGTCTCCATCAAATCTCAGTCAAGTTCTAAAACATTTGTCCAGTGGGTTCTAAAATAGAGGCAAGGGTAGATTTTTTTTAAGAAAACATTGTGTGCACTCTAGAGTCTTCAATTTTGGCCCAAATGTTTTGAAACTTAGTCAGAATGGTTGTCTCCATCAAATCTAGGTCAAGTTCGAAATTGGGTAAAAAATGGGATCAATGGGTCAAATTTTAGAAAAACCTTGTGTGCAATCAAGGGAGCACATTTTTAGCTAAAATGTCTTGAAATTTGGTCAGAATGTTTGTCTCCATCAAATATAAGTAAATGTTCCAAATTTGGTCAAGGGATCAAATTTTAGAAAACCTTGTGTGCACTCTATAGGGTAGATTTTTGGCTCAAATGTCTTGAAACTTTGTCGGAATGTTTGTTTCCACCAAAGCTCAGTTGAGCTCCAAATTGGGTCTAGCCACCTTTGTCAACTATATGCATCAGGTGAGTGCTTAAGGACCCTCTTGTTTTTTTTTTCGTGTATTGCAAGCAGTAAATTCAATGAAAAAACTGACAAGAGATCATCAATACAAGGAACCATGGCTAATAACATACTTTTTATGAAAGCAAACTTTTTATGGATTTTATAAACATTTAAAGTGGCATGTTGGACGATTTGTTGAGTGTTATATACATGTACATCAATTTCTAAAAGATAACACAATTAATATAACTCTTTATACTTGTTTATAACTGGGTGTCTGTTTGTATTAAATCACTTCTTGCCTCCTAAGTGTGCAATAAAGTGCTCTTTAATTTGCATAGTTTTGCTTTTTGGTTTTGAATTTCTTGAAACATTGGTCCATCTTTATTTATCCTCTTAGAATTCATACTCACTCACTTCTTTGCCAGCTTGTTTCACCTACTCAACTTTATAAGAAAAATTTAGAGCTACATGATTATGACTTCATTATGGATCGTATCTTGATAACTTTATCGAGCGACGAAATGTTCTCGATTTTTTTTTTACTTGTTTCAATATTTTATCTCTTCCGTGAGCATCGTATTGCGCTCCATGTACTTAAAAGTGAGAGAAAAAAAACAAAAAAACAATTTAAAATATGCGCTAAGCAAAGACTTTGACCAGCCAGTGCATTCGCACAGTCCGACCTGAGTCTTCACAACTTACTTAGTAGATAGATAAGGTCTCAAAGTATCTGTAGACAATTAGGTTTATTTATAAATACAGTTTGTGGATGACTATGCTGCTCCATGTTTACACCTCACGAACATTTCAAATTGTCAGTAATGTCACGCACAGGCTCATATCTCTTTATGGCTTTTGATAACTGGGTGTCTGTATCAAATCACTTCTTGTCTCCTAAGTGTGCAATAAAGTGCTTTTTAGTTTTCAGAGTTACACTTTTTGAATTCGAATTTTCTCCCATCTATATTTATCCTCTTAGAATTCAAACTCACCCACTTCTTTGCTAGCTTGTTTCGCCTACTCAACTTCATAAGAAATATTTAGAGCTACACGAGCTTTATTATGGATCTAATCTTGATAACTTAATCGAGCAACTAAATGTTCAAGGTCGGTTTTATTGACTTGTTTCAATGATTTATCTCTTCCGTGAGCAACGTATTGCATTCTATGTACTTCAAAGTGGAAAAAAAACTTAGAAGACAAATAATTTCAAATATGCGCAGAGCAAAGACTTTGACTAGCCTGTGCATCCGCACAGTCTGACCAGTCTTCACAATGTACTTAGTAGATAAATAAGGTCTCAAAGTATCTGTAGACAATAAGGTAACTTTATAATTACAGTATGTGACTGTCTTTGCTGCTCAATGTTTACACCTCACATTTTAAATTGTCAGTAACGTCAGGCACAGGCTCATATCTCTTTATAGCTTTTGATCACTTGGTGTCTGTTTGTATCAAATCACTTCTTGTCTCCTAAGAGTGCAATAAAGTGCTTTTTAGTTTTCAGAGTTATACTTTTTGAATTGGAATTTTCTCAAAATTGGCCCATCTATATTTATCCTCTTAGAATTCAAACTCACTCACTTCTTTGCCGGCTTGTTTCGCCTACTCAACTTCGTAAGAAACGTTCACAGCTACACGATTATGACATCATTATGGATCGTATCTTGATAACTTTATCGAGCGACTAAATGTTCTCTATCGATTTATTTTGACTGTTTCAATATTTTATCTCTTCCGTAAGCATCTTTTTACGGAAGCGCGTATGGACCCCTTGAATGGAAAAATAATGTGGTCTTCAATGACGTGCAAAGCTCAACAAGGCGCAACAATTTCGAAAACTAGTCTCGATATATCATGTCACATATGGAATCATGGGGCCTATTTTGTTTAACATATTACGAATATTTTTTGTGTTAGTCAAGAATTTAAGTAGCTTCCACGGTAGTTACTAAATATGGAAATCTGCCATGCATCATCTCATTGGAATGGTCTTCTAAAAGCAATTTTCAACGCTCATACTTAACCATTTATATACACTTGGATGTAGACGTAGCACTGTGGTATTCATATTTTGCTCAGAAAACTTTCCACAGACCGGGTGGGACTAAACCCTAGGACCCTTTGTTTCCACCACTAGGGCACAGAAGTGTTTTTGGCAATATTTCAACAAAATTTAAGTAAGCCTCTTTCCTGTGTCAATTATGGACATTGACCCAGTTTCAAGCTAGTTTGAAGCTTAGCTACTTCATTGGAACACGTAATTATTATGGCTCTTCAAAATAAAAGCTAGTAATGCTAAATATAGTTTGTTTGGATGGAGTTTTACTCCACTTTCAACAAGCTTTCTGTTAAATTGTGGCAGCTGGAGTACCTGACAATGGATTCCTGGTAATTCTTACACCAGTACTACCATTTCTTCCTTTCCTAGCCTCCAGCTGCTAAACTACATAGGTCTATGTTTATCAACCCATTGGTGGGAGACAAAAAGTGGGAAAGGATGAATGCCTCCGTCCCTAATTGATTCCAGACCTTTTGAATGGTACAGTAAAACTTGTTTTAAATGACCACAACCGGGATCAGCAAAAAGCGGTCGTTAAAGAAAATGGTCGCTTAATATGCGTTTTGTCTACAATAAGCATACTTTTTTAATATTCATATAATTGAAAAATTCTCAATTATCCTGTGATGTTGAAACTCAATAGAATCGTCTCATTGAGACGATTCTCGTGAGTTTTAACAACATAGGATTCTTTCTCAATAATTTTGAGACCAATCTTACGCTTTTTTTTTAGATATTTTGACTTAAAGAAGGGGATTTGGAGAACGGTCACCAAATAAAAATGGTCGTTTAATAGACGTTGATTGATTGAATGGAGTTTAACGCCGCTTTCAACATTATTTCAGTTATATCACAGGGGCTGGAGCACCTAACAATGGATTCCTGGTATATCTATCACCAGTACAACCACCACATTCTTTCCTAGCCTTCAGCCGCTATCTCACATGTTTAATTGATGTGGTGGCTTGAGCAAGATTGACTGTAGTCCAACATGCTTCCACTGTGCTATGAAAGCCTCCTAGAGCTAAAGATAGAATCACTGACAAACGACAAACACTTAAAATACTATTCCATACTTTACTTTACATAAAAATTAGTAAAGGTCTATATTAAATTAAAAGCTAACAGTGGTTTAGGCATGCTATAGTTTTTACAAATATTTACAAAAAAAATGTAAAAAAAACAGTACAAGAAAAAGATCACAATAGTCAACCAACCATGAGTCTATCACTGATAAATGTTAAAAGATTAAACAACAAAGTTTAATTAGCCCAAGCGTGACATTTTTAATAATTTCACGTGCAATATGCTAAGCCTAGTATCAGCTAGTGTATCTGCACAGTATGATCACTGTCTTCACTTTGCCCTCAAAAGGTTGCTACCCACTAATAGTAGATATATTCATAAACAGTGAATATATAGGGGATAATTGTTTGTTTAAGTGCAAGATCAATTTATATTTCACTGACTGAACAACAAAAGCTTTATTTTCAGTGAAAATATAGCCTTATTTGTTCACAAAACAGATTTTTTAATTAATCAATCTTACATAAAAACAAGTGATTGTTCTATTTTTTTTACGCAAAAATGGAATAAATATGAATGCTTTGGAATACATTTTCTTAAAAGGTGTCATTCTGCACAAGCTTGCTATGCAACATTCATAATGTCACTGATTGGGCTTCGCTTAAATAACGTCATATATGGTTAAATGAGTGAACGCGGGATATTAGTTTTTGATATTTTCACTAGTTTGACATTGAGTTTATCAAATGATAATCTACTGTTATTTCTCAAATACCGAAAAGCAATAAAGAATTTTAATAAAATGTTTGGCTTCCCAGAGAGCTCAATGTCTTCAAATGCTCGCATAAAATTGTTGGAAATGTAATGCACAGGCTCGCATGTGTTGGTAAATGACAATTCTGTAAATTTCATGTCTCCAGGCAGCAAATGTTTCAAGCGGTATATCTTTCACACAGTAGTACAAAATAGGCCAGGCATATAAAGAATTATTGTGTGAGCACTCATCAATAAAAAGCAAAGTGAAGACTGATCAGACTGTGCACAGGCTGATCAGAATCTCTACTTTGCTTGAAAATAAAATTGTTTGAAATGTTATTTACAGACCCATTTCCTTGTGTGAAAAACATATGCCTCCCAAAGCGGCATTTTTTTTTTTACAAATTTGACCTTGACAGATGACCTTGTCATATGACCTAGACACCAGCAGATGTGTATCATGGAGATCTATCATCATACCAAAATATAGGCATTTTATCTTGGATAGCCTGGAAGTAATTGGCAATGTGAAGTTTTGCAGACAGATAGATGGATGGATGGACAGACAGACGGACAGGGTTAAAACAGTATGCGCCCAATCTGTCGATGTGGGGGCATAAAATGTTTGGTTTATTTAGACGGTTGAAATGGTATGATAGCTGCAGGGTAAAAGGCTGATAATTTTATCTTAGACACCCATGCTGCCAAAATATAATTTTCATCATGAGCATTTCTCCAAAAGTTCAGGGACCCAGCTCAAATACTAGGGTCTGTGGCAACTGGGACCCTACTAGTCTTGTTCTCTGAACTGGTTATTCACAAAAAACTACCTGCTGTCAAGAGACTGGGTATCCTTCAGCTCTGCTGATTTAAATATGCAACATTATTACAATCATTTAAATGTTAATAATTCAATTCAATATATCACATCTTTCATTATGGCTTTCACAAATGATTTTAAATTTCATACTATTTACAAAATAATTTACATGATGATAGTATTTACAAAAGGAACACAAATCATTGAGCACATCATTCTAGATTCTATGTATGTGCTTCATACTGAGTGAAACATTTAATTTGAAGGACAGTTATGTGTGTGTGTGCCCAGTTAAAAACCTTCAACATTTATCAATGTGTTTGTTTGTTTGTTTGGTTGGAGTTTTTCGCTGCTTTTAACACTGTTTCAGTTTTATCGTGGTCGCTGGAGCTCCTAACAATAGATTCCTGGTTTTTCTCACACCAGTACTATCATTATATCCATTCCTAGCCTCCAGCTGCTACATCACATAGTTCTATGATTATCAACCCATTTGGTGGGAGACAAATAGTTTATAAACATGACCTGTCAAGCAAAAACGGTTGTGTGCAAAGTAACAATCCTAGTCAGACTGCGCATTTTGCGCAGACTGACTAGGATAGAAACTTTTCCCACTTGGACAATTTTCTAAGTATAGAATGGGCATTCTACCTTCCTCCTGTGAAAGAATCTTCAAAATGTTTCCTCTGGTTGACCTGTACTAGAACCAATCTCTTTTTCAAGTATTTATAACACAGGCTCTGGGGCTCTGGTCCCTATTTGTGTAACCGCTCACACCTACATACAGTTGCTCTGTTTGTGTGAATTTTAAGTCAAGTTAGTTCATTTAAATTATGGCAATATTTTACAGATTTAATATTTTCTCAATAAAGAACACATTATATCACCAATAGCACTTTAAGATAATATCAATACAGTCTGCACTTGTCTACCAAGCTTTTATTAATCTTTATTTTCTACTTCTGTTCAAAGAAACAAGACAGAGATCAAATCCATGGTTACCAAAAATATTAGAACATATCAATAATTTATGCTTTGCCTCACACTCTCAATCAAACTTTTTTTTAATGATTGATTGAATGGAGTTTTACGCCGCTTTCAACATTTTTTCAGTTATATCGCAGCGGCTGAAGCACCTAACAATGGATTCCTTGTATTTCTCTCACCAGTAAAACCATCACATCCTTTCCTAGCATCTAGCTGCTAACTTTTTTTTTAAAAAAAGAAGAGATCCCTCATTATCTGGATTGATCTCAATGGTAATAAGGAAGGATCTCTGCAGGTTCTGATTCAAACCTTTACATACGGTATTTAGCTGTACTTTATGTTCAGAAACTACAGTTGATATGCCTTGAGTGACCACCCCTATTAAGCAACCACTTTTATTAAGCGACCATTTTCAAAAGTCCCTTCAATGTAAGCAAAATCTTCGAGAAAGTGGACATTCTTAAACAAACAATTGCTTATCATTAAACCTTATGATGTTGGAACCCATTAGAATCGTCTAAATAAGACGATTCTATTGGGTTCAAACACTATAAAATTCAGTATAAATTATGCGACATTTCACAAATACTATCAAATTGACCATTGTTATTTTTGATGAAATGTTGCATTAAGTGACCATTCTCATAAGCGACCACTTTTTCGGCCCCTAAGTGGTCGCTTAACACAAGTTTTACTGTATATCTGTGTAGGTTGAAGACAGAACTCCTCACAGAGAGTGATTTATGGTTGTTTGTCGACATCTGACCAGAAAGCTTGAATACTAAACTTCCCACAGGATCATCCGAGTAGCTCAGCTTATTCCTAATGATTTATGGTTATCTGTTAGCCAGTTGTGGTAGAGATTCAACATGTGGTCTTGTGGCCTTACCTTAAAATATAAACTTCTCCTAATTAAAAACCTTAATGGACAAAATTCTTGAAAAATTATGGATTACAACTTTTCCGCTTAAATTAATGTCACCATAAACATTATGACATCATTTTCACAGTATGAAAATAAGCTTTGCTACATATTCCCAGTTTTTGCACTAGTTCAAGATCACATGTGTTATATCAACAAGAGGGCCATAGTGGCCCTAAATCGCTCACCTGAGTTTACTGTCTATGATGCAATTAAAACCATGTATTTTTTTCGAGATTTAATCAAACAACTACTTGACCTTATTTTGAACATAACCAAAATTTCATCAAGACAATCAAGTTGACCAATTTTGAAGTTAATTGTGCAAAAAATATGGCCTCAAGAGTGCCTACAAAGTTTTTCTAAGATTTGACCTTGTGACTTTATTGTTGACCTGACATGAGCCAATTTCAAAGTTGACAAAGATTACATCAAAACAATCAATCTGACCAGTACAAACCTATATTTCATTAAAACAATCTATCTGACCGATTATCAGATTGATTGAGAAAGAAATATGGCTTTCAGAGTGTCTAGAAGGTTTTTCTATGATTTTTACCTCATGACCTAGTTTTTCTTAACCCAATTCAAACATGACCAAGAATTCATCAAGACAATCAATTTGATCAATTTTCAGGTTAATATTGCAAAAATATGGCCTCAAGAGTGCCTACAAGGTTTTTCTAAGATTTGACCTTGTGACAATATTTTTAATCAAACTTCAGTCAATTTTGAAGTTGACAAAGATTTCATCAAAACAATCAATCTGACCGATAATCAAATTGAGGAAAAAATATGACCTCTAGAGTGGTTTTAAGATATTTCAAAGATTTGTCCTTGTGACCTAGTTTTTGACCCCCACTTGACCCAATTCATTAAGACATTCAATCAGACCAATTATCAGGTTGATTGAGCAAGAAATTTGGCCTTTAGAATGTCTACAACGTAAATATTGACAACACACAACAGACTTCATAAAACCACAAAGGCTCATCCTGTGCACTTCGTGCTACGATGAGCTAAAATATCAAATATGGTTATTTCACATAGTTCATATCTGAATAGCTTTTACTGTCCACTAAATGAAAGATTAACCGACCTTACACTGAAAATAACGATAATAGCCCAAATTAACTGCCTACCTGTTTCCATTCATTGACACAGAATATTCTAAATGAATCATTTCCATATTTCCCAATACCATACAGTTCTATAGGATACTTCCAGGACTTTGTCAAATATTCATCTGAAAGAAAGAATTAATTTTTCAACTTTACTCTAATAAATAAATGGCACAAGCAAACCATGCTGCAGGTACAAAAAACATTTGATGGTACCCATCTGACCTTATTATCTATTAATTTTCATAGACACTACGAGGGATCAGCACAATACTATTGTAAATGCCTATATGTTTATAGGCACTTACAATTGTGTTGCAATGACCCCTTGACTTACACAAGTTTTACTAGTTAGCCAATTCCTAGGGATATATTGAGTCCGAGATGGTACAGATGACTTATGTATTATGGAGAAAATGCTGCTAAACATAAGCAAATATTAACCAGCATTTTCTCCATAATACATGTAAGGAAATTTTGGGAGTCCCTGGCTATCCATTTGTGAGTCCCAGAAGGTAGAGATAAAAATAAATGTTTGACACCACTTTTAATAATCTTTTAGTTATATCATGGTACAGTTCTGTCATGTTAGTGCCTTCTGGGTAACACCAGTACTAGGCTTGGACTCTAAAATATCTTACCAAAGTAAATACCTTCGTGACAAGGGTTGACACTAACTCCTGAGATTAAGGAGTCAATTGGACTCCTAACACATGAAATCAAGGAGTCCAAGCTCAGATTAAAAGGTCTAAATTTTCATAATGAGAGAACATTGTGGGAAAGAAGAAATTGCTTGTTAAACACATTTTTTTCTTTTCCACAATGTTCTTCCAAAGAAGGTTTTTTTTTTTCAAAATACTAAGGAATGCAATCAAATGTTTATTTTTGTAGTGAAAATATCTACAGTTTTGACAGGTGTTCGAAAGGACACTGCTTGTGCATTCCTTTTTCAAAATATTCTCATATGACCCTACTCCTAAAAAAGGAGGCTCTGACTCCCAAACTCCCCTTAGTGTCGAACCCTGGTGACCAGAGGAGCGGCTGAGATTCAAAACCACAATCTTCAAGTTCTCTCAGATCACAAGTTGGCTGCCCTAACAACTTAGGACTACTAGTGAGTCTCAGGCTTGAAAAGTTATTCCATTAAAGCCCTGGGTAGTGTGTTAAACAACTTCTCACCGGAAAATTTCTGAATAGTGACTGATCTCTTCTCATGTAGACCCAGGGGTTGTAGGACTTTAGCCATTGATGTAACATCCCCTTTCCTGGCTACATCAGGGTTTGGCCATTTGTTTAAAAACTTCCATAATAAAGGTATAGCTGCTGTTCCTGAAATAAAGATGAAGTATTTCGGTAAACACCCAATCTCATCATCATCACATGACCCATTAAATGTTTCTTGTCAATTTTACTTTCAACATATGCAATTTGTACCTATTTTGACCCCTCAATTTTTCTTTCAAGGGGTCATTTTGACCCAATAAACATTCCTCTTTTTTCTCTATCTCTGTTTATGTTGAAGCTAAAGTCACACAAAAAATGATGTAGGACAGTATAGGTGCAATGGTGAGGATTAGTTGACAAATATAACAAATCTTCACTTACCTGACAGACCTTGTTTGAAGGTGAACTATCTTAACTTAGGGGTTAAGTTGTCTGTCTTTTTGCAAATCTTAAAGCCAAGCTTTTAAATCTGCCATTGAACTGATCAGTCGTTTTGTTTACTGCAGTCCCACAAAAGGTGGTCAGTAATGCATCACTGACAGGCCGCTTATCGTTTATGTGACATTTGCCTTGTGATTATTCTGTTTCCTTAACCCTGATTTCAAAATGCTAAAATAAATACTAACCAGTAGTTCTATTGAGAAAGATGGTAGCAATGAGTAGTTTCCATGGATCATGAAACAAGCTTTCCTGTACGAGATTGTACGGAGATTTTGGTGGCGTCCACTGCATGTCTCTGTGTAATTGTGGCTGGGGTACAAATATTCCATTCAGAAAGTACCGACTCTCTACCTCACTATCCTGCACAGACTGGTCCGGTGTTGGTACCTCTGATTCGAAATCTACGGAGGTAAATAAGTCATATTTTAGCAACTTTGTTTGTTTGTTTGAATGGGTTTTTTTGCAGCTTTCAACAATCTGTCAGTTATATCTCAGCAGCTGGAGCACCTAACAGTAGATTCCTGGTATTTCTCACACCAGAACTACCATTACATCCTTTTCTTGAATCCAGCTGCTATTAAACATATGTCTACAATTATCAACCCATTGGTGGAAGACAAACAGTAGGAAAATATGAATGCCAACTTTGGGAAACCCTGAACCATTTGAAAGATAGTCTAATGTGCTACCAACTGCACCATATGACGGTGGAAATTCATATTTTAGTGTTGTGGAAATATATATTCTGAGCTTCAGATACAGAGATTGATTTATCACGAAACAAAGTATTTTGTAATTGGTTTATAAAACCCTATGTTGTGAGTACTCAATTGGATTGTCTCATTATAAAACCCTAAGCTGTGAGTACTCACTTGAATTGTCTCATTGAGACAATTCCAGTGAGTACCCACAACATAGGATTTCAATGAAGAACGATAGATTTAGATTGTCATCAATTCCTGTCACTTTTAGTGAGCACAGTAGAAAGTAATCATGTTATGTTTTAGGGGGATCCAGAAATAGATTCTAAGCATTGAATACAGAGAGTGATTTAGGTCTCAATATAGAACAGAACTAACTGTTTATAATGTGTTAGTACTAACAACTCCGCATCTTAACCCTTGCCATGCTGAACCTGGAATATTCCTGGCTTAACAGGTGCTATAGACAAACATCAGCCTGCACAAATATGCAGTCTGATCATTGCCTATATCCCTGTTTTTCCTTTCTTTAAACCAGAAAAGCTAATTTGTTTGTTTGTTTGTTTGTTTGAATGGGTTACCGTTTTATGCCGCTTTTAACAATTTCGCAGTTATATCGCAGCGGTTGGAGTATCTAACAATGGATTCCTGATATTTCTTTCACCTGTACTACCATTACACCCTTTCCTAGCCTCTGACTGCTATCTCACATAGGTTTACGATTATCTACCCATTGGTGAGAGACAAACGTCGGAAAGGATATTTGCCGCCACCGGGGATGGAACCCACGACTCCCAGATTGGAAGTCTTATGCCTAACCAACTGCGCTATGGTGGCGGCCCAGAAAAGCTAAAAAATTATAATTTTCCAAATGATTCATGAATGACATTTAGTACATCCAGAGCTTCTAACACTTTGATTTTATTGCAATTTTGCCATGATTTTTTCATTCAGGGTGACAAAGGTCAATATTTAAAACAGCAGAGAGGGAGTGACTTAGCATTCAAAATGAAAATAATCCATTTTCTTACATTTCTTTTTCTCAGCTGAGAATTTCCTCAAGCTTAAAATCTAAATAAATGTATGAACACACAACATACAAGATAATATTAACAAGAGATGTTTGTAAAACATTTATGACACTCCCCTTTCCTATTCTTTGTCAATTAACAAAGGGCAATAACTCAAAAAATATTATTTAGTTATGGTTTGAGTCACTGTGCACTTCACTTCTCCTAAATGAGATCTATCCACCTGTGAAATTTCATGATTCTAGCTTGCATACTTTTTGAGATATGCTCTGGACAAAAAAAGGTCTACAAATAGAGCGACAAGTGCAAAACAATGTACCCCCTTTTTTGAAGGGGGGCATAATAAGTTGTTAATTGTAACAACTTATTAAAAGTTGCTTCTTATAACAACTTAACAATAATATCTTTTATATCCATATATTTTTTTAAGGATTAAAACTGTATTCAAGCTTTAATCTTAATTTGAAATTTGAGAAAAAATTCAGTTGAGGCCCTGATCTTCTGTGAAAAAAAAAATTAGAGTCCAACTTATTATACTGAAGAGAAAATTGCAGAAAGAAAGAAACAGCTGTATATGACAAGCAATTTTTTTCCACTTAAATATTCAACTACCAGCAAAATCCCCACCCCCGCCAATCAGTCATACATTTATAGTCTTGTCTGTATTAAGTTCTATAATGGATAGCCCTCACCCTCCCCCCTATTTTTTTTTCTTCAGAATTGTTATTCAATGTTCTTATCTGCTCAATGAATTAATCCAACATCATGAAGGGAAAATTAAGTCAGACATGAGAAATACATGGACTCATGCACTCCCTTTAGTGTAAAACCACGATTACCTACCTTCACTGTCTGACCCATGCATGACTGAATCATCAAGAGCTTCTGTCCGTGAGTTATTCCGCGAGATAGGGGAACGTGAAAGACATAAGTTTGATTCCGGTGGTGATATCACATTCTGCTCCGTTAATCTCATTCTCTTGGGAGAATTTTGATTATTGTCTGTAGAAAACTTTCTCTTCCTTAAGGGAGATTTGCTATTTAAGTTTAAATCTACTGCAGATTCAGAGATCGTCTTTTTACGTGGAGAATTTATCTTTTTTGTGGATTCTGGTGTTCCATAGGAACCTGTCCGTGATCGTCGAGAAGGCGATCTCTCTGGGGACAGTTTCCGTGAATACCCATGCTCTTCAAGTCCGTTAAAATGCCCTAATCGTAAACTAGTTAAATATGCATCCTGTACAGTTATACTGGTCGTATCGGTCACATTAAACACTCGTTCTTCATCAACATCACCTGACAAGTTAACTGTGTCTGCGACACCATCAAATAAATCATGACTATTGTCCAGTATCCCTTCCTCATGAATGCTGGGTAATCCATTATTTTCCTCGTTGATTACAGCACTTAATGCAGCCGGATCTAGAATGGCGCTGTAGTTTTCCATCACTACAACCTTTTTATCGTTATTGTTGTTAGGTATTGGTATAGCCAGGTCAGATGCCAAATCTTCATCTTCTACTACAACCATTGGAGTACCTTCAAAAAGAAGATTTAAAGTGTTATTAATATAGTGAAACTGTAAAAGTTCCGCAACATTACAGAAGTAAAGAACTTTAACAATGTTAACTAAGGTTTCCTAATGATATTCATTAGGAAACCTCTGTCAACATTGTGAAACATCATGCATGCAGAAATGTTGCGGAACTATTACCGGTCCACTACCTTAACTAAAGACAAGAAAGGGGCATCACAGAGCTACAGATAAAGGGGATTTCAAATAAGATTATTTCAATTATCGGGGCTTGAAAAATCCTGAAATTTTAAACCGTCCTACACAATCGGAAAATATAGCAGTGCATGAATTTTAATATTAAAATTTCTAAAATTGCACTCATCCTGCTTATATAGACAAAGAAGGAAAGAATCATGAAAGACAAGCAGACAAGTAGAATTTTCAAGCACTACTTATACTTGCACAAATCCTTTGTTGTGGATACTTCAAGATGATTCAAATGAGTACCCACAACATAGGGTTTCATTGAGAAATAAAGTTTTTAGACTGGCATTATTGTGATTATTCCCTCTTATCTATACCTCTGGCAGAAGTCATAGAATAAGATATATTTGTAAAACACCAATATCTCCATGATAACCTTTTTATCATTATTGTTATCAGTAATTGGTATAGCCAGGTCAGATGCCAAATCTTCATCATTCATCTTCATCATTTAATCTACATCTAAAAATTTCAGCCATCAATCATTTGAACATCAAGAAAAATTTGTAGTAAAATTTCTGCAAAATACATCTAAATCTCAAAATTGATACAACAGTGAAATAACCTATCAATAGATTGCATCATTATAGTCTGATCCAGATTGAATTGAGTTGCAGATGACAAGCTTTAGTTGATGAAATTTTGACATTTATCTGTAATAAAAACTATTTCTTCATTTTCCACAATGTTTCAAAACCTTTTTCTCTCAATTGGACATAAAGAAAAGGGATTGTGTAGTAATGTGTTTGCAAGGTATATGGAATATTCTTTAATGCTTTTTGTTTTGGATTATCAAGAAATAAGGGTACATTAACCCTTTCCTGTTTTACAAATTTTTGGACCTGTCCAAATTCAAAGGTTTTGCAGACGAAAATTTAAAGTGGATTTAATTTGAAAAAAAACAAAACATTCAGTAGGGTAGAAAATAGTGTGGAAAAAGAAGAAATTGCTTCTTTTTTCACAATGTTTTCTCAATCAAAAAATCACAGGCTCGTAAAAAGCAGGAATTTAACAGCAAAGGGTTAACACTTGATAAGCTCACTGCCTAACCAGTGAAATTATCAAATACTTATACTCCTCTTTTGTTCATTTCACATTATCTGACATCATCAAAGTAGAGCCAAATACGTAACATCACCATGAATATTGTATAGCAAGCACGTGCAAAATCACACACTTTGATAAAATTGTTTTAAATTTTTCACATTTTATCTCACTATTGTATCAAAGAAATAATATAATCATTTGTTTTTTGGGTAAGATCAATTTGTCTCATTTTGTGAGCAACAAAAGCTATATTTTCACTTGTGGTGGAATCGTTGCTCATGCACACATGAAAATACAGTTTTTGTTGTTCACTCAATGAGTATCGGTCAATCTTACACTGAAACAAACAATTATCCTCTTTATATGTTAGTTCCTTAAAATATCAATGCTATCTGGTTGAGGAAGGGGAAATTTATCATGACAATAAGACAGAGCCAAGAACAGATAAGATTGATATTTAAGCCACTAACATGTAATTCTTTTTATCTCGCCATCATTTTTCAAGGCATCAAACTTTTATGAAACATTAAAAATCTAAAAACTCATGTGAAAGTGGAAATTGTTTCTAAAAATAGACTGCCTGATATCATTTCATGTTATCAGGCTTGTGATATCAGGTCATTATAGGCCTCATTGCATGATAAAGTAATCTATTACCTGTAATTATGGGCTTCTCTGTATCTGGATCATCATCATCCGCACCTTCAAAGATGTATTTTTAGAAATTATATATGTGCAGGGATGGACACAAGTACCAGTCCTCAGGCCCGAGATCTCTGGATTTTAAGGAGGACTGGTACAAGTTGCTGTGCTGCAGGTCCTTTGTGCATGTAGATAATAACCATATTATTATAAAATCTATCCTGTTTTAAAAGCAGTTTCCTTCCCAGTACTCAATTTTTCCAATACCCTTTGAAAAGCAATATGGAAAAAGAAGAAATTGCTTGCAATAAGCAATTTCTTCCTTTCCCACACTGTTTTCTATACATTTTACCCATTAAATTGCTTAAGAATATTAAAAGTTTTCAAGGAGGACCTGTTATTATCTTGCAGGACCTGTAAGATTTTGAGCTAATAGGTCATTGCGGCTGGTGGCGAAAAGTAGTTAGTGTCTAACCCTGATGTGATCCATCAGTGAGAAGGGACCATCCGGGTAGTGTGTAAAATGTTGACCCTAGTCAGCCTGCGTAGTCTGACTAGGGTCAACATTTAATACATTACTAGGGTCAAAACCTTTTAGCACTTGGCTCATTTTCTGAATTTTCATTGATCAGTTACCTTCATGTTTAAGAAATTTGAAAAGCAACTTCATTTACCTATACTTAATCACATCTTCCTTTCCAATATTTATTTAATAAGAGTTCTCAGATGGGCAGCATAGAGTTTATTTTAAAGTCTTTAAATCTGCTTAGCACAGATAGTTGGAGGGTCACTTAATTTTCTTTAAAAAGTACATTTACAGTAAGAATATGTTCCAGTTATGAATTAACACTTTCCCTAAACTATCTGTAGTTGATCAGATAAACGACTCACAAAAAGGGACCAACTGGGAAGAGTTCAAGTGGACCCTTGTCAGACTGCAAGAATTTTGCAGGCTGACAAGGGCCAATATTTTTTTTTTTTTTGCTTTCTACAAATTATCTTTATGATCAAGATTGGTGATTCTATCTAACAGGATATTTTTCAAAATGCAGTAACTTGTTAACCCTCACTTGACAAATCTCTGATCGAGCTTTCTCCTTTTGTAGATCAAGAAGGAAACATGAGCCCAATTTTATATTTTCTAATCAAAGCAATTAAAGATTCATATTTACCAATAGCAGATGCATCCAACATAATTGCTTTAAGATCAGCCATCCTAATTGCAGTGTCACCATCAGGTTTTAGTTGAACTGAAATATAGCCTGAGTCTGACGAGAAAATATCCAGGGAAAATCTATCTGTAATCTCTGCACGCTCTATCGTTTTACAGTTCAGCTGAAAATACACATTAATTTTAAATGAAATATGTGTACTAATAGGTCTGCATTTTCTTCTAACATCTAACTACGAGTTTACAGCTGACCTGAAATAATTAATTAAGAGTACTTACAGGTCCGCATTATCTCCTTACTTTGTAACCAACACCAAGCACTTAAACCTTTTAACCAAATCCCATAGAATCCCTATGTTATTTCTGTAACATTCTATGATAATTTCCAACACATGACTTTGTTAAAATATCTTTTCATTTCATCAAGTATGAAACAAAATGTGTTTGCAACACACAAAGGCCCCTAATACAGCAAATTTTATGTCCTTGACAGATGACTTTAACATTGTCACATGACCTTGACCTTGGTATCTGCACAACCATATGAGATCTATCATCATGCCATATATGCTGGGCCTTCTCTGGGGGTCGCCAAATGCCAAAATGAAATGAATTTGGCGATAAAAAATGAAATTGGCAAAATGACTGGCGACAAAAAAAATCGAACTTTGACCCATCACTGATTATTGATTTTGACATAGGCTTAGAGGATATTATGTAGACAAGCTCACGAGTGACCAGAGCTACAGATAAGATGCGTTTATGCGTGAAAACGCATTTAAAATCGACAAAAACGCATTTGAGGATATTCAAGAGGGTATAAAAACGCATTTCAAATCGCTGATCAGCATTACCAATGGTTCAAACTGCGTAATTTTGTACGTATGACGCCTGAACATAAATCAAATTTCCTACAGACGACCCTTTTCGAGCGTGTCCAGTGCTGGTTTCGGTCCTTTTTAATTTTGAAAATCAAATAATACATGAAAAGCTGGACTAAATATTCCCGAACAAAACATTGGAAATGACATCCAAACATTGGCAAGTCAAAGCGAAAAGTTGACACTGAAGTACACAACCATTTCAGTCATGGCAAAAAAAACCCGGATATGTTAAAAAATTGTACCATTCTGTTCCAAAAGTCCAACACTATTTTCTTGGCAAACAGTCTGTTTTAACACTTAAACATTTCTCTCACCTTTGAAAATAGTATTCTGAATAATTTTCTCACAGAAACAAACATTAATCTTCAACTCTACATGGGTCTAGTTTTCCTCCATCAACAGTTTCTTTACGATTTTCGAAACCTCTGGAGCACAAATTCTCTTTTACAAATCATATCAATAAAGAGGAAGAAGAGATGATTTTGGGATCAATTTTAGAAAGAATTATTGGTAGCTAATCTTATTCTACCTGAATTTTTCGCATTTTTCCAGTTTGAAAAGCACAAAGACTAAATTGGTTTTACGCTTTTTCGTACCCAAGAATGTTCGACCCACCAAATAATGCCCGTTTTTTTTTTAATGAAAACCACAAGTGTTTGCAACATTGTGACTTACAAGCACAGTTTCTAATTATTAACCCTGTTAATCTTAGATTTATCAGCATTGAATCAAAGCACTGACATCACTGGCAGAAGGAGAGGATTTTGTCAACCTTGTTATAATGTTATTCAGTCTATTAGTTTCAGAAGTTTTCCAAAGAGGAAAAAAACCAAGGATGATATCATTTGCCCAATAAAATATTCAGTTTGACAGGTTTGGCTTTGGTCTGACAGTTTATTGTCCACAAAGGACTGACAGTTTTTCTGGGGCATTCGTCATCATCTGCCAATTTGATTTTTTTAAATATCAAAGGGTAATGGGCCCTTTTCTATTGTTCATTGTATGTTGGTCAAAATAATTGATTCATCCCTTCCCTCCAGTGAATAATTGGTAATGAAACATGGATGCTCTTTTTGTGACGGCAAGTCGAGACTGGCAGCAACTTAACAGGATATCCATTAAATATAAGAATTTGAGTTGTGACACCATCACAGATATTTAACAGGGTAATTGTAAAATATTTCTCAAAGATATTATTCAGGATGTTAATAGCTAAAATTGTTCTTTAACAATTAAAGATGAGAACAATTAATATTAACCCTAAAATATTTTTCAGCATTGCTGCATTATAAATCCGCATTACAGAAAAAATTAGGGGGTAAAAACCCTTTAAGACAAAAAATTATCTGTTGCTCTGGTGACTGGCAATTAATTGAGGCAAATGGCATGTGTGTCAACTAGTAATCTCTTAGCTACCCATTACACTTCTGTGATTGTTTACAAAAAATAACTGTCAATTAAATCCCCCTAGACAATGAGCTATATAAAAGGAACAAAAGATTTTATCAAGCATAATTCTTAGAAGAAAAATGGCCCCAAATTTGGCTCCTAAAATCCAATTTGGCTCCATTTATTTAGATTTGCCGAAAATGTTTTGGCAAAGAAATTTCAGACCAGAGAAGGCCCTGTATATGAAAATAGTATCTTGAATAGCCTTAAAAGTAATTGGCAATGTTAAGTTTTTTAATTAAGTTTTGAAGACAGAAAGAAAAACTGAAGGACAGACAGAAACCAGAAAAAAAAACAATATACCTATCTTATTTATGTAGGGGCATAAAAAGAGGGATATACAATTTGCATGAATAAGTCAAAATGTAACGTTAAAAATTGAGCCAGTGTGTGACATTTCCAATGATTTCACATGTGCGTATAGCAAAGCCTCTTGGTTAGCCAGTGCATCTGCACAGTCTGACCACAGTCTTCCCTATGCGCTTGCTCACGATACCTCTTTTGACAGTCAGCAAACATTCTTATTGCATTCATAGTGTGATTGTTTAGGCTGCTCAATGTTTGTGCCTGTCAAACATCAATGGCTCAGTGCCAAACTGTTGTAACTGCCTATATGTTCATAGGCAGTTACAGCTGTTTAGCCCTGAGCAATTGACATGTGAAATTGTTGGAAATGTCAAGCACAGGCTTAGTTACTCACAATTATCATGACAACGGGTTCATCATTTTTGGTATTGTCCAACAATACCTGGAGGAGCCAGCCCTCGTCCGTCCGTGCCAGAATCAGGGAACCAGAACTGTACTTCATGGGTGGTGAGTGGATGAATGCGTACTTGATCATACCAGTAAATATCTGGGGGCTCACAATATCTGTAAGACAAGAGTATATCAGTGACTAGATCTAGAACAAGTACTCAAGAATCGGGTAGGATATAGTTCTTACCTGTGTTGTAAACCATTACCTGTTACATTGTATAAGTAATATGTACCTTTGGGAACCAAATTCAGAAAATTATTGAAGACTGTTTAAAACAGTCTTCAATTCTTTTCTGAAGTTAATTTTCAGATGTTCCTACAGACTTACATCAGATGTTTTTGAGAATCCTGGCTTTTTTATCAATAAATTGAAGACAGTGATAATCAGGTATTGAGTACCCTTGGGTACCCGGATACAAAATTTCTACTTGTCTCAGCTCTATTAGTGACAATCCTAAAGCCCTTACAAGCAGTTTCTGACCTTTGTCTTTCATAATGAGCATACACCAGAGATATATTACTTGTATCACTCTTCAAATGATGTCATCACCAGGGATAATTCTTGCTCAGAATAGCATGTGCAAAAATATCTCATTTAGCTAAATCTAATGAGAAATTAAGAATTTTTAATGAGAAATTTTAACAAATTGATGGCTCAGCGCAAAAACAGTTGTAACTGTCTATATAATCATATAGGCAGTTACAACTGATTTACTGTGAGCAAACAAAATCCTTCACTAAATTCAATTTAGCTTTGAGATTTTTCTCTCATTAAGCAAGTTCCAATGAGATTTCTGGCAGAAAAATGAGAGAATTTCTCAAAATCTCACCAAAAAATGATCCCTGCATCATGACGCCATCTAACACATGTTATCGCAGCATTTTTATCCTTTGTGTATTCCAAAAGTAGGTTTTAATAAACATACAGAAATGCTATTCTTGTGAAAAAGAATATGTTAATTTATTTTGTTTGAGGCTTGCTTGATAACATTTCTATTCAAGAGTCAAGACTAGGTAAAGATCATTTTGTCTGAAACAAAATGTCATGACAGATCCTTTATTATCACAAGATACGCCCGTTGTAGTGCTGAATGCCCAAATATCTTTTGACAAGCTTAAGAAATGATAGGATATTTTGGAAAAAGTGTTAACTCAAACTTACCACTATCATCCTCTGTATCACTCACTGAATCTTCCACATCTAAAACAGAAAAATCGCAAAAAATTACAAATCATGGCTCGACATTTTAAAACGTAACTCAACTGAGAATTTTATCAAACTTCAACTTAACAATTTCTTATTAAAGCTGTAATTATTTTTAATAATATAATATGTATATGAACATAAAAGATAATATTAATTATATCATCTAAATCATATTTTCTTTATGCTTATATAGTTATTCAAATTTTAAATTTGAGGAAATTCTGAGCTAAGCGCAAAAAAAACATTATAATCTGGGACCCAGGGAATCATATTGAGCAAGCCAGTTTTTTTTCTGAAGGTTTTGGGAACCGGTCCCAAACCAGGCACATTTGGAAATAGATGTGTTTGTGAAACAGGAATGCCCCTGTAACGGCATTTTTTTCAAAGTTTGACCTTGACAGATGACCTTGACCTTGTCACATGACCTTGACTTTGGTACCAGCGGATGCGGATCATTGAGATCTATCATGCCAAATATTAGCTTTGTATCTTGAATAGGCTTGAAGATATTGGCAAGGTTAAGTTTTCGGTTTAAGTTTTCGGACAGACGGACGGACAGATGGACAGACAGACAGACGGACAGAAAGACAGACAAACAGACATGAGTAAAACAATATGCCCCCGATCTCTCGATACCGGGGCTAAAAAAGTGTTATCTAATCAAACATTGTACATTTCTTTTAATTGTTATGGTTTTGGACAAAACTTAAGTTTTGTGTATAATTCACTACCAGAATGTTTCTTAATTTAGTACATTTGGATTCCCAATCCATATATCACATGCTAGTCACATGACCAAATAACTATTTGAACTCTGTCTGGTAGCCATTTTGGAAAATGCTGTCATAGAAACAATTTATTTTACAAAGATAACGATCTTGTCTTTTTTTCTAGAAATTGGTATGGGGCCTTAGCCTGTTCATTTTAGGAAATTTTCAGAGGAATTGGGAAATATTAATTTGATAAAGAAAGATTCATGCACAATTTTCTATATTTAAACAGATGTTCTTGAATTTTTGTCACTGCTCTGTTGAAATAATTTGGTTGGAAGATGTGTGTGACTGAGCTAAGAAATACTTTGGATGGAAAAAATTGTGAACCTTTTTAAATTTATGTTCCAAATCATATGATATTAAATAAGCAAATCCTTATGAATAAAACAAAGCCTTACAAGAACAAGCCATACTTATCAATTATAATACATTAATGACTGCAGTCCTAAATTTTATAAATATGACCCGTCACACAAAAAGGGACCACCTGAGAACTTTTTAAAATGAATATTTGAAAAAGAGATTTGATCCACCAAAGGTCAACCATAAGTCGCATTTCAAAAATTCTTTCACTGGAAGGTGGATTAATCATTCTAGAATCAGAAAATAAGCATGGTGCAAAAGGTTTTGACCCTAGTCAGTCTGCGCAATCCGCGCAGTCTGACTAGGGTCAACACTTTACACATTACCCAGATGGTCCCTTTTCACTTAACGGGTCACAAATTTATCCTTTATGAGTTGAAAATATTATCTTTTTAACACATACAAAATTTTAATGAAGAAAAAGGTACCTATATCATCATCAGTTTGTCCTTCGACCATACCAAATGGTGGATATTCATCGTCAGATTCATCTGTAACATTTACATTCATCTCTGGTTCCTTTTCTACCACTGTTTCACTCGCCTGTAGATCATTCCGTAGTTGACGATACCTAGCACTTCTTGAGTTGGCCTTCATGTTCTGCATCACTTGTAACTCCCGATCCAGAGCGTCACTCTTCCGTCGGGGTTTTTTAGGCTCGGGTTTTTCCTTAACTTTACTGGGACTAGAATGCCTTCTTTTTACATTGATTCCCACAAGAGCTGGGGATTTTACAGATTTATCTTTGCTTGTATTAGTTGGGGATGTAATGTATTTTTTATTTGTTGGGGATGTAATGTCCTTTTTATTTGTTGGAGATGTGATTTTGTTCTCTTTTTCTTTAACATTTTCATTATTTTTCTGTTTTGGAGCAACTAAAGTCTTCTTAGTTTTATTTTTCTGAGAATTTCTAGCACTTTTATCTTTGATATTTTCTGGTTTATTTTCTTTATGAACAACCTTACCTGAAGATTGTATCTTAATCACCTTTGATTCTTTGTTTGTCACTTTATTTGTTGAATTTTCTATGCGTGATTTCTTTTCATCCTTTTGCTTTCTCTGTTTGTCACTATCTGACCCTTTTTGCTTTTTCACCGGCGTAGAAAATTTCATTTTAACGACAAGTTTCTGAGGGAGGGTTTTTCCACTTTTAGGTGGACTGTTGACTAGCTTTGACTTCTTCTTGTCCTTATTTGATGCACTTTTATCAGACTTATTTTTCGGTGAAGTCAATTTTGGTGTTTTAGGGGAAACCAGTTTCAATACTTTCGGTGAATTAGTTTTGGGTAATTTCGGGGTCCTAGGAGGGGGTTTTGACCCTCTTCCTCTGACCGTAAAGTCAATTGACTCGGTGTCAACTTTGATATCACTCTCTGCGACATACTTTTCTAACTCTGTCCTTGATCTCAATCTTTTACCAGATGGACTGAAATGAAGATAAAATACAAAATCTCTTAACCCTTGTCATGCTGAATAAATTTTGGCTAAATATTTCATCAAAATCAAAGGGCAAAAAGCACTGAAAGTATCAACTGCGGTTCAATTTTTATTTGAAAAACTAAGTTTATCGACAATTCCTTCCCCCAACCTTGTTACATTGTTTTTTTTGCACACAAAACATGACATGGTATTATATATATATATATATATATATATAATATCGGAAGAAAGGAAAAGCAGATTCTACAACGTTTTATATTTATTTTCCTCAACCGGTTTCAATAATATCTTCAGGAGGATAAAAAGACGTCGTCGACGTCAATGTCAATAGAAACGACGTTATACATTTACGTTATATAATTAAAGGGACGTCACTCTCGGTAACGTCAAAAAAGTTAGTTTAGTTTAGGTTTTAACAGGTTAATAAACATCTTTTCCTTCATTCTTCGTGGTGCTATGCCATCTGTGTCCATTTTGTATATAGGAAATACATTAAATTTTGGTTCTTGTTCTGCACAATTGTCAATATGGCCGCTAACCCGGAGGATTCGGCGACTTGGATCTCGAATGTGATTTCGGTGGACAGACATTCGTTTGCGGAGATCATTGGTTTCTCCAATATATTCTTCGTGGCATCCTCTACAAATAATTACATAGACAACATTTTTAACGTCACATGTCATGTCAAATTTGACCGTTATCTTTTTGTTGTTTTTTGATTGGAAGTATGTCCCTTCTAGTATGTGTGTACATAAGGCGCAATTTCCTCTCCCGCATCGTGACACTCTTGGAATATGATCGTGTTCGCAAAATTTAGCTTTGGTGAGAATTCGCTTTAAATTCGGAGGTTGGCGTTTGCTTTTGATGACTGTGAATTTTTGAAGTACATTTCTCATATGAGTATCTCTATTTAAAATGTTGATGTCCTGTAGTAATTGTGGAAATATTTCCGGATTTCTTGGATTGTGAGTGCTTACATATGGAATAATTTCTCTTTCGGTGTGGTTGTCTCTTTCTTTTAGTAACTTGTCACGCTTTAAAGATCTCGCCTTTTGTATTCCAGCTCTAATAAGGGTCAGTGGATACTTTTGTTTTTGTAGGAAAAATTCTAATTCAATGGCTCTTTGCTCAAACATGTGTGGTTTCGATATGATGGTTTTTAAACGCCTTGCGAGTGAGAACGGGATACTTGTTTTTATATGTTTAGGGTGGCATGAGTTGAATAAAAGATATGTTTTGCTGTCTGTTGGTTTATAGTAGATATCCGTTTCTAGTTTGTTACCTTCTTTTATAACAAGACAGTCCAAAAATGGAAGTTTGTCATTATTTGAGTCCAATGTAAATTTGATATCGTCATGTAAGTGATTTAATATGTAATGGAGTGTTTTGAGATCCGAATTCGGTTTCGACCAAGGTATGAAGCAATCATCTAAGAAACGTTTCCATGCGCGTTTGAATTCTGTACCAAAATCAGGACCAAATGTTTCATCTATTAGTTCGTATAATTTCTTTTCTAGAAAACCTATGGTTAAGGTAGCGTAAGTTGGGGCTACTTTTGTGCCCATGGCAGCTCCTTTGGTTTGTAAGTAGAATGATTTGTTGAACTGAAAAGTGTTATTAGATACGATGAATTCTAAAGAATCAAGAATGAATTCATTTGTAAATCTTCGTGGAACTTCATGTCTGTATGTTTGTATCCAATATTGTACGGCTTGTAGACCCAACGTCTGATCAATGTTGGAATATAATGCTTCGACATCAAATGATGCTAAAATAGTGTTAATTGGAACAGTTTTTGGAAGTTGTCGAAGAAAATCCGTAGTGTCTTTTAAATAGCTTGGAACATGGTTAACTAAAGGCTTTAGAATGATATCAATGAGGTTACTGAGACGGTTTGTATGACATACTGGTCCAGCAACAATTGGTCTAAGTTTAAAGTCGTTGACTTCTTTGATATTCACTACATAACTACTAGCCTGTTCACACGCTGTCTTGATTTTATAACTTTTATGCACTTTGGGTAGACCTTATAATTGACTAGGTTTTGACTCGAACTCCTTAAGATATTTGTACTCCTTATTTGTAAGACAATTCTTGTGTTTTTCCAAAAGTCGATTGTATCTTATGCGATCCATTTTCTGTGGGTCATTTTCTAGATGTTTGTAGTAAGTTGTATCATTTAATATGTTTTCGATCATTTGTTTGTAGTGTGGAGTGTCCATTATCACAACTGCCCCTCCCTTGTCGGCTTCTTTGATAATTATTTCTTTATCAGATGCTAGTGTATTCAAGGCCTGTCGTTCATTATGCGTTATGTTGCTTTTGATGGGTTGTTCTAGGATTTGAGTATTAGTGAGTGTTATATCATTGACATTTCTAACAAAATTATCTAGCGCTATTGATCTTCCTAATTCTGGTGTCCATTGACTTTTGTTCCAAACAAGTGATTCTTCTTGATTTTCTATTCCATGGAAGTATTCTGCTAATCTAATGCGTCTAGTAAACTCGCATATATCTTCACTCATTTCATTTGTATTCTGTTTGGTTGGTGTAGGAGTAAATTTCAGTCCCTTTTCAAGAATCGATATTTGTTCAACGGAAAGTGATTTAGAAGATATGTTCAGAATTTTTATTTCTCTATGTTGGTTTTCGGGGTTTATTGGGACGGTCGGCCTGGGTCCCGACCTCTGCCATCCCATAAAAAATGGTTGTCATCTTTTCTTTGTTGTGTTAGATCGTTTCTAGGATATTGTGTATTCCTTAATCTGAAATGTTGTCCATTGTAGTTGAACTCTTCTCGAATGGGATAGTTTTCTCCAGGATAAAATTCTCTGTTTCTGTTTCTATTTATGGGGGCGCCATTGGTATATTGTGGTGTATTTGTTTGGTATTGTGTTTGATTAAGATATGGTGGTCTGGTTACATTAGCATAAGACATTCGCGGTTCATTATTAGGAGACTGAGTTTTCGGCATTGTTTGATCCGTTTCTGTTTGTGAATCTCGTCTAATTCTACGTTGTTCTTGTTCTCTTCTCTGAGGTCTCTGTACAGTTGTATTTACGTTGGGTTTTGGTCTCTGTCTCCATTGCTGTTCATGTTCTTGTCTTTCAGATCTTGGTTCATACTCTTTTAGGTATGGGTTTGAAGATTGATATTTGGTCCTGAATTCAGATTCATATAGTTGAAGAAAGGGTATGTTTTTTCTTTCAAGTATCTGGTGCGAAATAATTTCATTTCTTTTGACATCTTCGGTCCACCAGTTCTTAAGCTGTTTCCTTGTTTGACCTCTACTCTTTCTTTCAATGAGTGATATCATATTTTCATCGGCTGCTTGGAACTTTTGCAAATGGCTTCCTTTCAATAAATTTAATTTTTCAATTTCAAACTTGTAATTACAAATAACTTGGCGTTCTCTTCTTTTTGTTTGATCTTCAGTTTCTGACGGAATTCTTACGACTTGAAGTTTTTTTGGTATAACAACTGGTGTCATCTCAATCCATTTGCTATATGTCTCAGCGAGTAAATTGTTTCTGATATGCTGCCAGTAATGATCTCTTCTGAATTCTAAGTTTCTATTCCATGTCTGCACTATCGATTGCTTGATTCTCAAAGCTTCAGTCTGGTTTGTATTTTCAGTCATCTGTGTAACATGTGTTTGATTGATAGTTTGCATGTTTGTAATGGCATCTGTAACGGAAGTTAAGGCACTTACTATACTTACTTGTGTATCTTCAGGTATATTAGTTGTTGGTGGTGCATTCAAAATTTGTCGGTTACCTTGGTCTTTTATTTCTTTTAGTATCGTTTTTATTTCTGCAAGCTCGTTGAACAGTCTGTCTAATATGGTGTTGTCTATGGTATTTCTGTCTTCGCATATTGTTGCCTGGAATTCATCTGCAGTACTGGTGTTTGGAATCGGGCTTTTCTTTGTGGTTCTCCTTTTTTCTGCCATCCCGCCCCGTAGTGGGTATAATGGATAGAGAAAGCTGAAGGCCCACTACGGGCTATAATAAAATATCGGAAGAAAGGAAAAGCAGATTCTACAACGTTTTATATTTATTTTCCTCAACCGGTTTCAATAATATCTTCAGGAGGATAAAAAGACGTCGTCGACGTCAATGTCAATAGAAACGACGTTATACATTTACGTTATATAATTAAAGGGACGTCACTCTCGGTAACGTCAAAAAAGTTAGTTTAGTTTAGGTTTTAACAGGTTAATAAACATCTTTTCCTTCATTCTTCGTGGTGCTATGCCATCTGTGTCCATTTTGTATATAGGAAATACATTAAATTTTGGTTCTTGTTCTGCACAATTGTCAATATGGCCGCTAACCCGGAGGATTCGGCGACTTGGATCTCGAATGTGATTTCGGTGGACAGACATTCGTTTGCGGAGATCATTGGTTTCTCCAATATATTCTTCGTGGCATCCTCTACAAATAATTACATAGACAACATTTTTAATGTCACATGTCATGTCAAATTTGACCGTTATCTTTTTGTTGTTTTTTGATTGGAAGTATGTCCCTTCTAGTATGTGTGTACATAAGGCGCAATTTCCTCTCCCGCATCGTGACACTCTTGGAATATGATCGTGTTCGCAAAATTTAGCTTTGGTGAGAATTCGCTTTAAATTCGGAGGTTGGCGTTTGCTTTTGATGACTGTGTATTTTTGAAGTACATTTCTCATATGAGTATCTCTATTTAAAATGTTGATGTCCTGTAGTAATTGTGGAAATATGTCCGGATTTCTTGGATTGTGAGTGCTTACATATGGAATAATTTCTCTTTCGGTGTGGTTGTCTCTTTCTTTTAGTAACTTGTCACGCTTTAAAGATCTCGCCTTTTGTATTCCAGCTCTAATAAGGGTCAGTGGATACTTTTGTTTTTGTAGGAAAAATTCTAATTCAATGGCTCTTTGCTCAAACATGTGTGGTTTCGATATGATGGTTTTTAAACGCCTTGCGAGTGAGAACGGGATACTTGTTTTTATATGTTTAGGGTGGCATGAGTTGAATAAAAGATATGTTTTGCTGTCTGTTGGTTTATAGTAGATATCCGTTTCTAGTTTGTTACCTTCTTTTATAACAAGACAGTCCAAAAATGGAAGTTTGTCATTATTTGAGTCCAATGTAAATTTGATATCGTCATGTAAGTGATTTAATATGTAATGGAGTGTTTTGAGATCCGAATTCGGTTTCGACCAAGGTATGAAGCAATCATCTAAGAAACGTTTCCATGCGCGTTTGAATTCTGTACCAAAATCAGGACCAAATGTTTCATCTATTAGTTCGTATAATTTCTTTTCTAGAAAACCTATGGTTAAGGTAGCGTAAGTTGGGGCTACTTTTGTGCCCATGGCAGCTCCTTTGGTTTGTAAGTAGAATGATTTGTTGAACTGAAAAGTGTTATTAGATACGATGAATTCTAAAGAATCAAGAATGAATTCATTTGTAAATCTTCGTGGAACTTCATGTCTGTATGTTTGTATCCAATATTGTACGGCTTGTAGACCCAACGTCTAATCAATGTTGGAATATAATGCTTCGACATCAAATGATGCTAAAATAGTGTTAATTGGAACAGTTTTTGGAAGCTGTCGAAGAAAATCCGTAGTGTCTTTTAAATAGCTTGGAACATGGTTAACTAAAGGCTTTAGAATGATATCAATGAGGTTACTGAGAGTGACGTCCCTTTAATTATATAACGTAAATGTATAACGTCGTTTCTATTGACATTGACGTCGACGACGTCTTTTTATCCTCCTGAAGATATTATTGAAACCGGTTGAGGAAAATAAATATAAAACGTTGTAGAATCTGCTTTTCCTTTCTTCCGATATTTTATTATAGCCCGTAGTGGGCCTTCAGCTTTCTCTCTCTCTCTCTATATATATATATATATGCATCACATTTTTTGCTTATTTTAGGATAATATATTCACATCATATTTTCCTGTTTTCCTAATTATGTAGATATATTTTCGTGCTTTCCCATCATATTTTCAAACCAATCTTAGAGTATGAGGATCACATTGGTCTAGTTAACTTGGAATGAATACATCATATCTATCTATAACCATGTAATATATTTCTCATTATTATATACTTTGATATTGTCTCTATGTATTTTAACGTGAGAAAAGTATGCAATATTTTTTGATATTGCATACTTTGATATTGCACTAAGATTTTTTTCACATGCACAAATGGACTGGACTACTTTCTGGTTGCTACCTCAACATAAGTCAACATAAAATCATGATCACTGTCAACGCTTTCTTTTACATTCAATATTTGAGAAATTGTTTTGTTAGAGTAAATAAATATGTTTCAAGGTTTTTTGAAAGCCTAAAGGGCAATCACTCATTGTTTGTTTTCATCTATTTGAAAATATTTTCCAAGAAAGCAACCACTCCATCCCCCCCTCTCTGACTTTCCGCAGATGCGCCATCCCAATTATATCCAAATCATTGTTTTTGTTTCTCCTTTATCTATGTTATTTCATAACTCTTTCAAAACTAATTCATGCCCATCCCTTTGTGTCTATCATAATTCTAGTATCTATCTCTCTTCCTCCCTATTTTTCTTTTTTATTTTGCCTTTCATTCCGTCCCGTCCTTCGTGACTATCACTAGTTTGGTCCGGTATCAAGTACGCCAATTTAGTAAGTTCTGGAACATGTAACTGGTAAGAATAAACTTGTCCGACACAATATATTCCCATATAAATTCAATAACCTATATTACATTAGGATACACATCATATTCAAGGTTGTTGTTTTTTACAATGAACTTGAGACAAAATATCAGCACTGTTCCCTCTGGGAAAACATAAATTGCCCTTTAAATTGCAATTTCCACTCATATAAATCAATGTTATACCTTTATGAGATTTAGGAGTATTTATCGAAATAATCAAAGAGTTCTTTAATCTAATTTCTGTGTTTATTGAAAAAATTTCGAGCATTTACTGTGGTCAAGTCAAGCAAAATACACTACTATAGATTTCCCCCTGAAAAAGCTCATTTGACATTTTTCCCCCCAAATTAGGGACCCCATGCCCCTTTCCCTACAGCGTTTGACACAAACAACTTTTTGCTACCAGCCTAAAGGACCTGTTAGCCCAAAATATTTCAGGTCTCCTCGATAACAACAGGTCCTGCATGAAAACCATGTTTGAATTTTGATAATTTACGGGATAAATTTCAAGGAAAACATTATTGGAAAAGAAGAAATTGCTTATGACAAGCAATTTCTTCTTTTCTACAATATTTTCCATTTTAGTAATCATGCAAATTTACGTATTACAAAGGCAAATTATTTTTCAAACTGGACAGATTTTGAATACTAAGTGCTGCCATTAACTATAGGCCTGAAGGACCTGCAGCATGGTGACATCTACCAGTCCTTCCTAAAATCCACAGGTCTCGGGGCTGAGGACTGCCAAATGCTTAAAGAGAAGTGAAGAAGTGAAAAAGATGTCATTTTCCATCTTACCTTACGATGTAAACATCATATTTACCAGCTATCTTAGAATACGCACATAGTTATATCTTAAGGTAAGTAGGAAAAAACAATCACATTTACTTAGTTATCTTAAACAGTGATCGGGAAAGAATTATTTGCAATGGGACAATGTCCCTTCAGTTTGCAAAATCAATGTGACAATTTGAAAATCAATGTGACAATTTCAATTCTTGGAACGCCTTGTGGTTTTGTTTAGACTTAGCAATTCAAATAACGTGCTATTTATACACAATTAACATATACACTCTAATTATCATGAGGCTTCGGACTTTCTTTTCTTTGCTAAACAAAGTTAATGATTGACTATTTGCTTCTTTCATGAAGGTATGAACCAATAGATATACCCTCTATTCTATGAGACACAAATAAGAATTGCTTTCATTTTATTTGACACACATTTAAATGCATCTTTGATGAAATAAGGCATTTAAAATTTTGACATGAAATTTCAAACTACTCTCTAGCAGCCTTCAATATCTTTTCAGCTATTTCAAAATTTGTAATTAACTTATTTCTGAAAATGCAGACGAAATAATTGAAATTTCTTTTTCTTATGGTTTAATGTTGCCAACCTACATTAAGCATGCATCCTTTCAAAAAGTAAAGATTTCAACACTTTGGACACGAAAACCCATGACATTTCAACACTATTTTTTTCCTCTTGCCCTTTTATGACTTAACACAAATTGCCTGAGTGTTTTCAGCATAAATATGCAAGTACAATCAAATTTCTATGGAAATATTTTCTTTTCATAGTCAAATTACTTATATTAAGTGAGCAATTACCATCTGTCAATCGACGATCGCAGACGCTAGGCTTCCACTCATTTGGAATGAGCTAATTGCCAAATAGTGGTTTCCGATTCTTTTTAACTAACCTGATTAGATATTTTGTGTGATTCAAGATAATCTAGATTTATTATTTCATACCTATAACTAGTGTCTAATCATTTGAGATTAAAATAGATTCGTCCCAAGACTTTTTGTACCTTTTTTTAATAACAAAATTTGAATGGGACAAGGGCGCAATCTATAGTGAAAACAATGTGACATTTTTTATTTTAATGTGACTATGGCGCATGGCGCAGGCCTTTCCCAGTCACTGTTAAATACCCACATCATATTTTCCTACTTACCTTAGGATATAAATATCACATTTTCCTAGTTATCTTCCAATGCACACATCACGTTTACCTTGTTACCTTACAATATCAACATCATATTTTCCAACTTACCTTACAATATAAACATCATATTTTCCTGCTGAAACTCCTGTGGTTCTCTGCACCACTTTTCTAGTCCAGCCCGGAGGGAGATTGGGGTCATCAAACATTGGAGAGACATCATAGGTATGATCACCCCTGTAATGATGTACATGAATCTAAGTACATGGAATCTATAAAAAGCTACAAATATACATGTAGTAGTAAATGTATAAATTCTTCCCAGAGCTTGTATATGACACCCAAACTAACGTTTGATAAAAACTAAAAAAAAAAAAAATTGAAAATATGTTTTGACCTGCAAAATATTCTGTCAAGCGAAAAGGGATCATCTGGCAACTTGGTACATTGAACATTTGAAAAAAAAATTGCTTCTAGTACATGCAAACCAGAGGTACATTTTAAAAATTCTTCCATAGAAAGGTAGATTGATTATTCTAGATTCAAAAATTAGTAAATTGCGAAACGTTTCGACCCAAGTTAGTCTGTGCAGCCTGCACAGACTGACTAGGGTCGTCACTTTACACAATACCGAGATGGCCCCTTTTCGCATGACTGGTCAAATATTGATTTGTCTATATAGATCTATAAATTATGAGAGCCTTATTCAAACTGTCAAATATATACACTTCTTTAATCCGTTTCAGTTATTATTGAGGAACACTGGTATATATTCATTTGATAAACTCACTGCCTTACCAGTGAAATTATCAAAAACTTATATCCCACTTTCGTTCATGTACCCTATCTAATGTTATCTAAGCAGAGTCCAATAAGTAATATCATTATGAATATTGCACAGCAATCACATGCAAAATGACATGCTTTATGAAAATTTGTTGTTTAATTTTTTTAGTTGTCTCATTTTTTCTTTGAAGCTATAGAATAATTGTTTGTTTTTTGAGTCAGACCAATTAATATTTGAATTCATGAACAACAAAGCTATATTTTTACTAAACTAGAACTGTCACAGAGCGGACTTATACCCCACACAAGCACATTGTCAGAATGCAAGTGCTATCAGTGAAGGATGTGTTTGTAACAAATATTGAGGTCATAATTATGCTGCATTTGCATAAAGTTTCATGATTCTAGGTCGCTTGGTTGTTGAGTAAGAGTCCGGAAACGAAAATTGAACAAAAATTGACTGTGACCTACGACCTATGTGACCAAAAAACAATAAGCAACTTCCTTGAGTCATAAGCAACATTTGTATAAAGTTTCATGGTTGTAGGTTGCTTGGTTCTCAAGTTAAAGTACGGAAACAAAAATTGAACAAAGGCTGACTGTGACCTTGACCATTGACCTCTGTCATCCCAAGACAATATGGCACTTCCTTGGGCCATAAGCAACATTTGTATAAAGTTTCATGATTGTAGGTCACTTGGTTCTTGAGTAAGAGTCCGGAAACAAAAAAGTCTACGGACGGATGGACAGACAGATAGACATGGTGAAACCAATATACCCCCCTCTACTTCGTAGTTGGGGGGGTATAAATATGCTCTGGTGAGCAGCTGACAGTTCCATAAGCGATCACTTTTTGGTGGTACCCTAAGTGGTCATTTACCACAAGTTTTACTGTACTTGTATTTGAATTACTTACCTTGCATGGATATGGGACACTGGGCTTTCACCAGAAGGTTCCATATTGTAACAAAACTGTATCTTTGTCTTCTGAAATAAAGCAATATATTTCATATCAAGGGAAAAAGTTTATATTGCTGGACAGTACCATATGATTTGATTGAGATCTTACGTGTGAAATTCCATATGACAGCTTTTCCTGTGTTTTCAAATTAAGTTTCCAAATTTAGAAAGCATGATCCTTAGTCACAATAAACATTAGGTGTGAGTAACAAGAGCTGTTGGAGGACAGCAAAGCTTGACTATTCCATGTGCTGGATAAGTAACAGCAAATCAATATCGACATTGGAAAAATCACATTAAAGTAAAGTACGGAGAAAAGATTCTTTGTCTAGATGCTCATATTATGGACACAGAAGCACCTGCAAAGTTTCCAAGCAATAGCTTAATAAGAAATAGTATTTTAACTGATATACAACATTTGCACTTAAAAACTTAACCAAGAATTTCTCAGTCTTAAAAGAGTTAAAATTCCAATATCAGAGTATTGAATCTTTGTCTAGATGCTGATATTTTGGTCACAGAAGTATGTGCTAAGGTTTCCAAGGAAAAGCATAGAAATAGAGATATAACTGGTATACAAAATTTGCACGTAAAAACTTAACCAGGAATTTCTAAGTCCGAAAAATGTTAAAATTCCACTTTTTCATTATCAGAGTAATAAACCTTTGACTACAGGACGGTATTATGATCATAGAAGCATGTGCAAAGTTTCCAAACAGAAGCTTAAGTAGAAACAGAGATGTAACAGATATACATCAGTTGCATGTAAAAACTAAACAAAATTTCTAAGCCTGAAAAGGTTTAAAATTCCACTACAATAAATATCAGAGTAATGAATCTTTGTCTATTTGCTGATATTATGGTCATAGAAACATGTGCAAAGTTTCCAAGCAATAGCAAAACTTCAGTAGAAACGGAGATCTGACACACCTGCAAGTAAAATCTTAACCAAGGCATAACACCGACACCAACAACTAGGTGGCCAGACAGCCCCCCTATTCTACGAATAGTCCAGCTAAAAATAGAGGGGAAATTTGTTGAAAATCAGCAAAATTGCTAAAGATACAGGAATTTTTGCTCTTTCTCTACATAAAATCCTCCTTCATCTTCAAAATTAGGGGGGGGGGGGGGGGACTTTTTCAAAGTATGTGCTAAAATGTGCAATCCCTCTCCTAGAATAAACACTGCTTCGGGCGTATAAAAAGTCCTGCATGTTGCCTCTTTTGTCACCAAAAGATAGTAACCAAAGCCAATCTAAGCTCTTGTTATGACTTTATGGCAATCAATCAACAAATAGGCTAATAAAACTAGAAAGGCATGAATGGCTTGATTCACTCCGCAGGCTTGAAATTTCTTGTAATAGCAAATCTAAGTTTTGACTAGTTTTTTTAGATATTTTGGGTTCTACTGATGTTGAAATGATTTTCAAAGTTTCCACAACATAACATATATAGAGAAATGACCTCCGCACATAAAAGACATATTTTTCATCCAATGACTATAATTTTTGGCTGCATGATAAAGGGTCACCAAAGGATCATACCAATGAAATTTGGTTGATATCCATCAATTACATTCTGAGAAAATGATTTTCAAAGTTTCAACTCTATAACATATAGAGAAATGACCTCCGCCCATAAAATATATATATTTCATCCGATCACAATAAATTTCAGTAGACTGATAAAGGGTCACTCAAGGATCATTCCAGTGAAATTTAGTTGATATCCATCAATAACATTCTGAGAAAATGATTTTCAAAGTTTCCACATATTTTTCATCCCATCTCAATAATTTTTGGTAGACTGATAAAGGGTAACCCAAGGATCATTCATGTAAAATTTAATAAGTACCCACAAATTAGAATCTGAGAAAACTCATTTTTTACCATATTTGGAAATTAGCCACGCCCATTAAATCCATGTTTTTCATTGGATCCAAAGTTCTTAAACAACTTTGAAAGAGGGTCACCCAAGGATCATTCCTGTGAAGTTTGGTTAAAATTCAACCAGTAGTTTCTGAGGAGAAGATTTTTAAAGAAAAAGTTTACGACCCCCCCCCCCCCCCCCCCGGACGGACGCACAACGCTATGACAATAGCCCAAGTTGCTTTCAGCCATTGGAGCTAATGAAAAACTGAAATAAATCAAGCTCTACTTACAAATTTTAATCATGGTATAAAGAATTCAAACTTGACCCCGCTCAAAAAATGTAAATACACTGCAACTCCATTAAAACGCTGTGGTCGGGGTCCAAGAATTGAAACAGCGGAAGAAGTGGATGTATCTGCTATAACGCTGTACCCCCCGGCTGCCGCCGATTCCCGCCCCTCCCCCCATCCGCGGTGAACAATAAAGTACCCCAGAAACGTAACAGACACAGGGTCAATATTGATAACGATATCGGATATCTAAATATACATGTACATATTAAGGCCATCGTATTTTATATTTTTAAAACTCGGCAATGAATTGAAGAACAAACGCCGTTTATTACTTTGGTATTTTTTATTTTAAGATCGTTTTGTTGTCCCTAAGCTAAACAAAACTATCTTAGATAAAGTAATCTAGTTTATAGGGTTAAAACAATCGCAGACTCCTCTTAGTTCTCTGAATCCCGATTTCTCGGGCCTACCCGCCCGGCAGCTGAGAAAAACCGATAACAACGATCTCAGAAGGGTAAAGATAGAAAAATCCATAAAGTTTCATAAGATCAATGAATTTCATAATTATCTACGCAATCAAAATAAACAATACCCTACGTCCGATCGAAACTTTACCAAAGTAATCGAATCTCTCGGAGTGCAGGACCGCATCCTTCGATGAGCGAGAAAAAATGCCGTAAATTCAATTAAATGAATCTGTAGCTACGACATTTGGATCGCTGGTTTGCGGAGATAAGCTAATAAATTTAATTCATCATCTTCACTAGTCAAGGGAAATCGAAATCTTCTTCTCACAAACTGTGTAAGTAAAACGTTCGTAAACCTTGGTTTGACAAGATGTTAATTCACGGCTCTGATTATCAGATAGTATATCATCAGGAGAGAAAGTCCAGACAAAAGCGAAGTGACGCGGTCACCATCAGTTTCGCCCCATTTTTAGTTTCTTTGTTTGACGATGGCAAGCGGGAAATGTAGGTTTATATATAGCTTCCTGTTTAAAACTGAATGAAGTTTTCTATTTACTGAGAGATAGGAATCAACTATAATAATTCATTTGGGCTTTGAATTTTAAAACATAACTATAATATGAATAAGTTAAATAAAAAAGAAACAAAATTTTATCATATATTTACAAAAAACGTAATATTTATAAGAAAATTCAACGGGATTGGCAAAGGGAGGTAATAAACCAATAAATTGGGTAAGGGGCGAGTCGCTTTTTGAAACATTTGTCAACGGCGATAAATGTTCAAGATTTGGGAATATAAAACGAGATTAGCTTATTTTGCGAAAACATGGCTTCTTCTGAAATTTATTAACTTTGATTTAATCGCATAAGAGCTAGACTTTTCGGTGTCCAATTGTGTCCCTGCCGTCGACAAAGCGCAGTTAGTAGAGCGCCGAACTGTCAATATTGGGATTCCGTGTTTCTCAGACGGCGGCACTCATTCTTTCTGACTAGATTCCATAAGTCACTCACCCATGGGTTACTAATTGTAGACTTATGTGAGATAGCAGATTGGGGGTAGGAAAGGATGTGATGGTTTTATTCGTGATCGAATTCATAACTCCAGCAGTAGTGATATAACTATAGGCCTACGTCTGTCAGCAATCACACTAGCCATTTCCCTCTGACCTGAGGCATTTATCGCCACCACTGCTCTGCGGGAGGTGTGAAAAACAATTGTTTTGATTTACCTGGCTTCGCTCAGTATTGATTTTTATCTCAGTGTTTTCACCCTTCGATCTAAAATCGCGATCAAAACAGCGTTAACGGCGGATCGGGTAACATTGCCGCAGCATCCCAAAATGGTCAATCCCCCCCCTGAAATTTCAGGAGCCAAGCGGACCCCGCGTTATAATGGATTCAGCGCTCTAACAGATTTCGTGATAATGGAGTTGCAGTGTAGATTATTCAATATTGTCTGCATTTTTTTTTTTTAATAAAATGCTACCTGCCCTGAAAAAATATATAAAACGTGATTTCCAAAATAAAATCCACCAATAGAGCCAAATAAGCGTATCAATTTATCCTCATGACGGAAAGGGTTTTACATCTCAGGAGGGTTAACAAGAAGGTGTCGCATGCCAAGTCCAGATGCTGTTTCATAAATAGCAGAACACCTGTTCACCCTCTTCGAAAAATAAACTGTTTGTGTGCTTAACTTCAATACAAAACAAAATGATTATTTTTTGTGGATTCCCTTGATAGCATCTTGGACTTTATTTCTGATGATTGGAACAAAACATGAAATATTGGTCATTTCTTTCTTTGGTCATATTGAACAAATCTTTCATACATTTGGATAAAAAGATTACTATAGTATTTCATGTATATGGTTGCAGTATTCATTGATTTGATACTAAAAGGCCAAAAATCAGTTTCCCAAATCATCATAGGTAAATTCCTGATGACAAGTGACCGAAAATTAGAGGTACAAAATGAATTAATTTAGGGTATGATTAAAGGAGTCTGAATTCTTGAAGTGTCCAAATAAAAAGATGAATGTCTGATACAATGATGTAACTTTGATGTTGCAAGTGTTTCCTGCAGTAATCTAAGACAGAGCTAAAAATGGTACTCAACACAGCCCTTATAACTATGTGACAGTCACTCTGTCCACACACAAGTGAGTGCTATGATAGTCTTAAGTAATTGGTATTGGACTTGTTAGGAATCGGTATCGGATAAAAAGTATCAAGTAGGTATTGGAATTGCTTAAATTCTCATGATGCCCATTCCTAGATGAAGTCCTGAATTTTTTAACCTCAATGTGCAAAATTCCTACAGGCTTAATGCCAGGTTGGGCCTCATTTTATTAAGTAATGCGAGTCCTAGCAACTCTTTCTTTCAAACTTCAAAATGAGTTGCTGCTGCAATGCGATCTCGCAGCCTTCTCACTGTGATCTTGTCACGTTCCAATCTCATTCTCAAAGTATGTGTCTAATGAGAATGCCCTCTGTGATGACATTCTGCTTACTAGGAGTTGAAACATATTCCCACTGCAATCTCACCATGCTCCTTATGCAATTTAGCCTTGTCACCGGCCTTCTCACTGACCTCTTTAAATTATCAGTCTGAACAGATCGTCTTTACAGCGCAGTGTCATCGTGAAAGGCGTTTTTTAAAAGCTATAAAAGATTCATAGCTCAAAATTGTATTACTTCAAATTGATCAGACAGAAAACAATGTGTGGATGACAAGACTCACACAAAAAAAAGATCGATTTTCTGGTTTGGATTTGTTGCAGGTCAGAGAAGTAAAACGTCACAACCTAAAAAGGTTTCATGTGTGAAATGTAAACGATTTTAATGGACAACTATATAGATACCTGGAAGTGTTCAACAAATTACAAAATTGGCAAAATATTGTTTTGTTATCGGTTTTCACAGCAGAAAAGCGCCATGATTTTCATGAACCAGAAACATTTTTGACGAAATGTTTTTTCTTATTTATTTTTCTTTATTTTGATAAAGGAAAATGTTTGAGATTTCTATTCAATGAAATATAGAACAAAACGTGATATTTAATTTATCATTTTTTATAAATTGTTTTTCGTAACCTTTTCACCAACTTGTTGAATTTACATTCGTTCAATGTGATTCGATCCGTTGTAATTTCTCGGCGGGGAGATCACTCTCGAGTGAAATTTTTGACGGGTAACCTTGGGCAATAATAATGAAACTTCTACGCGCTTTGCATGCGGCACATAGGACAGTAAGATGTTTTCACAGTGATATGATTTATTCTCTTTTTATTTACAACATTTTACGAAAAATGATAGCGTGTCTACTCTGATTTTAATCAGTGTCTCATCCTGTAGCATATTCGGATAGTTATCCTTTCGGATAACTTCTTTCATTTGTGTATCGTGTTATTAACTTACGGTTAACTTACGGTTCGTAGGCCATTAGTAAGCCTACGCCTTCTGGGGGCCCGTCTTTTTGAGTTCTTCTCACTTCATTTTTTAAGCAATCTGCTTTGAATTTTTGGGGGTGGTTGTGCCGGTTACCAGTCAACTCGGCCCATCGAATAACTCTGTCTAGTCAACTCGGCCAGAATATATACTCAATAGTTACATTTTTTTTTTCACAAAATATGTATATGTCTTGTATAAACGATGCTTCTATACCTCACTGGGTTTATTCTTTATATTTCTAAATCTATATTTTTTGTCTTTTTGTTAAGGTTCATGTAAAGTGTTTGAGACCCAATTTTAAGGGCACTTCATTAGCCGAGAAAAAGCAGTATGCCCAGGTATTTTATATATCAAAATGAAGGTATTCATAAGCACAAGGAGCTAAGCAACATAAGACCGCCATAGCTATAGCGGTATTGCCAAAACATTGTAAAAAAGGGTCATTTTATACAGAACAAGCAACTGCATGACAGTTGGATAAAATTGCCCCATATTTTAAGAAAGTCTTAAGTACTATCTAGGTAGTACTACAACGGTTGATACGGTTGTGGTGTCTGTGGTCTAGAGGTAGAGCGTCGGCCTCTGGACCCAAAGGTCCTGAGTTCGATTCCCGGGAGCGGCTATCGATCTTGGTTCTTTCATTGGCCCACACATTCGGCGCGAGTACTGGTGAATTTTCCAGGAAGCAGAATCGAGAGGGATTAATCTAAGTTGTAAGAACTTGTTTCCCAATCGATGTAAAATAAATAGGTTTAAACCAAACCAACGGTTGATATAAAACTCAGTCTCAAAATGCTCTTTTGAAACAATCAATTCCCATTTATTTTGTCAACATAAATGTCAAACCGGTTTGGTCTGTTTTCAGAATAGATGTTAGGTATTGTGCAACATCATACCATATTATTATGAATTATTTTCTGCGACTTATTTCAAATAATAGTTCCTTATAACTGAATGAAGATTGAATACTTTTGTGTTTGAAATAAAAATACTAAATAATTACCGATAATAAGAATGTTTTGGCATAAAATGAGATTGGGGCTGAGTTATACCTTGGGCGGAGTTGCCGATGGGCCGAGTCGAAAATGGGCCGAGTTAACCAGTCACGGTCGCACCAATGATTGTTGAAGGCACTATCTCATTTGGTAGCTTGTTCCAGATATCAACTACTCTATTTGTAAATGATTGTTTTCTTATATTAGTTCTTGAGTATCTCTTGAATAGTTTAAGATCATTTCCTCTGGTACATGACGATAGATTTCTGGTTAGTAGATTCGGTTTAGTTGTAATCTCATATTTGTTCAGGATTTTGAAGGTTTGGAGCATATCAGCTCTTAGTCTGCGGTACTCTAGAGTTGGAAGTCTGAGTTGTTTAAGCCTTTCATTATAGGATAATGGTCTTAGTCCTGGCATTAATTTTGTCGCCCTTCGTTGAAAATTTTCTATTGCTTTTTTGTGCTTTTTTAGATGTGGTACAGTACAAGCGTATTCCAGATGCGGTCTTACCAGAGCCTTATACTGGTTAAGAAGTCTGAACAATTTTTTTATCAATACATGAAAAAGTTCTTTTGATAACACCAAGGTTCCTGTTGGCTATTTTGATTTTGTTGTTGATGTGGTGCTCAAATGATAGTTGTTCATCTACGATAATGCCTAGGTCTTTTTCTTCTGTAACTTGATTAATTTTTACTCTTTTGGTTTCTTCATTTGTCATATAATATGTTGCTTCTTGGTCCTTTTTTCCAATATGTAGATGTTTGCATTTGTTGGGGTTGAAGTTGAGTTTCCAGTGTTTTGACCATTTGAAGAAATTATCATTGGTTTGTTGTAGTGATGTTTTATCATTTTCATTTCTTATTGCTGTATAGGTTTTGGTGTCGTCCACGAACAATCTAATTTGAATAGTAGCTTCCTCTGGAAGGTCATTTATAAAGTATAGAAAAAGGATGGGTCCTATGACGCTGCTGCCTTAAGGGACTCCACTTAACAGCACGTCTATTGGCATATGTTTCCCTTCATTCTATATCTTGTCTGCCTAGGTCTGCTGGTCAAAATTCTTATTTGCACTGTCCCATATATTTGTTTCAACCCTTTTTTAATCTTAACTACTGGGTGCATAGAAAAACCGAATTATGCCTGTATGGGTTACTTTTCCCGTAATGTGCTGGTGATGTTTTATGTGAATGTTTTAATCCAATATGTTTATTTGAAGTCACCGAATTTCACTTTGACCATCATACCGTTACTACTGTGTTCTTTAAACAGTGCGCAAATGAACTGTCTAAGATTTCGTTTATAATTTAAATAACTGATTTAAGTAAAATAATATGATTGATCAAAGTAACGTTAACACTTCATTAAGTGTAATTTGGTTATACCTTACTTTATAGTTGTCAAGAAAAGCGTAATTGGGTTTTTCCTTCACCATCTTATCCTATAAATTTCCAGGTAAAATTCAGTGATCTCAAAGGAAACGATTCAAACACTTTATACAACACCTCCCTTTTCTTTTTCTTTTCATTAAATACAATATTATCTTTAAAAAGCATGATATTGTTGCATTTTTGTACTGTAATTCCTTGAAATTTGGCGTAATTTGGTGAAATTCTGATTTCAGGTGTAATTCTGTTTTTCTGTGCACCGTTAAATCAGGGCTTGTGCTAGCTTTTTAAATTTTGGAGTCGTTGTCTGGGGAGGGGGGGGGGGGGGTCAAAGCGGATTTGAAGGGTTCAAAAATAGCAAAACATCATAACTTATCAGTCTCAAAAAGTAATCTACATGTATATAACTGATTCAACATTAAACAATAAAGTGTAGACACATTTTATTGTTTATGTTGTTTCATTTAAATAGACCTTTTGTATTAATACATAGAAAACAATTGATCTATATCATCTTTTATATTGCATAGGGTGCACCACTGGAAATTCAGTTGTCAAAATGCCTCCCTGCAGGAAATTTTTGAGGGTCAAAATGGGATTTTTGAGAGTCAAAACCCTGGTTTAAGGGTCAATCACGATCCCTGTTAATACTATACTGCCTGTGCCTAAATAACAATAGTAATAATAAAAATCTATTTCATTTTGTGAGCATTAGAAAAGGGATGGTTATGATAAGTTTTTTTAGCTCACCTGAGCACATCATGCTCAAGGCGAGCTATTGTGATCATTGAATGTCCGTCGACTGTCGTCCATCTGTCCATCACAGCGTTAACATTTTCTTTCAACGACATCTCCTCCTAAAGTACTGTGTCAAAATCAACCAAACTTGACAGAAATATTCTTTAGGTGGTCCCTTGTTAAAAATTGCTAAAATGGAAAGGATCTGCACCATATCACAGGAAGAGGGGCCTTAATGATAAATTTCTTGTTTACACTCTAGAAGCCACAAATATGGTCCAATCTTCATGAAATTTTGTCAGAATGTTTGTTAGGTCATGAGGATGAAGTCTATTGAAAATGGGAAGGATCCGTGCCATATCATGGGAAAAGGGGCCTTAATGACAATTTTGTCAACAATTTCTTTAAACGACATCGCCTCCTAAACTTATGAGTCTAAATCAACCAAACTTGGCAGAAATATTCATTGGGTGGTCCCTTGTCAAAAATTGCTAAAATGGAAAGGATCTAGGCCATATCACGGGAAAAGGGGCCTTAATGACAAATTTCTTGTTTACACTCTAGAAGCCACAAATATGGTCCAATCTTCGTGAAAATTGGTCAGAATGTTTGTTAGGTCATGAGGATGAAGTCTATCGAAAATGGGAAGCATCCGTGCCATATCACGGGAAAGGGGGCTTAAATGACAATTTTTAGCTCCACTGGCTGAAAGCCACTGGGGCTATTGTCATGGCGTTAGGTCCCTCGTGTGTCCGTCCGTGTGAGCGTGCAGTCGTAAACTTTTCTTTAAAAATCTTCTCCTCAGAAACTACTGGATTGATTTCAACCAAACTTCACAGGAATGATCCTTGGGCGACCCTCTTTTAAAGTTGTTCAAGAAATTTTGATCCAATAAAAAACATGGATTAAATGGGCCTGGCTAATTTCCAAATATGGTAAAAAGTGAGTTTTCTCAAATTCTAATCAATGAATACCAATTAAATTTTACATGAATGATCCTTGGGTGACCTTGCATCAGTATACAAAAAATCATTGTGATCGGATGGAAAATATACATTTTATGGGCGGAGGTCATTTCTCTATATGTTATATAGTGGAAAATTTGAAAATCATTTTCTCAGAATGTAATTGATGGACATCAACCAAATTTCACTGGAATGATCCTTGAGTGACCCTTTATCAGTCTACAAAAATCATTGTGATCGGATGGAAAATATGCATTTTATGGGCGGAGGTCATTTCTCTATATGTTATCTAGTGGAAACTTTGAAAATCATTTTCTCAGAATCTAATTTTTGGATATCAAACAAATTTCACTGGAATGATTCTTGAGTGACTCTTTATCAGTGAACCAAAAATTATTTTGATTGGATGGAAAATATGCATTTTATGGGTTGAGTCATTTCTCAATATGTTAAATAGTGGAAAATTTGCAAATCAATTTCTCAGAAAGTAACTGATGGATATTAAACTTCATTAGTATGATCTTTGGGTGACCCATTATCATGCAACCAAAAATCATTTTGATTTGATGAAAAATATGTCTTTTAAGAGCAAAGGTCATTTCTCTATCTGTTATATAGTTCAAACTTCGAAAATCATTTTCAACATCAGTAGAAACCCAAATATCTTAAAATCTTGTCAAAACATTTATTTGCTTTTACAAGAATTTCAAGCCTGTGGAGCGACTCAAGCCATTCATGGCTTTCTAGTTTTGTTTACTCTCTAGAAGCCACAAATATGGTCCAATCTTCATGAAACTTGGTCAAAATGTTTGCCAGGTCACAAGAATGTACTCTGTTGAAAATGGGAAGGATCCGTGCCATATCACGGGAAAAGGGGCCTTAATGACAATTTTCTTGTAAGAGCTCCAGACCCCACAAAAATGGTCCAATTTTCATGAAACTTGGTCAAAATGTTTGCCAGGTCACTAGAATGTACTCTGTTGAAAATGGGAAGGTTCATGCCATATCACAGGAAAAGTTTGTTTGTTTCCAAAAAAACTACTCCCAAATATGACAAGCTGATTTTTCATTTGCTGATTTTTGGTGGAAATCGCAAGAACTCATAAGATTTTCAACAACAACAACCCAAATGGAATTCATAATAAAGGAAAAAAAATCCAATTTTCGGTCGATGATACTGATTTAATGAATGTAAAATTCTATGTATATATTTTTGCCTATAAATTTTTATTTGGACTTGTAAATAAACTACCAAAGACTTAAGTTTTCCCAATGTTGGACCAGTCAAAAATTGTTTTGTATAGTAATTGCATGATTAACTTTTTATTGCATTTTCTTTTTCAGACAACCAAACTGACAAGATTGCCTGTTGAAAAAAATCCCCATGAGGTAAAAATCACCATGTGTTTTGTGCACAGATAGCCATTCATGTAGTGATGATCTACAGCTAGAGGGGATATTTTGGATTTATTTGGGAATATTTTATTTGCAATTACACAAACAATTACACAATATGATATGGGTACTCAATGTAATTGTTGAATCAATACATTTCAAATGAGTATTGTACCCACAACATGGGTTTCATTGGCAGGGCTTGAAAATTCTACTCAACCGCTCGTCCTGCATGATTTTTCCTTCTTTGTCTATATAGCAGGACAAGTTGATTTTGCAAAATTTCACTTATGAAATTAATGTATCTTTATATTTTCTTATATAGAAGAAATTTCAAGAATTTTTAAGCCCTGCATTGAACATCAAGGATTTTAGACTTGTATTACTTATCACTTTCTTATCTGCTAATAATGTGGCTTCCAGGGTGTGAAAATATGGATTTTCTTCACTTGTCCATGGACAAGAAAAAGATGATTTTCTATGTCTTGTCTCGGATGAAAATGAACTTTTGCAGAAAAAACTGAATACATAAATTTTGAGGAATTATATTATATATTATAGGAACCCTGCATTTTATTCATTAAAAACAATGTTTTCTATCCTCTGCTTTAATTATGTGGATAATTTATCTTTAAGATTTATTTTGTACCACTCCAAGATTTGCCTGCCGCCGTCATAGCGCAGTTGGTAGCGCGTCGGACTATCAATCTAGAGGTCCCGGGTTCGATCCCCGACGGCGGCACTCATTCTTTCTGACTATTTGTCTCTCACCTATGGGTTGATAATCGTAGACCTATGTGAGATAGCAGCTGGAGGCTAGGAAAGGATGTGGTGGTTGTACTGGTTAGAGAAATACCAGGAAACCATTGTTAGGTGCTCCAGCCGCCGCAATATAACTGAAATAATGTTGAAAGCGGCGTTAAACTCCATTCAATCAATCAATCAATCCAAGATTTGCCTTGATATTTATATGTTCAGGGACAAGTGGCCTAGAAAAATGTACTTGTCTGCAAGTAGAAAAGCCCATGTAACGTCAGCTAAGTCGGCCATGGGAATTCCACATCCCTGGGTACATGTCACATCTAGTTTTATGATATCCCTTGTCATTTTGAGTCTGGAATATTCCTGTTTTGACAGGAGATATAGACGAAGAGAAGCCTGCACATATGTGCAGTCTGACCTTATATAATAGCACCTAACTTCTCTTATAACCCCAGGGCGTTCTCTGGGGGTTGCCGTAATCGCCAAATGCGATAATGAAATGACTTTGGCGATAAAAAAAATGAAATTGGTGAAATGACTGGCGACAAAAAAATCTTAACTTTGACCCATGGCATGTGTATCTTATTAACCTTTATGGCCTTCCCATAACACTTCTGTTTGTTTACAAAAATAAAATGTTAATTGACATTTAAATACGACCCCCTCAACGATGAGATATATAAAAGTAACATAAGTTTTTAACAAGCACAATTTTTAGAAGACAAATGGCTCCAAATTTGACTCCTTAAATCCAAATTTGGCTCCATTTTTTTGGTTTTGGGAAAGTGTTGGTGAAGAGAAATTTCAGTCCAGAGAAAGCCCTGAATCCAGAAAAGTTAAATAACTATGTTTCATAGTGAATACTGTCTCTCAAATATTGCATTCGTTGCCTTTAATTTAATTTTGCCAAGGTTTTTATCCAGCATGACAAAGGTTTATTAAACAAACACATGTAGTTGTCTTGTACTAATAGTACAGCATATGGGCCAAAGATTATCAAACTTTTTTTTGCACTCAACTGAGAATCTGCTCCAACTTTAAGTTGGGATAATGGTTCAACTTCTGCTTCATTATGATGGAAAGCCGCTGTCATAGCGCAGTTGCTAGCATGTTGGACTGTCAATCTAGAGTTTCCTGGTTCAATCCCCAACGGCACTCATTCTTTTCGACTATTTGTCTCTCACAAATGTGTTGATAATCGTAGACCTATTTGAGATAGTAGGTGGAGGCTAGAAAGGATGTGATGGTAGTACTGGTGAGAGAAATACCAGGAATCCATTGTTAGGTGCTCCGGTCGTAGCGTTATAACTGGAAAAATGTTGAAAGCGGCGTAAAACTCCATTCAATCAAAAGATAATGTTTCAAAGATATGAAATTAAGTATTTACAGAAGTGCTTAGGCTAAACTGATTCTGTAATCAGAATCTGAAATTTAGGATTTTGCTTGAGTAAGAAAGAGTTTCTTGAAACTTTGGTGCAATTAGGAAAAATGGCTCTAACCAGTGGTGAGGAATTCCCATGACCAAATTGTCCCACACTGTTTTTAGCTCCACTGGCCGAAAGGCCAGCGGGCTATTGTCATGGCGAGGTGTCCGTCGTCCGTGCGTGTGTCCGTGCGTCCGTCCGTCCGTAAACTTTTACTTTGAAAATCTTCTCATCATAAAGTACTGGATGGATTTCAATCAAATTTCACAGGAATGTTCCTTGGGTGACCCTCTATCAGATTCCTTCAAAGATTTTTAATCGGTTGAAAATCATGGCTGTAGTGGGCGTGGCTAATTTCCATATATGGTAATAGGTGGCTTTTCTCAGAAACTAATTGATGGATATTTACCAAACTTCACATGAATTATCCTTGAGGGGTCCTCTATCAGCCTACAAAAGATCATTGTGATCAGATGAAAAAATATGTATTTTATGGGCGGAGGTCATTTCTATATATGTTATATAGTGAAAACTTTGAAAATCATTTTCTCAGAATCTAATTGATAGATATCAACCAAATTTTACATGAATGATACTTGAGTGACCCTTTATCAGTATAGCAAAAATTATTGTGATCGGATGAAAAATGTGTATTTTATGGGCGGAGGTCATTTCTCTATATGTTATATAGTGAAAACTTTGAAAATCATTTTCTCAGAACCTAATTGATAGATATAAACCAAATTTTACATGAATGATACTTGAGTGACCCTTTTTCAGTATAGCAAAAATTATTGTGATCCGATAAAAAATATATATTTTATGTGCGGAGGTCATTTCCCTATATGTTATATAGTGTAAACTTTGAAAATCATTTTCTCAGAACCTAATTGATAGATATCAACCAAATTTTACTAGAATGATTCTTTAGTGATCCTTTATCAGTCTATTAAAAAACATTGTGATCAGATCAAAAATATGTCTTTTATGGGCAGAGGTCATTTCTTCATATATAGGGTAAAACAAACTATCCTGAAAGGTTAAACAGATGGATTAGATATCATGGAAATTTTATTTCTGTGAAGTTGTATCAGTCTGCAAAAAAAATATGAGAAGATGAACAGCATATTTTTTTTATTGGTAGAGGGTATTATAACATATAAAGTGAATATTTGATCACCCTTTTGGTATCTTCTCAATGATGAATTTTTCTAGACTTGTTAAATTTAATAGGTGTAGTGATTATAGATTAGAAGGAACAAAACCTTTGTTGAAATTCAAATGTATAGAAACATTAGTTGAAATAAGTAGCCTGAGAATACCCACTCAGAATTGGTGAGTTTAGTTGAACCAAGGGTGAATCTGCACAGAGTGTAAAATGATGTTCTGACCTCCTGACATTCAGAGTGGGGTAGAAAGAGTTGAGTTTACTGCACTCTAAGGCATTGGGCAGAATAAAATAAATATATTGGATTGAATATTTTACTTCTTACTATCATTAGTTAGAATTTTGTTTTGATGACAAGCAATTGTGAAGTAAAATCTTTTAGTAGTGTTTAATTAAAAGTGGAAAGATCTACAATCAAAATTTTGCAGACCAACACCAGTATATTGTGCAGTAACATTCTGTTAGTTTTGAAATTCTTATATTTGGATTTTAACAAAATATCACTAGAATGATCCTTGGGTGACCCATTATCAGACTGCACAAAATTATTGTGATGAAATGAAAAATATTTGTGTAACAGGTAGAGGTCAATTTTGTTATTCACTGATCATGAGTTTTTTATGCAGAAATATTTCAGCATATGACCCTTATTTACTTGAAATAAACATTCACTCATTCATTCACTTCAATTCTCATTTAAACAGCTTTATCATCCTCTAATAGTCCTTATTTGGATATTCAGGCCTGTGGAGCGAATCAGGCGCTCAAGCGCCTCTAGTTTCCACCTGTGGCTAGGTACTTTTTTTTATGTCACTTGTCCATGGACAAGTAAATACCAAGACATATATCAGAATGGAACTTAACAGATCTAAAAGATTGATTTTCATAATGTTAATATCAAAGGGTAGAAAACATTGTTCTTAATGAAGAAAATGCTGGAGTCCAGCATGTATGATGACATGTTATTTTTGATGCAGGACAAGAAGAAAATCATCTTTGACTTGTCTGGAGACAAGTTGAGAAATTTTGTATTTCCATTCCCCTGCTTTAACCCTTTCACTGGTCATGGCATAATCCTATTCCAAACAAAGCTTTGACAGACAGTGTAGGCTGAGATCAGGGTGTAGAGACTTGCAATTTGGTCCAAGCCTACACTGCCTGCTTTTTATCTCATTTTATGGAAAAGCCTGAAATTGATTGTTGGCTCCAATGTTTAAAATGTCCCAAAAATAGGCCCTTAGTTTGTTTGATTCTACACTATTATTATATTAAAGTCGAACCACAAAATAATTTTTCTTTCAGGGTATTGGTGTTTTTGGAGTACTTTTGTTCTTTCTTCAATTTAAACTTTATTGGAATTCTAGCCATTCTGTAAAATGTTATTGTTAACTTGTTTTAATCTTATCGATAATTGAAATAATCTTTTTTTCAGAAATTAGCTAAATACTTCACCAAGACATTGCTTAACTTGTCTTAGTCTAAACAATATTTGAAATAATCTTTTTCAGAAATTAGCTAAATACTACACCAAGACATTGCGAATCTTGGCAAAAATGCCTGCAGAGGCTGCATACAGACAGCAAACTGAAGCTATTATTAAATCTAGACTGGCTCTTGTTGAAACGGTACGTCAATGATTTGTTTGTTTGTTTGTTTTAGAGTGGTTGAATGTCTCTTTCTAGATAATTTCAAGATTATTTCAATTATATTGGTTAGGCTGGTGCACTTACCCATGGTATCTTGTCATTTCTATTGCAAGTGAACCACAACTCAGTGAAAAAACTAGCTGGGGCCCAGTCGCCAATGGCCCATGGATTTTGGGCAGGGTCCCTAGATTTTTTGAGAAAATGCCTTTACCTCTAATGTTAAATATTGAATTATGGAAGTCTTGGCCCCTTAGTAAAAATTGTAAGTCATTTTCACTGCAACATTTCATCCCAGCCAATAGCTGCTTAGCAAAATGAGGTGTAGTACTTATATGTTGGAGTGTGGAAACACAAAATTTCTCTACTTAACCCTGGACAAGAAAAAGCTGATTTTCAACTTGTCCTGGATCAAAAATAACATGTCATCAAAAAAGAAAACCAATTTATTATAAGAAAACATTGTTTTGAAAAACAAAGATGCTGGACTCCAGCATATTCTCCATTAAAAAAATGTTTTCTACCCTTTGATATTAACATTATGATTATCAATCTCATAGATCTGATATTTATCCTTTTGTTAATTTGTCCACTGACAAGTGGCATAGGAAAAAGTACTTGTCTGCGGGTAGAAAAACCTGTGTCGGACAAGTCATGCATGGGAATTCCACATCCCTTATTTTATGTCAATAGGTGGTTGACAAATGAAGTTAAGTCAATGAATATAATTCAGATTTACAGATAAGAAGAGGTATGATATCTCTATTTCTCAATTAATCCCTATGTTGTGGGTGCTCATTTGAATCATCTCAATAAGTACCTTCAAATAAGGGTTTCACTTTGTATAAGTACATGTATTGTTGAATTATTTCAATTCATACTCTTTTTTCTGCATCTCTGAAATAAAATTTGTTATAAGAAAATGCTGGCTATTGATTCTCAGTGTATTCATGAGCTGTAGGGCCTGTAGTTTGTTGTGTGATAGCCTAACATGCTGTCACCTTAATTTGCCCATGTCTCAATCATTAAAATAAGGATACTTGCAGGAAACCTTGCATATGTTTTCGATAAATTGGGGTAAATATTGGGGTTTTTGTCCTGTCTGTTTGTCAGTTTGTGTTTGTCTGCTTATCTCTTCCAAAAAACTTTATTACTGGCCATAACTTTTGAGTGGTGAGTGAAACAGTCTTCATATAATTCACTTGGATATTGTTTGTGACAAGAACGTTCTGTTCAAGGTCATCAGTCGTTATCATGGTCATTTTTCAAGGTCAAATTTATTAGAAATGAAAATCTTAAAATTGGCCATAATTTTGGAATGGTTATTGATATAATTTTCATGTTTCCTATGTGTATTGCTTGTGGCAAGACCTTAGTTACCAAATACAAGGTAATCAGTCAAGGTCAAAATTGTTTTCTCAAGGTCACAAATTTTTAATATGAAACTTTAATATTGACCAATTGTTAGCTCACCTGAGCACGAAGTGCTCAAGGTGAGCTTTTGTGGTCGCATGATGTCTGTCGTGTGTCGTGCGTCGTGTCGTCAACATTTACCTTGTAGACACTCTAGAAGCCATTTTTTGCTCAATCAACCGGAAAATTGGTCAGAATGATTGTCTTGATCAAATCTCGGACATGTTCGAAATTGGGTCAAGTGGGGTCAAAAATAAGGTCACAGGGTCAAATATTAGAAAAACCTTATAGACACTCTAGAAGCCATTTTTTTGCTAAATCAACCTGAAAATTGGTCAGAATGGTTGTCTTGATGAAATCTCGTACAACTTCCAAATTGGGTCATGTGGGTCAAAAATGAGGTAATGGGGTCAAATATTAGAAAAACCTTGTAGACACTCTAGAAACCATATCTTTTGCTCAATCACCCCGAAAATTGGTCAGAATGATTGTCTTGATAAAATTTCAGACAAGTTTTAATTTGGGTCAAGTGGGGTCAAAAATTAGGTAATGGGGTCAAATATTAGAAAAACCTTGTAGACACTCTAGACGCCATATTTTTTGCATAATCAACCTGAAAACTGGTCAGAATGATTGTCTTGATTAAATCTCAGACTAGTTAATTTGGGTCAAGTGGGGTCAAAAATGAGGTCACAGGGTCAAATATAAGAAAATCCTTGTAGACACTCGGAAGCCATATTTTTAGCTCAATCAATCTGAGAATTGGTCAGAATGATTGTCTTGATGAAATCTTGCAAATGGTTTGAAATTGGGTCATGTGGGGTCAAAAATGAGGTCCAAGGTTCAAATATTCCAAAAACCCTGTAGTCACTCTAGAAGCCATATCTTTTGCTCAATCAACCTTTAAAAATGGTCAGAATGATTGTCTTGATGAAATCTAGGACAAGTTTGAAATTGGGTCAACAGGGGTCAAAAATGAGGTCATAGGATCAAATATTAGAAAAACTTTGTAGACCATCTAGAAGCCATATTTTTTGCTCAATCAACCTGAAAATTAGTCAGAATGATTGTCTTGATTAAATCTCAGACTAGTTAATTTAGGTCAAGTGGGGTCAAAAATGAGGTCATAGGGTCAAATATTAGAAACCTTATAACACTCTAGAAGCCATATTGTCTCTTTTAAGTCTAGGTAAAGGTTGAATTATGGTTAAATGGGATCAAAAATGAGGACATGGGTTCAAGTTTTAGAAAAACCTTGTAGACAGTCACTCTTTAAGCCATATTTTTGCTCAATCAACTTGAAAATTGGTCCGAATGACTTTCTTGATGAACTTGGTTCAAGTGGGATAAAAAATGAGGTCACAGGGTCAAATCTTAGAAAATCCTTGTAGACACTCTAGAGGCCATAACTTTTGCCCAATCATCCAGGGAATTAGCCAGATTGAAATTGTCTTTAAAATCTGTCTGGTTTGAATTTGGGTCAATTGTGGTTAAAAACTAGGTTAAGAGGTCAGATTTTAAGACTGTTAACTCAAGTGAGCGATTTAGGGCCACTATGGCCCTCTTGTCTTTTAATGGATAGATTTAGTCCTCATATTCACATGCATGTATGTATTTCTCATGACAAAGCCTATGTATTTGCCAATGTCATCATGCAAATTTATATGTTGTGTAAAAAAGCAGATAGGACATTGTGTAGGAAAATTTTAAATTTTTTCAACAACTAATTTCTATATTTGAGTATCAAACCATGGGTTTAACAAATGGTAGTTGCAGGGGCATTGGTGTTTAATAGACACATCTTACTTTCAGGATTGTGATTTAAATCTTTTACTATGAAACCATAAAAGACCCTTGTTAAACCGAAAGTGCAAAGGGGCAGGGGCCAATTGTGTAATGACTTTTATAATATGAGTGAAATAACCTTGTTGAATATTTTTGATATTACATGGATGTTATTACACTAGTGGAATAACTTTGCAAATGAGCTAAGAATATATATCAATGTTATATTTTCGTTGTGAAAAATGACGCCATAATGTATTCTACATCAATTGGCAAACAGCATAATATGCTTCTGGGAATAACTTGATTCCATAAATTATTGCAAAAATTTAGGTCATATTAAAAATAGAATATCGAATTTGTGCTCATTAATAAACCAGATTTATTGAACTCGTCATCTATAAACTTTTACCGATCGCCCTATTTTTTCCGCCAATGAAAGACCGCTATTTCGTTTGAAATTCAAAAAATATATCACATAACCTGACGATCTGCTCGAATAAGTGAGCCACGTGACTATAGGTAATTATGGGCGTGGACTACATTCAAAAACCAGACAGTGACGTCACATTCTTGTCTGATAAAGTTTCTCGAAAGACCCTTAGCTTGAATCAAGTACTTATAAAAAAACGTTTTTGTTCCAATGTTCTATTGAAGTAATACTTATACAAAAATGTTAATTTAAATGAGGAGAAAATTCTTGAATAATTTGTCTGCATGATTATCAAGATAAGATCGAGCAGACATATAACTGATTCTTATTATCAAATATTAATCTATATGTATACAGCAGTAAGAAATTACTTGAACCGAGCCTTTCTGTACTCCCTAACACATTTTCAAATTAAAATAAAAAAAGAAAAGACGACAGGATTGAAACATCTTAAAACTCATTTCCTTTTTAAAATGATTATTTTGGATCTTTTTAACGACATTTCAATTTAGTAATTCTGCAAAGTTCCCTTTTTTAAGAAAAATATGCAATCAAAAGTTCTATAGAGAATCAATGTTTAAGGTCCATTTTACGACAAGTCATGTGAAGGTTGCCATCGAAGGAGAAATGGTGTGGATTTAAGAAAAAGGAAATGACTTTAGACATCTATATTTAAATGTAAGCACTTGAAATGGTAAATGTATTCAAAATTATTGTAGAATTGTAATTCTAGGAATACAAATATATGCGAAACCAAAGCGATTAGAAGCATGTTCGAAATTTGATAGTTGCCCAATGTCGAAGGCTCGTATGATCTGTATTACTTTACTTTAATGTAGTATCGATGGGGCACCAAAACCTGGTAACTACAGCTTTTTAATGCATTATTTATGTTGCCTTATGCATACATTATATTTTTGACCATGAATTTCCCTTGCTTCCTTTGTTTGTATGGGGTTGACGCCGCTTTCAACAATCTTCCATTTATATCTCAGCGGCTGTAGCACCTAACTATGGATTCCTAGTATTTCTAACACCAGTACCACCAATACTCTTCTTTCCGAGTCCCAGCTGCTATCCGACATCTACGATTATCGACCCTTTGGTGGGAGAAAAATAGTCGCAAAGGATGAGTGCCGCCTCCGGGTAATCGAATCCAGGACCTCGACTGAAAGTCCGCCGCACTACCAACTGAGCTGCTGAATATGTCGAGATTAATAACTGCTTTTTTCTAAAAATTCAAAACCCCTATAAAAGAGAGGCATGATGTCCGCGAAAAGATTACTAAATAGAATACAAAATCCATTAGCTGCAATCACGAGGTTTTGTTCACCGAACGTTCTCAAATAATTTTGTCTCGCCAAATGACAAAATAATTACATAAGCCGATGGAAATTAAACTCGCTCCTCCCACTTTTTGTTTCCCTCGATTTGATTGAAGAATGTATGACGCAACAAAAATGAATGACATCATTGATTGACAGGCAGCTCATTTGACCAAGCGTTATTGGATGAAAAAATAAGTCGATCGGTAAAACAGTTATAGTTCATATTCTGACGATTTACACGTATAACCTTGCGCTTCGCTAACGCTCCGCTTAGGTTATATCGCGTAAATTGTCAGAAATGAACTATAACTATTACATAAAAAACTGCCACAGCCTCGTTTTTATCTGTTTATGGATGACTTGTTTACCAAATTCAGTATTTCATGACCACTTATTCAATATCCTTTAAATAAAATTGTTGAGATATTTTTGCAAAGGCATTTATTCAGCATGACAAGACTTATAAATCTGTGTTTCATTATCTTGTAGGAGAAGGATGTGTTACAATTAGAGAAGAAAATAAACAATGGCTTGATAGAAGAGGTGGTATTACAGGCTGAGAGAGAATTACAGTTATGCAGAAATATGATTTTATGGAAACCGTGGGAGCCACTTGTTGCTGAGGCTCCAAAGGGACAATGGCAGTGGCCAATTGCATAATGACTTGTAAAGTTGTTTAGATATTTTTATTACAGTTTTGCAGAGATTTAAAGGAAACCATGGGAGCCCCTTGTTACAATGTGGTAGTGGTACCAGAGGGCCAATGACAGTTTAGATATTTTTGTTAATCATTTGATAAAAAAGCCTTGCCTTCAGGATGAAAGCGTTAGTGAAGCGTTTTTGAAATGATACCCCGCTTTGCACGTATGTGCACATGCAAAGCGGGGTATCATCTCAAAAGGCTTGCGAAGCGTTACTACATCCTGAACACAGGGATGGTACTTATTGACTGTCTGAACATCATAACTGCATCCTGGAATTAGTTCTTGGTAATGAATAATCATGAGATGAAGTTCTTTTTAGGGACTTTATATTATGGGTCTATCACATTTAACCCTCTCATGCGCAGTACCTGAGTGTTAGGATCTAAATATCTAATACAATGTACTTCGGAAAATGTTAAGGAAAAAGAAGAAAATTGCTTGTAACCAGCAATTTCTTTCTTACCACAATATGTTCTACCACATTGGATGATTCAGTTTCAGATTGATGGAAACAACATAAATCTCTAACAATGTTTATTTAGGATACATATGATTGTTCTATTAGGATAATTTTGTGAAGTAATAACAAATGAATGATATGGTAGTTTCTTTATGAGAAGTGTTTCATTATCTCTCTGTGTTGAATATGAGTTTGCCTGCTCATACTTCCCTGCATTCAGGATGGCAAAATGATGCAAACTGTTTACAAATTATACCCCATTTTGCTGGCATGTGCAAGTACAAAGCGGGTATAATTTGCAAACAGTCTGCTCTATTTGTCGTCCTGATCACAGGTATGGATTAGTTTTCCTGTACTGCTTTCCTGTGCTCATCAATATGCCAGTAGCATGTTATGCATTGTCAATAATTCATCGTTCATAAATTGCCGCTATTCAGGACATGATTTTGGCTCAATCTTTCAAAAATTTGCGATATATGTCTTGGGTTATGAAGAAGATCTTATGATGACATTTTGGAGAGAATCATTGGAATAGATCTCTAGTTAGCTTGGCTTTTTTTGAAAAAAAAAAAACAAAAAAAACAAAAAAACAAAAAAAAAAAACACAAAAAAACTGAGGTATTGTCAGCACCTTGGTATCATGGTCTTGGTGTTGGAGTAGCATTGGCATGGCAAACTATTAACTTGACCATTTCTTTGTTGTTATTGAAGATATCTTCATGAAACTATGCATGTGTGTTCACCATCACAAGAGCGATCTAGACTATCAAGGGGGATAAGCATTTTTGTAAGAGTTATATTCCTTTTTCAATTTTGATTTTTGGCATAATCCATCAACTGCAGTCAAGCATTGCACCTGTAGACGAAAATTTTGTTATCAGCCTTTAAAAACCACTGAATTTGGTTGTATTGACATGATAACACTTTTAAGCTCACCTGAGCTTGAAGTGGTCAAGATTTGCTATTGTGATTAATCAATGTCTGGATCCATCCATCTGTCCATGCATCTGTCTGTCCACAATTTTTGAAACTCTTCTACTAGACTAGTCATCTAAATTCACAGAAATGAAACAATTTCAAAAAAACTTCAGAGAATCCAGAACCAATGCTGAACTCTGAAAACATTGTGAAAAAATCTCCTCCCAAACCACAATGCCTAGAGCTTTCCATATTCGACATGTAACATTGCTTAATGCTTGGCCAACAAAATACTTGAACTTAAATTAAGCACTATTTTATTAGATACAGGATTTTAAATAGAAATAAAGCACAATTCTTTATCAATAATACGGTAGGTAGAGTTACTGTGTACTGCACTTTCCCCTGGTGAGATCTATCCACCCATCAAGTTTCGTGATCATAGCTTTTACAATTTCAGAGATATGATCCGGAAAAATCAAAGTAGGTTAATAAAAGACAAAGGATAAAATGTAAAAAAGCTAGTTAGTGTAACGATTTTTGTTGACACTGCACTCTGTAATTTTTAAAGGAATTTACGTGCCAAGTTTCATGTCAAAGTGTCGACGCTTGGCAGACCCAACGGTTATCTCTTAATTTAGGTCTTGCCGTCTTAAGTCGGGCATATAAAGTTTTCTATTGGAAAAGCCACATATATTTGTCTTATTTTGATCAACCCTTGTCCGTCGAAAATTTCGCTTCGTTTCATTTATTTAACTATGGCAATTGCTTTCTCTGCAAGACGCAGAGAGCAACTATCAGGATGAAACAAACGTTTCTTCTTTCAGTTCGACCAAAATTCTACAAATCTGACCCAAGTATGACTAAAAACTATATCATATTTAACAGGAATAACTTGGATTAATCAATCTCCATTCTGCTTCTCGAAAAAAAAATGGTATAGATGTACTAGTTTTAGCGGGTGATCAATGGTCATTTTATCTTTACCTGTATAGACAAAATATTTTGATTCTTCACTTAAGCCTGTGCATCTATACTTGCGCGAATAAACGGACCATTGAAAGGCTGAAGATTGAAAGTCACTTCCGGGAATGGAACACATTATCTCTCAATAATAAAGGGTCCTAGGTCTAACGGGAAAAGGAGGTAAGGTTGACAGGGACGTGCAAGGTTTACACGAATCCCCCTTTTGGACATTTACGTGTGACATTTCGTCAAATTTTGCCATGTTGTTGAGAAATTATTTAGGAAGAACGGACGGATGAACGGCGTGTTGGCTTTTGTGAGATTTTTTGTAACAAATACGGATGAATTTTAAAACAATTTTGCGCAATTGGGGGCCAATTCATTCATATCTTATTGAATAGCTAGACTATATCTCCTATATGATAATTCGAGCACTTTTCGAAAGGGTAAGAAGGAAATAAGCAATAAGAGATGAAACGTTTATAATTCAACACTTAACATGTGTACGATTAATAATGCCAGGGACTCTAAATATTTAGGGTCCGTGATAATGCTTATTTGCACAAATTGGTACTAACACTATTACGAGTATGAATTGAAACATTTTGTCAGTATTTCGGAAATACAATGTACCTTGATATTTTATCAAAACTACGTTCCTAGCAACTCTTGTATGATTCTAAAAAATATATCCCTAAATACCCCGAAATGAGGTCACACACGAGTTTCTTAAGCACATACGTAATGCTCATTAGCCTGTGATTTTTAAGTGTCAGCCCCGTGCGTTGATATTGCCTCGAGTTCGGCGTTCAGGATGACAAAACTGTTTGCAAATTATACCCCGCTTTGCACGCGCACTTGCGTGCAAAACGGGGTATAATTTGCAAACAATTTACACATTTTTGTCACGCTGAGCGTTGAGATGGTTTCTTTTGACGATAAGCGAATTCATTAAATGTACGTTTTTTGGAAGTTCAACAATCTTAATGTCTTGGCTACGCGTACAGGTTTGTAAAACTGTTTGAAATGTCGTACCCGGACTCAAAAATAATAAGACAATTCAAGAGCATTCTGATACTGCCGACAAGAGGGTTTCAACTATTTTCTCATTATCAGAGCAGACGACAACTCAGTAATTTAATATTAAAAAAATAAGGTGATTCCATGAGTTAAAAACTCGCAATCACGCCTAGTGTCCTGAAAGACAATTATTTCTATTACCCAAATGCCTTACCTAAACATTAAAAACGGCATTATTTAAAAATTCAAAATCTACAATAAAATCTTTGCAAGAAATCTTTGCAATCTCAGAATTTCCATCGACAGAACCCGACAGCAGCACTCATTCTTCCGACTATTTGTCCTCCACCAAAGGGTTGATAATCGTAGACCTATGTTGGATAGCAGCTGGAGACTAAGAAAGGATATAATGGTAGAACTGGTGTGAGAAATACCAGGGACTCATTGTTAGATGCTCCAGCCGCCGGGCTGAAATAGTGATAAAGGCTGCGTTCAATCTTACAAATCCATCGGGAGATCTTGTCCTGCGTTCGGGATAACAAAAAGATGCAACTGCACGTGCAATGCGGGATATACTTTGCAAACAGTTTGCCACGTTTCATCATCCTAAAGCAGAGCTTAATTTTTTTTTCAGCGCAGCGAACTTCAAAGCAATTAAAGATCAGGGTAAGGACTTCCTAGTTGATCCTGTTGTTGTCGTCTACATATTTAATATGTTTATAAGGATGTTGAAGTGTTGTTCATGGAGTTCGATTAGATAATAATAATTAGGATCTAGAATGTAACTTTTGGTGATTTCAGCTGATAGAATGTCTGATCGGGGAGGTATGTTTGTCAAAACTAGCCTTGTGTTCAAGATAAAAACGTTCCCGAAATGTTTTAGAATGTTACACCGCTTTGCACGTGCTCTCGGGGTGTAATTTATAAATGTTTGCGAACGCTTTTTCATCATGAACGAAGTGCAGAACATTTTACCATGTATGCTGTGCGAGGCAGTTCGAACAAATTAAACCGTATGGACCAGTGAAGACTGGGCGCAGTCGAGATGGATCCGCGCACCTTCGGGTTTTGCGGTCTCACTTGGTATCAATGTAGGCCACTTCAGTTAACAACATCGTGAAATTGACAGATGGATGATTTTGGAATGATTCCGGAATAAAATTAAATGAGTGGGTTTTGAGTGAAATTAAACGGGAGGCAATCAAATATCGCCAATTTTGTTCAGGATGAACGAAATCCGCGATTTTTAATATCTCCCTTTGAACAATATGCATAGAAGTTCTATAAATGAAGGGAAAGCTGAGTAAGAAATTTAGAATGATCTTGATAAGGATAAATGTCAATTTCATGGTGTAAGTAGCTGCACCATTGCTTTGATAGATCCAAAAATTCAGAATCCTATCAGGTAAGATACAAATCCGGATGTTCAGACACTTTAAAGATAAGAGAGTAGGCATATTTGTTAAATTCATGGAGGTATGAAACTAAAAACCCTAAACCAATCAAATAATTCAGAATCCTATCATGTTCGAATACAAATCCGGATGTTTAGGCTTAAGAAATTAGGGGAGTATGCATACTTTTTATTTTCATGGAGGTATGAAACTAAAACTATAAACCCCAAAATACGCCCATGGTAACAACAAAAAATCTCTTAAGGGTGATTGCACATACCATTAACCAGTGTTCATTTCAGGTTTGATAACCCTTGAAGACCAGGGGACGTTATTCATGTTCTCCCTATTATTCGTGATGGTAGCATCAGCAGTGATATATTTCGCCTGTATCTGGCACAAAAAGAAGAAAGGCAGTGAACAGACGGACAAACAAAAGACGACACCAAAACCCGCGGTATCAAAAACGTTCTCCAGATTCTCACAAGTAGACGAAGAATTGGTATTTTGTGGCTTCCTTTTCATATCTAGTGTGACCCGTCAGTCGTAAAAAGGACCATCTGGGAAGTGCGTAAAGTGTCGGCCCTTGTCAGACCGCGCAGATTGCGCGGACTGACAAGGGTCAAAACCTTTCACATTTTACTCTGAATCAATTTACCTTCCCGTGAAATGATTTTTTTTGAATGCGATCGCTGGTTGGCCTATTCTAAAACCAATCTCTGTTTAAAATATTTACTTTACGAAGTTCCCAGATGGTCCCTTTTCGCGTGACGGGTCACATATTTTTGAAAGGGGGATTTGGTCCGGTAGAGGACAAAGGGGTTCGAAATTACACCCCCTACTACCAAATAGACCAATTATTGGTCTATATGGTGTTAGGGGGGTAATATCGGACCCCTATATTAGGCCTAGAGAATACCCTCGCCGAGTGCGAAAAGTTCCGACCATAGGGGTCCAAAATAACCCCCCTACTACCATATAGACCAATAATATAAACGTTTATATTATTGGTCTATATTGTGGTAGGGGGTTATTTCGGACCTCCATGGTTCCGACCGTAGTCAGCCTGCACAGTCCATGCAGTCTGACTAGAACCACACTACTTAGATGGTCCTTTGTCGCCCGTTGTTATATGAAATTGTTCGTTGAGAATCTTTCAAGAATTTTAGAAGGCAAGATATGTGTCTAAATATGTTCAGATATGTTCTAACAAATCCATATGACCAACAACTGTGTTTGAGTGATTAGGTTTTATTTCACTTTTAACATTTATATTCAGTCATTCCGCGGCGAATTGAGCCCCTAACATTTGATTCCTGTTATTTCTAGTACAGGCAATGCAATCACAGCCTTTCCTAGCCTCCAGCTGCTATCCCACTTTGGTTCACGATTATCTCCCGTTACATGGGATACAATAGTCGGAAAGGATATGTTCCGCCACAGGGGCTCGAGCTTGTGACCCTTTTATTTGAAGAATAAGAGTCTGACCAGTGCGCTGCTTGAAGATTTATTCACGATGGAAAAATACCGGCTAACGGCGCGCTGTACTACTGAATCTAACCCCAAACCAGACATTTTTTTAAGACCGGACAATTTTTAACGATTAAAGATTACAATTTCAAATAGGCCTTATTGAACTTTTCAAAATCTTTGAATTTCTCGAAAAACAAACAAAACAAAACAAAACAACAACAAAAAACATTACATGGGAATCGAATTTCTTGCTACACGTAATATATTTTTTCTCAATTTCTAGCATTTACTTAAGGGTCTTAAGGAAGTGGACCCATACTAGTTCCACATTGTTTCCGAAGTAATAAACTTTAACAGTGTTAACCTAGGTTTCCTAATGATTTCCATTAGGAAATCTCGGTTAACATTGTAAAAGATCATAAGTTCAGAAATTCTGCGGATCTATTACGGATCTACTACCTTAAAAGCAAGAGAGTGTGCAAACAAGGATCTTTTGTGCCTACAGATCATATTTCATCATTTCAGACAGTTCATATGGGATCGATCGATGATGTTGACGAAGACGACGACGACGAAGATCAACCCAACATAGACAATGATGCGAATAAATCTGAAAGCTCACAAAATATCTTAAATAACGCTGCAAATATAGACGAGAGGCCACCATATCTGGAAACCGATATGTAATTCTTGATAACTTGATTTTGACACGTCAAGCGAAAAGGGACTGTCTGGGAACTCTGTAAAAAAGTCAGTTGATAAATAGATTGATTCTATTACAGGTCAATCAAAGGTAGAATTTCAAAAAATCTTTCATAAGATGTAAATTCAGAAAATCATTACAGTGCGAGACCTTTCGACCTGCGCAGTCTGACTAGGATCGAGTCTCTACGCACTACCAAGATGGTCCCTTTTCGCGTGACGGGTCACATACTTGAAGAAGAGACTGATTACAACAGAGGGCGATCATAATTTGCAATTCGGATATAATTATATAGTAGCTAATATTCATTATTTTTTATTCTAGATTCATAAAATCGCGTTAACGCAAAAAGTTTCGACCGAAATAGAATACTCCAACTGCGCAGGCTAAACTAGGATCGAACTTTCCGTTATTGACATCTTTTCTAAATAAACTGTGTCGATTTTAATTGAAAAAAATGCTTCCCAAATATGACATCTGGTTGACCCCCCCACTGGATCCAAATTAGCACATAAACGTGACCCGCCATGCACAAATTTAAGGACCATTTCGACATCCGTAGGTTAAATATTTGGAAAAGGGATTGGTTGTTGTAGACGTCAACCAGAGCTCGGCTTTCAAAGATTGTTACACGGAAATGTAGAATAAAGATTCTAAATACGCAAAAAAGACCGAGTTACAAAATAAAAGTTTCCACTCAAGTCAGCCTGTGCAGAACGTGTATTCTGAACTGAGCCGAATCTTTACAATCTAACCAGATGACCCCTTTTCGCCCGAAGGTCACATATTTATTTTACGCGTGACAGATCACATCGGTTCTTTTTAAAATTGTCTCTACTATATAGAAGATAATCGTTTGTTCCAGTGTAAGATATTTTTTCAATCAATCTCACTCGAAAAACAAACGATTATTCCACTACTTTCATGCAAAAATGAGACAAAATGTAAGAATCTTAGGACACATTTTCTAAAAGCGCGTCATTTTCCAGGTGATTGCTGTGCAACGTTAATTATGGCGTCACTTATTGTGCTCCGCTTCGATAACGTCAGTTTCGTCGAAATAAACGAAAGTAGCGTATAAGTTTTTGATAATTTCACTCAGGTTAGGCGTTGAGTTTATCATATGATTATCTATGGTTATTTCTCGATAAACCACCGAAAGGCATGAAAGAAATCGTATATCTTTTTCAATTATTTAGTTAACACAGATGTTGGATGTTAAGTCAAATCTATCACCACATAGGCCTATGAAGAGGCCTTTTGGGAAAGACGATATGTGAAATCCATTCTGATAAACTTTGGTCCTATGTTTTTTTAGATAAACATTCAAAAAGTGGTCAGTTCTTTTTTAAACTATTTTGAGGCCCATCTGTCGTATCTGAGATTTTCGTCAAACTTAAGGCTCACAAAATACAGAGCATGTTCAAGATTAAAACAAAACAAAAAAAAAAAAAAAAAAAAAAAAAAAAAAAAAAACACACTCTCAAAAATTCAGAAAAATGGTTTCTGCCTTTGCAGGCTCTTTTGCTTGCAAAACGGAAGATTTTTCAAACGTTTGTAAACATATATCATCCTGAATAATTTTTTTTATCCTGTTACTAGCTTTGAAATATTGCTTGATAAAAGGGGATATAATAAACGTTTTGATATCAGGCCACTTGATCACGTGACAGCTTTATCATGTCACCTGATCACGTGACGTTCCGGATCTTCTTTTGCGACTGCCTTGCCCGATCAACGAAAGGTTAAAACCGGACATTTTATAATTTGGTAACACAACGCAGTGTCTTACTGCGTTTTGTCACCAAATTATAACATATCCAAAAAATCTCCACAGACGATCGGAAAGAATTAATAAAATTTGTTTTGCCTGAAGCGTATCAAATAACCGTAGTACTACAAGAAGCCGAATCACCTAAAAATGATTAAACTTGTGTAAATAAACGTACGATGTACTTTCTAGTTAACGAAAAAGTCCGAGCGATGTTCCGAAAGTCCTCAGTAATTCAAACGTCGAGAATCTGCTACGATTTAGCGAGTTCTTTTAGGATCAAATCCACTCCTTTCTCACCGACCATGATACACGGAGCGTTTGTATTTCCTGATACGGCCGAAGGGAACACCGACGCGTCAATAACTCGGAGTCCCTTGATTCCTTTAACCTTTAACTCCGGACTGACGACCGTGTCGTCATTTCTGACGTCACCCATCTTGCATGTTGTAGTCTGATGACCGCCTATTACAACGTTACGTATGTAACAATCCCAATATTTATCCGAATCAAACACTACATGCTCACATGGTGGAATTTTTGAAAGTCCAATAGAAATCTTATGTTTTTGCATACTAGGTGTTTTTATATATTCTTGTATAAATCGAATTCCTTTTATTATGTCTTTCATGTCCGATTCGTTTGAAAAATATAAGGGGTTAAAAAGCGGTTGATCGAATGGGTCTGAAGTTTTCAATTTCATATACCCTATACTCTTCGGATGCAGTTGCATAAGAACAAATGAAAACGCCGAATGTTTGTTGATGTGTTCGAGTTCCGCTAATCCGGACGCTGCTGTCGGGAATTTAGCACTCAGTAACTGAAGTTCGAAATCCGGTCTGCCATCTCTTTGTCCGTCTGTTCTGAAAAACGCCACCCCCGCATTTACCTGTGACGCAAGAGGTCCGCTGTCGAAGGCTAGATATCGTAGAAAGTCTAACATTGTTGGCATTTTAGCCTCGAGATGAGAGCTGTTAGTATTAACCCAGAATGGCATGATATAATGGTAACGTAGATTCTGTCCCACTGGGAGATCCGCGACGACGGGAATATTAAGCTGATCCAGGTCCTTTTTAGGCCCTATCCCTGATAACAATAATATTTTCGGCGATCCATAGGCACCTGCAGACAAAATTACCTCTTTCTTCACCTTTATTGAATATTTCCTTCCATCTTTAATAAACTGTACCCCAATTGCCTGTTTATCTTTAATCAACAACTTAGTCACAGAACTTCGAACGGAAACGTGCAAATTGTCCCGTGCCATTGCGTTTCTGAGTAGATCACGTGCAGGAGAGGACCGTACACCGTTTTTAGCGTTCCAATAATGGGGACTAAATCCAATCTCGTTCTTACCGTTGTGGTCTATGACGTCATATCCAAGTTCCTTACCGCTGGCTAGAAAGTCATTTTGTAGCGGATGATCACGTGAGTCAGTCACACCGAGAAATCCACCACTGCCGTGATATACCGAGTTAGTCAGCTCGGAGACGAGTATATCCTCAGATTTAATATAAAACGGTAACACTTCTTCGTAACCCCACCCAGTACATCCGGCCTTCTGCCACGAATCATAGTCATACCTACTCCCACGAGCATATTGTAGGTAGTTGATGATCGAACCTCCCCCGAGTACCCGACCCGAGCCCCAGTATTCTTCATTACCCAGCTGTCGATTAGGATGAGAGCGCTCTTGTTTCACAATCTGGTACATCCAATCTATGTCCGTGAAGGAATGTTCGAACATAAATCCGGGGATGTGAAATGTCGGACTGTCAGTCTCTTCTCCCCCTGCCTCCAACAATAATACACTTATATTGGGGTTCTCGGAGAGCCGGGCGGCCACCACTGCCCCTGCTGAACCCCCTCCGACCACGATGTAATCGTACGACGAATTAAATTTGTTCGTTACTCGACCGGGACTAAAGTATCCGTAAAACCGAATCCATTTCACAACCAGAAACGCCAAAATGGCAACTAGTATCACAAGTGTAGCACCGAATTTATTTACCATTTTGAATACGGTCAGTTATGAATTGTGTGTAAAAAATTGGAAAAACACAAATACTATACTACAATCAATTCGACATATTTTTCTATTCATAATGTGTATGTAGACCGTATCATGAAATGGATAGTCATAAAATGTCAGTTGAATAAAGAGATAGGTCAGATCGTCGTTTGGAGAAAAAACAAGACACCTTACACCTAAAATAAGCTGTAGTTACAAAAAATTGATCGTTCAACGATGGTATACGGAGACAGAATTCTGGTTAAAGAAAACTTAGAGTTATGACAAAAATATGGAATCAGTTTGTTCGGTCTAACGCCGCTTTAACAATCTTTCGGTCCGATGATACCGCGGTGGTTGGAGCTCCTAACAATGAACTCCTGGTATTTCTCGCACCATACTACCATTAGGCCTACACCATTTCCTATTTCCCAGTAGCTTAACCACTTCGGTTTACTATCTACCGGGGCACTGATAGGAGAAAGGATATGTGCCACCCCCGTGGATCGAACCAAATATGGAAAAATGAATTCTCGTCTTTTTTACGTACATTTAAATTTAAATCCCGTCATAAGTATGATTGGTGCAAGGTATTCTCGCGATCCCCGCACAGAGAGCGTGCGATTATTCAACTAGATCAACTGTAGACCAGCGGCCACCCTACGGTCTTTATATGGTGATCGAGTGGTAAAGAATTACACGCAAACCATCACACGGTTGTCCCAGCGGCGACCTTGCGATGCCTCTACGAAGCGTCTTCATCTTTTGCCTAACTGTAGATACGATATTTAGGTCGTCAAACGACGTTTTTCTGAATTATTTCAAGCAACAGATGTATCACGAACTTGATAACTGCAAGGAATATTTTATAAAAACTAAGGACCAAGGAAAAAGACCTGGGCAGGGGCAAATCAATAATTGTTTAATTAGGTTGCTTATAACTATAATTTAAGCATAGATTAAAAGAAAATGAGTCCGCGGCCGCCTTTATTCGCGTCGCACATTGATTTACATCAGGGGACAATCGAACTGAAACTTGACTCCGTATTTCAAAGCCTTATGAATACATTTAAGTAATCTTGGCTATAATCGCATATTACGTTTGTCTTTGAAATAGGACAAATTTCAATAATACACGCGCATGTATATTGAACGACTTGTGAAAAAAAATAGGAACTCACATTATATCCCCGAGAAATTTTCGCGATACGAGGGCCGGATGCGCGACTTATACGAAATGTTAAGATCGCATTAACACGTAAAAACACTCTGTATTAAGGTTCATGTAAAGTGTTTGAGACCCAATATTTAGGGCACTTCATTAGCCAAGAAAAAGCAGTATGTCTAGGTATATTATATATCAAAATGAAGCTATTCGTGAGCACAAGCAGTAAGGCAACATAAGACCGCCATAGCTATAGCGGTATAGCCAAAACATTGTGGAAAAGGGTCATTTTGTACAGAACAAGCAACTGCATGGCGGTTGCATAAAATTGCCCCGTATTTTAACAGAGTACAGTCTTAAGTACCATCCAGGTAGTGCTACAACCTTAGATATAAAACTCAGTCTCAAAAGGCTCTTTTGAAACAATCAATTTCCATTTATTTTGTCAACATACATGTCAAACCGGTTTGGTCTGTTTTCAAAATAGATGTAAGGTATGGTGCAACATCACACCATAATATTGTGAAATATTTTCTGCGATTTATTTCAAATTATAGGTTTTTTTAAATTCAATGATCTACAATATTACTAGATCTATATATTTATCATTCTGTGAATTAGAAATTGATATACTGCTAAACAATCTTACAGGTATAGAAACAATTAATGTCTATTTATGTTGTGATAACACACCATACCCTAAAAGATCTACACGTTTACAAAATTAGAATGACATATATGACATATGTGTTTATAAAATAAGTCAAAATAAATTGCTTGCATAACAACGTTTTGGGGCTGAGTTTTATACCAATGGTTGTAGCACTACCTGGATGGTACTTTAGGCTAGACTTTGTTAAAATATGAGCCAATTTTATCCAACAGTCATGCAGTTGCTTGTTCTGTACAAAATGACCCTTTTCCACAATGTTTTGGCTATACCGCTTTAGTTATAACAGTCTTATGTTTTTCAACTGCTTGTGCTCATAAATAGCTTCATTTTAATATATAATATTCCTGGACATACTGCTTTTTCTTGGCAAATGAATGGCCTTAAAATTGGGTCGGTCTCAAACACTTTACATGAACCTTAACAAATTGTTTCAAATGCGAACAAAGCTCTAGGGCTGTGTGGAGGAGAATGATTTTTTAAATGTTTCATATTCATGTCTTTGATAAATCCGGAACTCAACAAAATTGAGCTTATTTACAGTAGAGAGCAGTTCATGTAAGTACAGTAAAACTTGTTAAAAACCACCAAAGAGCGGTCATTAAAGAAAACGATCGCCTAATGCACGTTTTGTTTACAAATAGGAAACAAACTTTATGATTGAATGTGCATATTGTGAAACATTGTTGACCTGTCACTCATTATTTTTCGTATACTTTCGTTAATATCCGCGAGGTTATTAAACTAATTTTGTTTTAACAGCCAATATAATAGTGAAATTGTTACAATTGGGTCCGTAGCGCAGTGGTCTGAACGGTTTGGCAATTAAAGTTATTGAACTGACAGACCAGGTTCGAATACGCACGCAGTCGGATAATACAGTGATTTTTTTCTCAATTTTTTTTTAAATAATAAATACAAATACAAATACAACTTCATTTGTATAGCGCAAAAAGTATAAATATTCAATTGCGCTTCAATTAACTGTAATTTTCATAGAATTAATAAGCTGTTGTCACTTATTCAAGCTGAGGTCACGCTTTTGATCGCCAGCTTAGCCTTATTTGTTTCTCTAAAGCAGCACCTAACTGACTCAGTTGAATTATCTTCTTTCGTTCATGATATTAATGCTAATAATATTATTACTATTTCTCTTATCCTACGATACATTTCATTACTTTTAGTTACTTCTGTTAATTCTTTTTTACAGAATTCTTTATCAATTTCTTATTCAATTTTGAGGGGTGTAATAAATTCTAAAAAAATACATTTTTGGTTGTGCGTAGGCTACTGAGCAATAAGAAATCACTTGGTGCAGAATATCAAAGGGATAACCCACACAGAACGATGAACAAAATTAAATAAACTGTGTCGTGTTTTTTTTTATATATACATAAACTTAAATTACAGCCAGTATAAGTAACATCGTATTAACAAAAAAAGAAAAAAAAAAAGAAAAAGACGAGAAAGAGATTCGATCTTCGGACCTCTGCATTGCAAGTTCCTGACCTTACATCTATAGCTGTGTCTGGTCATTTATCTCAACTGGTATATTTTGTTATTTGAATGTACTGTTCGCGTATTTTGAGTCTATATAAGGAATTGGGTTCCGAATATCAATGAGGGTCAACAGGAATATTAAATGAGTGACAGGTCAACAATGTTTCACAATACTATTGCGAAATTCTTGACAATCATATGTTGTTGAAACTCAAAAGAATCGTCTCAGTGAGACGATTCTGGTGAGTTTCAACAACATAGGCCTCACTTTCAATCATTTTTGGACCAACTATACCTACTTTTCAAGATATTTTGATTAAAATAAAGGGATTCAGAAAACGGTCGCTTAAAAATGGTCGCTTAATAGACGTGGTCGCTCGAGCAAGTTGGACTGTAGTTTGAAATCAAATCATAAGGCTCCATGTATAACAAATTCTTCGGTTTTTGGGAAGAAGAGTTTTTTTGGGGGGGTTTTCCGTTCAACCAGAGTTCTTCAGGGGTTATAAATATGTGACGTTTTATAAAAGCGCTTGGTCTAAGATTAAGTTTGTTGAAATCAAGTTGCTAGGTTTCGAGAAGGTGATCTTTCTTGTAATTTGTGGGCAGACGAAACGACTGGTACAGACAAACAGGCAGACAGACAGTTGGACGATGCTCGGCTTTTATCGATTCGTGCTCGGATGGACTCAAATTTATAATCCAAATAAATTTTATATTGAATACATGCACTGCCTATAAAAAGCTACAAGAACAGCATATAGTGTTGCTCTTCCTCGCCCTTAAATGAAGATTTGTTTGTTTGTTTGTTTGTTTGTTTGTTTGTTTGTTTTTTTGTTTGAATGTGATTTTACGCACTTATACAACCAGTACATCTTTTCCTAGCCGCAAGCTGCTATCCCACATGCGATTATCAACCGAATGGTGGGAAACAAATATTTCGGAAGGGGGCGGGGGTGCCGCAGTCGGGGATCGAACCAAGGGACCTTTTAAATGATAGTCTAATGCAATACCTAGATATCTATAGACTTAGCGTTGATATTGTTACTTTTTAGGTTACATGCAGGCATAACGTCAACTTTTTTGACATTTACACAAAACGAATCTGCCATGACATACATTTGATTTAACCCTTTCCTGTTTTACAATATTTTGGACCTGTCCAAATTCAAAGGTTTTGCAGACGAAAATTTAAAATGGATTTAATGTGAAAAATAACCATTCAGTAGGGTAGAAAATAGTGTGGAAAAAGAAGAAATTGCTTGTCAGAAGCAATTTCTTCTTTTTTCACAATGTTTTCTCAATCATAAAATCACAGGCACGTAAAAAGCAGGGATTAAACAGGAAAGGGTTAAGGGAGTATATTCATAGAATATATCGCGATTTTTATCGAAACATACATTTTTCTATGAACATTAAGATAACAAAACCTGGTCAATTTCAGTGAATGTGTATTTATCAACAAAATGTGATAAAACTCAGTACAGTTGCCATTCAAAACTTCACGAACAATCCCTTGGGTGCGCGATTGGCAGACATGAAGCGATTTCGACAAACGCACATAGTATTGAAAATATTCTGGGATTGTGAACAGCGTATAGGTCCGTTGCCATGTATCGTGAGCGTAGCGAAAAATCTGATCAGAATGTGCGAATGCACAGACTGATCCTAATCTTAACGATGCACACTTGTGAAATTGTTAGAATTGTCACACACAAGGTCATTCCTATTTGTGACCCGTCATGCGAAAAGAGACCATCTGAGAAATTCATAAAACAGTTAAGAAAAAGAGATTGGTTCTAGAACAGGCCAACTAGAGGTCGCATTTCAAAAATTCTTACACATGGAGGTAGATTCTAGATTGAAAAAATTAGGAAAGTGCGAAAAGTTTCGACCCTAGTCAGTCTGCGCGATCCGAATAGTCTGACAAGGACCGACAATTTGCGCATATCCCAAATGGCCCCTTTTCGAGTGGCAGGTCACATTTGCTTCAACATGACAGGAAACGCAGTTCTTAAATTTTGTTTCTAGTGATATTTGCAAAACTGCATGGCCCTTTTTCAGGGTTTGGGGAAGAGGCCTATTACCCTTGAAGGGGGGGGGGGGGGCATCAGTAGAGGAAAGTTTACGCTTTGATAATTTGGTTAATTTGGAATTAAATTGGCGAAATAAAAAGAACAGACCACCTATTCCAAGCAAGAAAAAGTCTATTGTAATGTTCGACCCTATTTCAGTATAGGCCTAAATATAACATGATAACTCGTTACAAAGATTTCCACTCTAGATTTATTTAAGATTTTTCAAAATCAAATCCGCCCCCTTTTCACCTATCATGATTGTAGCTGCATTTGTATTCCCAGATACGACCGACGGCATTACAGATGCATCTATAACTCGAAGTCCTGCGATACCTCGAACTCTCAACTCCGGGTCAACAACGGCAGTAGGGTTTGTGCCGCTCCCCATCTTACATGTCGACGTATAATGTATACCAGTCACAACATTCCGAATAAAGCACGCCCAATAGGCGTCATTATCAAACTTAAACCCGCCTTTCTTCGAAAGATCACTGTCACATATACTTATTCTGTTGACTTCTATGCTTAGATTTAGATGTTTCATAGACTCAGATTGCATTATTGTCTTTATAAACCTGATACCTTGTGTGAGTTTACGAATGTCCTCATTCATACTAAAGTAGTTTGCTTCTAAAATAGGTTTGTCGAAAGGATCCCGGCTTCGCAAGGCAAGACTACCGCTCGATTGTGGATGGAGAAGAAACATGACGAACGTCAGTCCAGGTCCAGAGTTTATCGTTTCAAGTTGTTTAAGCTTAGTTTCAGATGTCGGTAGTTTGAAAGGCGCTAAACCAATCTGAAATTCGGGCAACCCATGCTTAGACCCGTCCTCACTGGTAAAAGCCACGCCCACTCCAGCTGGAAAAGCGAGTTTCCCAGAACCAGAGAACACATATTGAATAACATCGGTTAATGAGGGCGGGAGAAAAGAATACTTTGTGTCCTGTGAATTCGCCCAAACGTTGACAAAGTAGTGGTAATTAAGCTGTTTACCAACCGGAAGATCAACATGAAGTGGTATTTTCATTTGTTTTAAATGTTCTTTCGGTCCTATCCCAGACAGCAGAAGAATCTTTGGTGATTCAATAGTCCCTGCAGATAGAATAATCTCTTTGTTCACATAAACAGTATATTTTCTATTGTTTTTAATAAATTCTACACCCACTGCGGTTTTATCCGAAATAACGATCTTCGTGACGAAGGACCTTACGGCCACGTGTAAATTTTCTCTCCTCATGGCGGGTCTCAAAAGATTTCTAGACGGACTACTTCGGACACCATACTTACAACTCCGATAATGTGAACTAAACCCAATTGCTCGTTCCCCATTCGGGTCAATGTGATCATATCCAAGTTCCTTACCGGCTTTAATGAAAGAGTCAAATAAGTCATCGTGATATCCTCTTGAGTCTGACACTCCTAGAAAACCGCTCTCTGAATGATACTTCGACTCCTTCAACGAATCGACCTGAATATCTTCTGACTTGAGGAAATAAGGCAACACATCCTTGTATCCCCATCCAGTACAACCGTTCAGCTCCCAGGAGTCAAAGTCGTACTTACTACCGCGGGCATATTGCAGATAATTTATAATTGAGCCTCCGCCGACAACTCTCGCAGATGCCCAGGTCTCTTCATCACCCATCTGACGATTTTCGTGAGCATTTTTTGGCCTCTCTATCTGATAATTCCAGTTTAATCCGTCTCTGTACTGTAGACCAAATGCGAGCCCCGGGATATGATAGGCAATGCTCTCTGTATCTTCTCCACCAGCCTCAAGTAACAGTACAGAAATGTTGGGATTCTCCGAGAGTCGAGCTGCAACCACGGTACCCGCCGAACCGCCACCAACCACTATAAAGTCGTAGGTCGAGTTCAAAATCTCAGTAGGTCTTCTTGCTCCGAAATCAAAGAGTCCGATTATTGACGCCCATTTCATGACATAAAATCCAACCAAGGAAATAAAAATTGCAATAATAGCCACTTTTAATGCCATCACTTTTAACTGTCCAACGTTACTACCGTCTAACATTTATTGTTTCGAACATTAAACCAGCAAAGTATCATTTAGAAAGTATGTAGTAAATGTATGCATTGTAGTATACATGTATGGAGATTCACTAGACTGTTCTGCATTTTTGAACTATCATATACTACTCAAAATTTGAAAGTTAACCCAGAATAAAAAAAGTTAGTTAGTATTTTTGTTTCTTATCTACACAAAACAAACTAAACATAACATATATCATATATCTCATGAAGCCTGTATTGACCTGATATCACCTGTCTGATAACGTAACATGATATCAGACAGTCTAATTTAAGAAACAATTTGCATACCCATTCGTCTGAATTTCTTTGAACTTTAAGGGTTTATTATAATTAAACGCGAAAAAAGGTTGAATGACAAATAGAATAACATAATAGTGTCCTTGAATATCTATGTTATCCGGTCTCGGCAGTGAGAAATTTCCATGACTCGGCATAGCTTCCTCGTGATAAATTCTCCCATCTTCGACCAGATAACATTGATATTTTAGGACACAAACACATTTTCTCCAAAAACTGTGACAATATGAGAAAACCCGTATTTCCAGGCCCCTGCATAACGAGTGTGCTGCGTTTTCCACTCAGTGAACACTTCATCGGTCATATCTTTTAAACCTTTGTCGATCGACTAGATGCAAAAAGCACGTTTGCAAATATACTGAGCAAAACAGAAATCTTGAAAACATTATTGATCAATTTTAAAATATACAAATGATCGTAATTTTCAGTTTAAGGCGTGACCTGTTCTAAGCGCAAATTCTTTTAATAATTTAGTGGAAATGTTAATTTATGTAGCCATTTTATTTCAAATCCAAATGGATTCCTCCAAGTTAAGGGATTTGTCTCTGCAGTACTATATCGGTTTAAGATGATCGTGTTTGCAAATAAAATGAGCAAAACAGAAATCTTTAAAACATTATTGATCAATTTTAAAATATACAAATGATCGTAATTTACAGTTTAACGCGTGACCTGTTCTCAGAAAAACTCAGCGCAAATTCTTTTATTAATTTAGTGGAAATGTTAATCTATATAGCCATTTTATTTCAAATCCAAATGGATTTTTCCAAGTTAAGGGATTTGTCTGTGCAGTTCTATATCGTTTTAACCCTTTGCTGTTTAATCCCTGCTTTTTACGTGCCTGTGATTTTATGATTGAGAAAACATTGCGAAAAAAGAAGAAATTGCTTCTGACAAGCAATTTCTTCTTTTTCCACACTATTTTCTACCCTACTGAATGGGTTATTTTTCAAATTAAATCCACTTTAATTTTTCGTCTGCAAAACCTTTGAATTTGGACATGTCCAAAATTTTGTAAAACAGGAAAGGGTTAAATCTAAATGGATTCTTCCAAGATAAGGGATTTGTCTGTGCAGTATTATATCGGTGTGAGATGATCGTCTTTTTTTTATTCAGCTTTACCAAGGTTATGTTTTTACAAAATATATGAAACTGTGCGTGAGATTTCCAACAATTCCAAATATGCGGAGAGCAAAGACTTGAACTGGTACCCCGATGTCTGTATCGATAGATAGATCTAGGGGCAGTAACCCAGTCCAGCAAAGACTCTGACCAGCCTGTGCATCCGCACAGTCTGATCAGAGTCTCCACTATGCGTTTAATAGATAGGTAATGCCTCAAAGTATCTGTAGGCCATCACGTCTTATGTATTCTCAGCAGTGTAAACTATTAATTAGGATTTTTTTCCTTTTATGCTTTTCGGTGGAATATCTAGAAATAACGATAAATTGCCATTTGATAAACTGACCGCCTATTCAGAAAATTGTCAAAAACTTATATCCCGCTTTTGTTAATTTCACCCTATCTGACGTTCTCTAAGCGAAGCCCTACAGGTGAGGTCATCATGAACGTTTCATAGCAATAACGTGCAAAATGGCGCACTTTGAGAAAATTTGTCCTAAAATCTTAACATTTTGTCTCATTTTTGCAGTTAAGAAATAGGATAATCGTTTGTTATTCGAGTAAAACATTTGATATTTCATTTCGTGAACAACAAAAGCTTTATTTTTCACGCGAGGCTCTCATATTCGTGAAAATTTTGTTGTTCACTCACTGAAATTTAAACCGATCCTACACTTTAACAAAAGATTATCCTCTTTTTAGTTACCTTACTTGGCGAAAGGTATGACAAGTCCTACATCAAATTAAACCAAAGAATTGCGATAGGTTAAAACATGGTCTTAACAGAAATGGCTAATTTCTATTTACACTGTAGAGTAAAACTGATTTTTCCAAGTTTATCTAATTGGTACTAAAGGTAATCAATGAATTTATGTGTTTTTTTTTCAAATTTGAACTACACCTTTAACTTAAACGTTCTGAGATCTTTTCTTGTTCATCTTGAATTTTGTCGAAAAAAACATGAACTATAAAGAAGGGACCTGTAACTAACAATTTTGAGCAGTATAAAAGTGGACAGGATATCTTTTATGGTACAATGATTTTAAATAGAAAAGCAGGTCATTCGCTTTATACTGTGTAGTAAGTTGATCTTTATACATCGTCAATCGGCGATCCATACGCTAACTAATGATATTACTTGATTTATTTGACCCGACCGCAACCTTTTTGAAAAAAAATGTAGCCTATCAAATATCAATAAATGACGTATCAAGTTAACCTATTGATAAAATATATACAGTAAAACTTGTATTAAGCGATCACTTGAGGGACCATCAAAAAGCGGTCGTTTATGGGAATGGTATAGATCTTCATACAAAATATCGTGATGAATGTAAAAAGTTCATTTTGATGGCATTTAAAGATTGTCGATCAAGTCGTGCTGAATCCTATGACGTTTAAACCCATTAGAGTCGTCTTATTGAGACAATTCTGATGTGCTCGAACAGCATAAAATTCAATAATAATCAATATTAGTTAAGAATGTCCTCTTTTTCACAGATTTTGCTTACGGTTAAGGGACTTGGGGCTTTTATGGTGGTCGCTTTATAAAATTGGTCGCTTAATAGACATGGTCGCTCGACTAAAATGGACTTTACTTAGCAAAACGAAAACAACAACAACAACAACAACAAGAGAACTGTGATGGCCCTACATCGCTTACAAAGTTTGCAAAATCAAAGTTTTAATGTCTAACTTTCTTTCACGTTTAAGTTCAATGTGGTTACAAATAGCATATTTCGATTTCAGCGTTATAATTTCAACAACTTGGGTGAATACATAGATCAACACTAAAGCGGAAAATGAAAGTTATAGGTCTAACAGTTTGCAAGGAAATATATATTTTTCAGAAACACTTCTAAATATCTGTATATAAGAAAGACTCCAGACAACACAGGCTAAATTCTAATCCGAAAGCAAATTCATGGTGGTTCGATGGGGATCATATTGACATTCCAATTGGTAAAATTTGACAGATGTATGCTTTAAGAATCAGGGCTCAAGGTTATAAAACTTTTTTTCAATTTGAGATTAAAGCCATTATTCTGTTTTAATTCTCATTTTAATGTATTAACATAAAAGGTAATATAAATAATTTGTTATAAATAACAACTTATTAATATTGTCTTTTATTTTCATACATTTATTTAAATTCAAAATTTGAGAAAATCCTCAGTTGAGTCTGAGAAAAGTTTGATAACCTCTGGCCCTGAAATCAAATTCATGGTGGTTCGATGGATTGTTCATATTGGCATTTCCATTAGTAAAATTTGAGAGACGTATAAGCTTTTAGAACCAAAATATTATTGGTGATTCTTTGTAATTCTGTTGGAACATCAGGAACCTCACAACACAGGGCTGGGTTATTTTCAAGTTCGGACACTAAATGTTATTAGGATTATGTGTCGTGCCAAATATCAGATTTTTTTAGGCTAAATAATATGGCTGTAGAAGATTTTTGAATACTTTTGTCCTTAATTGCTATATAAAACCCGGGACACCACAACACAGAGCAGTTTTTAAGTTCATGCAATAATTTGAAGTCTTATGTATGTGTGTATTTTCGTTTTACCTATTTATGGTCGCTACCGTAGCACATACCCATATGAGCGACGCCCCCAGAAGACGCTTAGTTGTTACGGGGGATAGTGCAAGGGTACATGACGAAACTACATGACGATGCTTTATGTTAAATGGCCTTATATAAATAGGTCATTCCAAAAAACAATACGTAAGTTTCAGCCTTTCGGTTTGGGAGAAGAGGATTTTCTTAAAGATTCTGGCTTTACTTCTATAGATGTAAATCCGGTATCCTACAACATAGGGTTAATTTTCAGGAACCATTTATCTTTTTAAATATACAAATCTACCTACAATAAGTGTATCTAGTGTTATCAGAATTTTGACTCTTATAAAAGTTTGTCATGGTTTTTATGCAGCATGTTTTCAAGACCTGTAGTTTACATAGTACTTAATTTGTGTAAAGATAACATTCTCATATATGCAACCTAACAATAGACTACGAGGGAAGTAAATAGAAAATCCTAAATTATTCATTATGCACAATTTTCCTTTTACCATATAATGAAGGAAAAGTAAAAAACCAGGACACACCCTAAAGACTACTGCATGACAACAAAACGAGAAATCAACTATCCCACAACATATGGCTAATTTTCAACATACAGCTGTAATTTGAAGTACATGTATTTTGGTAGACAATCATTGGGCAATGCTTCTTACCAAAATTTGAAAGCTCTAGCATTTATGTTTTGGGATGAGATTTTTAAAGATTTTATGACTCCGTTGCCATAGCAACCAGAGTTCTTCATGAATTCCAATTCTGTGATGAATTTTGAAATACCTTGGCCTAAGGATAATTTCTGTGAGGTTAAGGCCAAACTTGAAATCGATGGCTACTTTGTGCACGGACGGACGACGAAAATTGATCGATCATAATAGCTCACTTTGAGGACTTCCGGCTCCGGTGTGCTAAAAAAAAATTTCCACGACTTAGTGAGGGTTATAGTGTCGATATGAAACAATATAAAATACACATGTTCATATCAATCATATAAAACCTGAAAGAAATACATGTCGCTTTATGGAAGGGTCAGCACCGGATGTCTGTAAAAATGAAGGCCTTATTGATTGTCAAAGAACAAAAAGCCGCTTTAAAATATCAAAAAAGGGAAAAAATGTGGGTTTTTTATGTTTTTAGTATTTTTTCTTGAAGTTAACGGGCATAAAGTCGTCTCAGTATCGTTGCGACCAAAGTCTGAGACGAAGACCCCTTACTGTCTTGCAGTTACCGTTCCTCGGATGGATTGTTTAAGAAATGTGCAACGGTAATGAACCTCCTTTTAGTGGGAGTCAGATGACGCAAGTCACAAAAAAATTGCCAAATGTTGAAAATGAGTTAACTGAGTCTGATATCGAACTCACGACCCCTGGAATGGCAGCCAGACGCACTTCCAACTGAGCTAAAAAGGTTCGGCAGTTCTAAGCCGAGTTGTTCAATTGTGAACCAAGTAGCCAAACTAAAGTCGTCGTGATTAACAGACACGCAAGCTCTAAGCATACCGACAGTCCATTCCTGCCTTTTTTTGATATCCGTGGAATACCCGATTCCATAAAAATATGTTAACAAATTTGTTTTTTGTGTCAAAGGTAAGAAATCCGTGTAATTCGGAAGTGATCAACGCACAAGTTCGGTTTAATTAGGAAAAAGATAATTTGTTCATTTCACTCTATTGGACCCCTAGCATCCTTGCCTTTCACTTATTCAGGATTAAACGCACAAGTTCGGTTTAATGAGGAAAAGATAAGTTGTTCATTTCACTCTATTGGACCCCTAGCATCCTTGCCTTTCACTTATTCAGGATTAAACTAAGTTGGTTTAATTCTGCCATTTCGTTTAAAAGAATAAGTTAAGATGAAATATACATGTACTGAACAAATAAGAAAACTTGACTTGCACTCCAAATATCTCCGTCCATCTGAATTGTTCATACAAGTTCTACAGATTTTTTAAAGTGAGCCTGAGCGTGAGATTTCCAACAATGACAAATATGCGCTCAGCTAAGTTTCTGACCAGCCTGTGCATCCGCACAGTCTGACAAGAGTCTTCACTTTGCGTTTGGTAGATAGATAAGGTCTGAAATTATCCGTAGACAACCAGGTAACTTTATATTTACGGTAGCCTATGTGGCTGTCTACGCTACTAAATATTTGCACCTCGCTAATATTTTAAATTGTTGGAAATGTCACGCACAGGCTCAATTAAGTTAAGGCAACAGATCACCCGAGAATAAGCGGAGACTAGAACATTTCTTACTGATAATCTGTTTTTACAAAATAAATAGATGATATTGAATGAGTGGTCATTGAATACCGAATTTATTAAACGAGTCATCTATAAACAGATAAAAACGAGGCTGTGCCGAGTTTTTAACTGTTTTAGATGACGAGTTGAATATATTCGGTATTTTATTATCACAAATTTGATATTCTATTTATAATATGACCCAAATTTTCGAGAAAATCGTCAAAATTCATAATATTCAACATTTCAATTTTCCGCGAAACTTATAACGCCGTTTAAAACTGACGTCACAATATATACATTATGACGTCATTTTCGCGGTCACAAAATAGCGTTGCTATTCGCTCTGAGCTCATTTGCATAGTTATTCAACTAGTGTAGGCTAATTAAACCCGTGTAATATCAAAAAAATTCAACGGGGTAATTCCTACCCCGCGACGTAGCTTATATTATAAATACTAATATCGAGCTACCCCCCCCCCCCCCCCCAAAAAAAAAAAAAAAAAAAAAAAAAAAAACCCTGTTTTTACGAAATAACCAAAAGGATGCACTTAAGGTACCCCGGAGCGAATTTTCGGCCAAGATGAATTTTCACTGTTTAAACTACTTCTGAATATTGATGTTGAAATCATTTGTTTTCTAAAACGCCTGGTAGTCTAATGGTATTACTCGATTGTTTAAAACGATGACATCACCGTTGTCGCCGCCAAAATTCGTTTGTCAGAAACTCTTCATTTTTTGTAATTAACCTTGGCAACACATCGGCATTTGTTTGTCTTGCAAAACTTTACGGCATCGAAAATATAATAACAAATATCTTTATAGAAGGTAACATGTTAAGACATATATAAAATTGTGTCCATCAATAGTCATGCGTTTTGATTGGCTGAAAATGTTGGTTCACGTAATTCCCAAATGAACACAATTTTGAGTACGCAGTTGTTTTGTTAGCTTCCGCAAAAAGTAGTCCCCTAAGAAATATGTTTATTAACATCTTTACAATTTGCTTCATGATATTAAATCATAAGATATGAAGATAATATTTTTTGATTAGGGGAGACCGGGGCAGAGTGATACACGGGGCAAAGTGTTACGTTTGAAATATTTTCCTTTTGACATCATTAATGTTCCAAGTGTTGTTTCTTAGAAAAAGGTTTTTTGATTATGCATGTTTTGCTGCATATTAGATTCATGAAATAGGAATGTCCACTTAAGAAGATTCAGAAAACGATTTTTGTGACACAAAAGTAAATTCTTACCATCTTCGTAAATATCCGCCTCGTCTGATATAAGAGTACAAGAAATAGGAATGCCATATGGTTATGGGATCCCGAGATCCAGAAGCTTACTTTTGTGTACAAATTTTGTTATTGTAAACCTTTCTTTTCTTTGCACGAGTATCTTTTCCGAAAAGTTGCGACTGGGGCAAAGTGTTACACAGGACGTGGGGCAAAGTGTTACAGTGTAACATTTTGCCCACAATATGTTTAGAGCCATTATTCAATTTCCAGATAACGAGATTATGACTGAAACGAATTCAAAGAAGCTTCAGGCAAAGTTTAAATGTTTGTGCAAATCATTTAACTTCTAATTATATGCAATAGAAACCGTTGTACGAAAAAGATAAATTTCCCGTTGCACGAGTAACCAGCTTTTTCTTAAAACGCTTTGTCCGCTATATATTCGGACATGTTGAAACGGGGATTTGGCTGTCCATTGGGCTTATTTCTAAAAGTTTGTGGTTAATCACAGATTTTTTTATGTAATTTCATAAATGTAGAGTTTAAGAGACTTAATAGTAATTAATGCAATTCAGTCATGATCATATTATACTTTCTGACTTTTCAGACTTATTCGAAGATACAATAGGTTCCAGTAGTCACAGGTGCTCTTAGATTTTATTCCGCAAATGGACAAACAATACCAGAATTATGGTTTATGTCTTTATAAGAGAAATAAAAAAAGAGAGAATATTTTAGGATATGGTCTGAGTATTTTATTATTAAGGAAACGTTTTGAAACATGTGGTTAGGCGCAAGAAATGCACTTTTTTGTCATGGGTGACCAAGTCAGTGTGTGCAAAACTTGCAGTCTAATTTTGAATAATATTTTGCCAAAAGGCCTTTCATGTTCATCCCGGTATTGTAAAAGCAAATGGAAGTCCTTTTCGTGACGAATGTATGCCGTGTAACACTTTGCCCCGGTAGGTGTAACACTTTGCCCCAAAAGCCCGGGGCAATGTGTTACATTTACCGGTATTTTTGTCTGCGTATAATTTTTTTATAACATGACGAAATTGTTTAATCAAAGTATTTTTTAGTTCCAAATTCGTTAAATTTTCGATTCATATATTAAATAAATTCAAAAGAGCTATGGTGTCGGAAAATTTGTGAATTGATTAAAAATTGTAACACTTTGCCCCGGTCTCCCCTACACAGGGGTATGAAACTAAATACCTAAAAACCTTTTTGAAACTATGAACTATTTGAAACCTATGAAAACTTTAAGTAAATGTGATTATATTTTGAGAACATATGTATTGAAATAAAATTGTTTTAACTTTTTCTTGAAATTTGGCAGTTTCTATACACTTCGTATACACTTCGTATTTCAAATGGAATTTCGTTCCAAATGCGGACTACATAGAAACTGAAACCGTCCTTCAAAATATCCGTTCTTGGTCTTTTTGAGACAATAAGGTCATTTTTTGTTTCAGACCTTAAAGTATAGCTATCATTCCTATAAACATGGATGATATTAGTCATGTAGTTTGGAGCTACAATTTGAACGTTTTATATGTTAATACGGCAGAATGGTATTTACATCTTACCGAAAATAGTAACCAGTGTAATTCTGTGAATAATTCGGCTGGTTATGTTTGAACAGATTTGATAAGAGTTAATCTGGCTAGTCGTCTCTGAAGAGCAGATACTTTGTTTGTGTAAGCAAATTTATTTTTTCTCAAAATGACACATCAATAATCAAGAATAGGCAAAACACATGATTTGTAAAGCAGAGAAGCAATCATTTCATAAGTTGTAAGTAGTAAGTTAGGTTTTTTTCACGGAGCAATTCTTAATCAATATAATCAATCAGTGTATACCAATTCAAATTATCATCTATATAGACACCCAAATCCTTCTGAGATTTAACATTTTCAATAGGCTTGTCGTTTTAACTTAATGTAATGTTGTATTCGTTCAGAAATTTAGTCTTTCGGTCGAACTAACGTGCACATTGTCTAAGTAGGGTGAATGAACTTTTTATTAAGCTGGCACTAATGATGTACATACACATGGCTTTTAATCAATATCAAAACCTGACTTGTGCACCGTTGAGTCATCTGCATATCGTCGATGCTCTACTAAAAACTCGTAACTACAGCTTTAAACAAGCTGCAGTTACGAGTTTTAAGCAGAAAACCGACGATATAGGTAGAATTCTACATCCGAACAGGCAAAACTTAGATTATTTATGTAGATCAGAAAGAAAAGAGGCCCAAGGATAAACCCCTGAGGTACTCCAGATCTAACCTCTAGAAACTCAAAATGACACATCAATAATCAAGAATAGGCAAAACACATGATTTGTAAAGCAGAGAAGCAATCATTTCATAAGTTGTAAGTAGTAAGTTAGGTTTTTTTCACGGAGCAATTCTTAATCAATATAATCAATCAGTGTATACCAATTCAAATTATCATCTATATAGACACCCAAATCCTTCTGAGATTTAACATTTTCCAAAGGCTAGTCGCTTTAACTTAATGTAATGTTGTTTTCGTTGAAATTTAGTCTTTGGGTCCAATTAACATGCACAATGTCTAAGTTGGGTGAATGAACATTTTATTAAGCTGACACTAATGATGTACATACTCATGGCTTTTTGCAGTTTTGGTTGAATGGAAACAATGACTTGTGCACCGTTGAGTCACCTGCATATAGGTCGAACTCTACATCCGAAAAGGCAAAACTAAGATCATTTATGTAGATCAGAAAGAGAAGAGGCCCAAGGATAAACCCCTGAGGTACTCAAGATCTAACCTGTAGAAACTCCGATTTTAAATTCCCTATTTTGATTAACTGCTTTCTGTTTGTCAAATATGAATTGACAAGAGTGCATATGTACCTTCAGAGAAATGAAAAAAACCCAAACCTTTGAGCTTATGTTTGTGAAGAAGTATTTGATGATCCACAAGATCAAGCGCTTTTCTGAGGTCTAAGAAACAGTTCCGACATATTTTCCATCATCTACATTTGAGAGCCAAGCAATCTGGGTCGATCCGACATAAGATTTATAAAATTTTAGACACCATTATTATTTTTTATCATAATCAATTCTTCTTTTTCAAAATTACATGTACAATTGCCCTGCATGAGATCTGTTTCATGACTGGAACAGAGTTGCCTTTGATAACCACATGCCTTCGTTTTTATTCGTCTATTGATAACAAAATCAATTTTGCATTACTTAAAGGCTTCAAAATGTGTATGTTAACCAAAAGGGAATGGCCGAATCTAAGTTGACAGAACTTGTGGCCACACTCTTTTGCCTATATCTTAATTTTGTGTCAAATAATTGTTGCATATTATGTAATATAGATACAATAAATATATTTGAACTATAGACTAGCACCAATCATTTTATTAAAGCTGCTGTACACGAATGGTACCCTCAAAACCTGTCTGACATTGATTTATCATATCAGTCGACATTTTGTAGCAATTTGTCGTTCACTGTTTTTTATATTGTCGGTAGAATCGATAGTAATAAATTTTGATCGACGAATATTAAAAACAATTAAATATTGCCGAAGCGAATACACCAGTCAGATATATATAGCTTTTCCAAAAAGGTAATACCCAACGTACTCTTTTCCGTGATTACCATTATATCATATATTATATATTCATTGTAGCCCAAGGAAAAGGCGAATCACAAAACAAATTCATACGCGATTTTTAAGATTTCCAATTACAACTGATTAATTGTCCACAACAAATTGAGGTGGGAAATAATCCGGCGTAGAGATAATGTGATATGTGTTATAAAAAATGAATGAAATTGTCTTTGGTATATTTTGCGGTTTTGTTAAATCTATGTTGGAATTGCTACGCATTCCAACATAAAAAGTATGTCCCGTGGTCGAGAGACCAGCTGAAAGAAGAAAAACTTCGTGATAAACAAAAACTGTTTTTAAAATGACAGATATAGTTACACAGGTCTCAATCTTGCGATTACTACGATTTATGGATACAATGTCGTCAAATTTTATGCTTGACTGTAGGCCTACAATAGACATTTTTAACCTAAACGTTAACCAGTGGCTACTAAGGAGCTATGCTTGCGATTAAAAAAATCAAGTTTATTGAAAATTGGTAATCAGTCAGGACCCCCATCCCACTAATAAAGAATTAAAAGAATCAAAACACACAACAACAATAAGAAATGATATTCAAACTTGCTTTCAGTTTGCGTTTCCAATACCACGTCATTCGTGGCTACTGGTTTTCGCTTAGTACAGGGTGTTCAATGAACCGTAACGATATTTCAGGTAGTATTTATTCAATATTGATTCGTCAAACAACCATTACTTGGAAAATTGAAGAAACTTTTTTTCAGAGAAGATGCAGCTCAAATGCAACACACATTCGATTTTCATGAAAATGCCATGATACACTGTTTTTGACAAGCTTCATGAAAATCAATGATGGTTTCGCGTCGTCTCGGAGGTGATGAGCTTGAGCAGTGTTGGTCGAGGTATCCTAATGATTTTCATTTAGAAAACGCGGTCGGCATTCTGAAGGATCATGACTGAGTTCCGGGATGTTGCGGAGCCGTTACGGGTCCAATATCTTAAAGGGTATTCCATTTTGTAAGTACTTGGATTATGTATGTATGTATGTATGTATGTCTGTATGTATGTATGTATGTATGTATGTGTGTGTGTATGTATGTATGTATGTATGTATGTATGTATGTATGTATGTATGTATGTATGTATGTATGTATGTATGTATGTATGTATGTATGTATGTATGTATGTATGTATGTATGTATGTATGTATGTATGTATGTATGTATGTATGTATGTATGTATCACGGTATGTATGTATGTATGTATGTATGTATGTATCACGGTATGTATGTATGTATGTATGTATGTATGTATGTATCACGGAATGTATGTATGTATGTATGTACGTATCACGGTATGTATGTATGTATGTATGTATGTATGTATGTATGTATGTATGTATGTATGTATGTATGTATCACGGTATGTATGTATGTATCACGGTATGTATGTATGTATGTATGTATGTATGTATGTATGTATGTATGTATGTATGTATGTATGTATGTATGTATGTATGTATGTATGTATGTATGTATGTATGTATGTATGTATGTATGTATGTATGTATCCATGTATGTATGTATGTATGCTCGAGGAGGATTGATGTTGTTTGAAAGCCATATTGAAAATAAGAAATTGGTCTTTTGAATAATTTCTTAATGTGTTACCTTTATTTAATAAAGATTTTTATAATATGACCTACGTCGCGGGAGTGAAATAACCCCGTTGAATATGTTTGATATTACACGAGTGTTGAATATTACTACACTAGTGGAATAACTATGCAGAGCGAATAGCAACGCTATTATTCGGCGAAAATGACGTCATATTCTATATCCTCTATTTATTATTATTATTATTATTATTATTATTATTATTATTATTATTATTATTATTATTATTATTATTATACCGGCGGTACTCTGAGCTTACATAAAGTGTTGCTCTCGCGCACAGAGAGTCTTGAAAAAAACTTACAGTGGCTTTATCGGGGCTGGTGTTAGTGTTTGAAATTAGGGAGTCACTGACCCCGAAACCATGAAAAGCTAGGGGTAAAAACTCATACTAAAGGGTCAAAACAATATGAAAGGCAAGTTGTGAGTAGAATTTTACAGGTTTCAGTTTAACCCTTTCCTGTTTTACAAAATTTTGGACCTGTCCAAATTCAAAGGTTTTGCAGACGAAAATTTAAAGTGGATTTAATTTGGAAAATAACCATTCAGTAGGGTAGAAAATGGTGTGGAAAAAGAAGAAATTGCTTGCCAGAAGCAATTTCTTCTTTTTTCACAATGTCTTCTCAATCATAAAATCACAGGCACGTAAAAAGCAGGGATTAAACAGCAAAGGGTTAAAGTGACATATTCTTGTTATGATATATTTTGGGGAAATAAATAAGTAGAATAATAATTTTTATACATGATACATCATTGAGTGATTAAACCCAGTTTTGATCCTTAGAATTTTCTCTCAGGGGGGGTCAGAATGACCCCATCGGGGTAAATTTCTAAGAGTTAAGATATGATATTTTCAGACTTTTGGGGATCAAAACCCTGGTTTAAGGGTCAAACACGAGCCCTGCTTTATGTGAAACAACTTTATTTATTGTAAACTAAACATCTGGCCAATACCCAACAAAGTGCTTTATTGAAAGTATCTTTTAACTTTATAATATTCCTCGAAAAATAGCGGGAATGTGGCTTTGATGATTTTACTGACTCTCTGGCAGTGAACCGGCAGCTGTTTAATCATTGTCATGCTGAATGAAAAATTGACAGAATTACACTTAAATCATTGCAAAGTGCTAAAGGCTCTAAAAGAGTAAGTTGTACACCGGCTTGCAAATATTTTCGTTGTGAATTACAAGTCTTTACACAGTTCTTACTTAAAATAAAATAAACAGGTGACATGTAGACTAAGATCAGGCTGCACTTATGTGCAGTTTGATCTTTGTCTATATCACCTGTCACAATAGGAATATTCCGGGTTCAGCATAACATTTCTAAATGGTGTTGTGCTTTTCAATTTGGTATTGAAGGTAAAGTGGTTTTCGAACATTTGTGTCAATTTCATCTTTGAGAGAATTTGCGTAAGTATCGCTTATGGATTACTGATATGAGTTAGAAGTTTCGGCTAGCCTGGTGTATTAAATTGTGTAGAAACGGTTATCTTTACACATTTTGCATGTGAAATAAGTCTTTTGAAATCAATCAGTCAAGTTGAATATAAGCCCTCACGGTCACAGTATGTGGGGTCCTTGGTGTTAAAACGGAACGATGGAAGCACCAACAATTGTCTGTTTCTAAACAGCAAAGCATACAGGTCTACGTTTAATATTATGTCGTTGGATCCCTTATACGTCATGATACTTTGATTTTAGTTGTGTCCATCAATATTCACTAGCCTATGATGATGATATTTGTTGATTTCATTGAGGTATAATACTAAAAACCTAGTAACACTCATGTATGAATTCATACTTCCGTGAGAGTTACAGGACCATCATTGCCTTTTCGTTATATTAACAGTATTTGCCTTGTCGGCAATGCAAAATTTAAATAAGATAAGCGTATCTTGTGACAATTATTATATGGGATCACCCGTGGCGTTAACTATCAAACGTGTTTTTTGGTTTAAGTATATAAAGAAAATTAATTAGTTACGGTTGTATGAAAAAAAATATTTATCAGAGCCATCTGGATTAAAATTTCCCTCGTTTCATATTACAAAATTAATAAAATTGTACTAAGATGAAAAAATTATCATTTTTGAAAAAAAATTCACATATTAAGATAAATAATATTTTCATGGTAATAAAGGGGAGTAACTATTTAAGAATTCATTTCCCAAAGGAATAGGAGAGACCGGGGCAAAGTGTTTCACGGGGCAAAGTGTTATGTTTGAAATATTTTCTTTTTGAATTGTTTTATGGCCCAAGTGGTATGTTTTAGAAAAGGGCATTTTGCTTATGCATGTTTTGCTGTATATTAAAGACATCAAATAGGAATGTCCACCTAAGAAGAATCAGAAAACGATTTTTGTAACACAAAAGTAAATTCTTACCATCTTCGTAAATATCCGCCTCGTATGATATAAAAGTACAATAGATAGAAAATATATGTGTTTTTGGGATACTCTGATCCAGAAGCTAACTAATGTGTACAAATTATTGTATCATTAACCTTTCTTCCATTTACACGAGTGTATTTTCCGAAAAGATGCGTTTGGGGCAAAGTGTTACACAGGACATGGGGCACAGTGTGACTGTGTAACATTTTGCCCAAATTTTGTTTAACACCATTATTCAATTTCCAGATAACTAGATTTAGACTGAAACGCATTACAAAGAAGCTTCAGACGATGTTAACATGTATCTAATTATATGCAACAGAAACCGGTGTACGGAAAAAGATAAATTGCCCGCTGTTGCTAGAGTAACCATCTTTTCTAAAATTGCTATGTGCGCTACATATTCAAGCATGTTGAAATGATGATTTGGCGGTCCAATGGGCTAATTACTAAATGATTGTGGTAAAATACAGATTTTTTTATATATAATTTCATAAATGTAGAGTTTAAGAGACTTAATAGGAGTAATAAATGCAATTTAGCCATTATCAAGTTCTGTCGTTGAAGACTTGTTCGAAATTACAGTAAGTCCCAGTTGTCACGAGTACCCTTAGATTTTTATTCAAATGGCCATACAATACAAGCTAAATGGTTTTTGTTCTTGATAAAAAAAGAAAAAAAGAAATATTTATGGTCTGAGTATCTTATCCGATTTAGGAAATATCTCGAAACATGTGGTTAGGCGCAAGAATGGCACTTTTTTGTCATGGGTGACTAAGTCAGTGTGTGCGAAACTTTCGGTCTGACTTAGAATAATATTTGGCCTAAACAAAGCAAATAGAAGAAGTGTTCGTGGCGACTGCCATACCATGTAATACTTTTCCCCGGTAGGTGTAACACTTTGCCCCACTGAAAGCCTGGGGCAATGTTACATCATCAAGTTACCGCTTTTTTTTTGCCTGCGTATAAAATTTATACAGTAAGATGAAATTGTTTCATTAAAGTATTTTTAGATCGAAATTCGTTAAATTTTCGATACATATATTAAAAGAATTCAAAAGAGCTATGGTGTCGGAAAATTTGTGAATTGTTTGAAAAATATAACACTTTGCCCCGGTCTCCCCCACTACACTTGGCAAAAGATAAGTTGATTTTTAAATTCAGGGTATTTTCACATCTTTCACCAGGGGTCCGTTTTACTAAACGTCTTACGAAAAAAAATTGATCCGTAAGTCAAAATCACAAATCGCATCTGGTGTTTATATTAATTGTTAGATCATTCCTTGGAAGTTCCGTTGTGATGATCACGACAGAATTCCGAAGCAACTTTGATTTATACCTTACGCAAAAAACTATCGTAAGATGTTTAGTAAAAGGGGTCCCAAATTTCACTGACACGCTGGCCAAAAACTTCCAAACTGAATATCATTTGCATAGTGTGCTTTGCAGCAGTAAAAATGTTTCGGGCAACGGTTGTTTTCGTGACCAGGGACTCTCAATACTGTAGGTAGATTTTGCGCAGTGAGCCGTGAAATCAACTTTTTACTGTTAGATTCTCGTGCCATTTGTTCGATAAAGATAACACTTTGAGAAAATTTAGAATGTATCTTTTAAACCAATGTTATTGCTTTTCTATAAAACTGGAACAGCACACTGATGGTTCTCGAGCACTCGCGGCACTGTTTGAATCGATGTCGTGATGTTACAGTAGGCCTATACAGTGAATTTAGATGGACATAACGTCAAAAGAAAACTTGGAAAAATGTCACGTCATATTAGTTGAAAACGTCGACGTAGGGATTATTCACAAAACCTTTTAGTTAAAGGTTTGAAGGTTTGAAGGTTTTATTCAATGACCGGGACCCCTAACCGGGGTATAGGTCTAAATGCTACAGAGTAACAAAACAATTAACAAAACATGTGAAGAACTTTGAAGAAAGCTCCAAAATAAAAATGACTAGATTAACAACAACAACCAAGGAATGTTATGATGAATGAATAATGAATGATATCTAGGGCCCCCAGAGACTGTACTAAAACCAATGAACACTGCTTATTAAAATAAAATATTCTGTCATATTAATGTTTCAATGGTTTTGGGTTTTGAATAGGAATCAACAAAGAGAGTTTAAATTGATACCAACAAAAACTGAAAATGGACCCAGTAAACACCAAAAAAAGAATAAATCTGTGACATGTCAGCAAAGAGCCCATTCAAACTCCAATAAGCCCAAGAAGATCAACACACGACCATTGTAGGTGCAAGTGATCTACAAACACCCAAAACAGCCCGAGCCAAACCACAGTGACCATAGACAATATTATAAATTTTCTAATGAAGTACAGCCTCTTAGGACCCAATCAGATCAAATTACTAGTCCACTAAATTTACTAAAAAGCTATTGTTCACCATATATTATTTTAAAGGTATTCAAAATTTCTTTACAAAATTTACTCAATTTAAATAACACTTGAATATCTTTAGTATTCATGAGACCATTATAGTGAATAGTGTTAGGATGTCGTGACAGATCCCTAGGAAGGCCTACCCGCCTCTGATCATCAAAATAACTACAACTAAATAGATAATGGTATTCATCACCAAGTTCATGTTTAAAGCACAGTTGACAATTTCTGTCATCCCTCTCAATACCCCAAAATCTACCAGATTCAATTGGTAACTTATGGTTCAAACACCTAAAATGGCACAATGCAGTGGCTAAATCTTTTGGCAAAAGCTTAAAGTAATGCTCAAAACAAAATTCAGTTTTGAATATTCTATAATTCAAACATTTAGACGAAAGGAAAATCTGCTCAGACCAATCTTGCTTGTATTTATCAATAAGTCTCAACTTAATGATTCTACCAAGGCCTAGAGGTATATTCTGCTGTGACTCCCATAGATTCAAATGTTCAATTGCTGTTAAAGACTCCTTAATGCTCAACAACCACTTAGAATGAAAATGATCACCTTGGTGCATTTTAAGTAAAATCATGTATAGCTTGTATGCAATTTTATCTTTATTTCCATTTATAATACGTTGCCAAAAACCAACCATTCTAGATTGAATCAAAATGCTGATTGGATAGCGACCTAGCTCTCCATATAAAATCAAATTTGGAGTAGACTTTTTTACGTTTAAGATTATCTTATAAAATTGAATGCATAGCCTTTCAAGAATAGAAGAGTTTTCAAAACCAGTTACTTCGGAACCATACAATAAGATAGGTATTACCATGCTATCGAAAAGTTGTAATTGTAAATCTACCGGTAAATGTAACTTTCGAGATTTCCTCAAAACAGAGAACATAGCCTTCCGTGCTTGGTCGACCATTCTTTGATTATTTTGTAAGAATCTACCATTGCTTGAAAAAAGTGTTCCAAGATAAACAAAACTGTCAACAATATCTAATACTTGGTTATTATATGTAAAGGAAAAATTATGCTCAAATTTTCTATTACTAAAAATTGTTATTTTGGTTTTGGAAGGGTTGACCTCAAGATTCCATGTTTGACAATATAGATACATTGCATTTAAGGCTGATTGCAGTTCTTCTTTTGACTCTGCTAAAATTACTGTGTCATCGGCATAAAGCAATAAATATAACTTGAAAAAGACCTCAATTTCATCATTCCCAAGCAATAAGTTTGCCATTTCAGAAACATTATCAAGTCCATTAAATGCATGAGAAATGAATTCAGTAAGGTCATTTAAAAATAATGAAAATAATAAAGGTGACAGATTCTCACCCTGACGTACACCAACGTTGCTGTGAAAAAACTCCGAGGTCATATGACCCAGTCTAACACAAGATTTAGCATGTAGATAAAGGTTATGAATTATTTTAAACATTTTGCCATCAATATTGTGTTGTAACAACTTGTGCCAAAGATAAGTTCTATTTACAGAATCAAAGGCTTTTTTGTAGTCAATGAAAGCACAGAATAGTTTTTTCCCTCTAAATAAATACAAGTCTATCAAACACTTCAAATTAAAAATATGATCTGTTGTTCCATATTTCTTGCGAAAACCAGCTTGCTCTTCACAGAGCAAATTCATATCTTCCAAGTAGTTATTTAATCTGTTATTTAATATTGCAGTAAATAGTTTCCCAAAACAACTTAATATAGTTATTCCTCTATAATTGTCAGGATTTGTCTTATCAGCCTTATTTATGTATATAGGAGAAATAAAGCCCTGAGTCCAATCATCAGGCACAATACCAGAGGAAAATATAAGGTTGAAAAATTTGGTATAGGCCGAAAGCATTTTTGATTGAGAAAATTTCAAAAATTCATTTAATATCAGATCAGAAGAACAAGCTTTATTAAGTTTCAATTGACCTAAACATTTCAAGACCTCTTCCTCTGTAATTGCTGAGTTGAGAATAAAATTATGCTCAGTAACTTTTGACTGATCGATTTGGATTTCATCCTGATCATTATTAGTTTCAATAGAGTTAAGCTTTTTAAAGTGATTGGCAAAAGATTCTAAAGTAACCTTTTGCAAAACTTCATTTTTTGTATTATCAGCTTTATTGAGGAGACCCCAATAAGATTTTGGGTCAGAATGTTTAAGAGAACGTAGTTTATTTATAAAATCTTTTCTGTATTCATTGAAATGCTTATTTAAACACTTTTTGTATGATTTACTAGCATTGTGTAAGAATTGATAGTTCTCAACAGAATTAACCCTATGCCTAATATTTTTTGCCCTTTTGTATTGACCCCTGAGAGTGGCACATTCACTGTTAAACCATGGTACTTTGAAGGGTTTAGTATTAACTTTAGGCTTTTTAGGTGAGGGTATTACATGTTTAATGAATCCGGAGTCACTTGCAGCGTCTAACAAAATTGAAGTACAATCATGAGTTAGTTCCTTGATAATTTGTGGAGATACATTACCGACCTCGATACTATCAATTTTGTTAATGAAGGAGTTAATCTTTTCAGAGTTTAATTGTTCAATAAAATTGAAAGCTTCCGTCTTAATCCATGTTGCACGAGGAACAGGGGCAGGATTATTTTCAGGAATAAAAGTGTTAACATTGATTTCACTGCACATCATAGAAAACGCAATTCCACTATGAGCATCACTCAACAATGGATCAAATAGCAGAATTTCGAAGTTACAAACATAAGGGAATAAAACTGGCGATAAGATAACATAGTCTACAACTGAAATTCCCTTGCAGGTTTTACAACCCAGGAACCTGTCACGACCAATCCTACCATTTGCAATATTAAGATCACATGACCTACACAACTCTAAGAGACGTTTCCCATAATTATTTATACGTGATGTATCAGAATTGCATCTTTTCTTTGGGAAACCAAGTTGTTCGATGGTACAAGAGTTTAAGTTTTCATCTATATTATTTAAATCAAGAGTCTGTTGAATAGTACTATCTACACATATAAAGTCATTATCAGTTTTAGTTTGTGCATTGAAATCACCAAGAAGACAAATTTTATAATCGTTAGAAGAAAAATTGATAATATCATTTTCTAAAGTATCAAAATATTCTATATTACTGTAATTACTTCCCTCAGGTGCAATATACACCACACAAAAAAGAATTTTGAAAGGAAATTTTTCTTCTATAGTGAACCAGTAAAAATGATCTTCATCTTTTTTAATGATTATAATAGAGTCATATAGATATTCCTTAACCAAAATGGCAATTCCCCCCGAGCGACATCTAACATTATTTCTTATCATTAATGGTAAGCACTTAAAACCCACAATGTCCAAAGAGTCAAATTCATCGAATCTAGTTTCTTGTAGACACACAATATCATAGTCACTAATTGTTTCATAAAATTCTGGATTTTTAAGTCTACATCTCAAGCCACCAGTGTTTAAAGATAAAATTCTCAATTCAGAATATTGTAAAGTATCTTGCGAATCATGAGAAAGATTTAGTCCTGAAGAGATAGAGTGTTCATCATCTGAATGATATGGAATGGTATCACTATTTTCAGAGTCATCAGGTAGAATTACACTATTGTCACTAGAATTAATAACATTGTGCTTAACAAGCTTAAAAGAATTAGAATTCATAAACATATTTGGTTCATTTAATCTAAAATTAATCTTAGGGTAAATAAATTGACTAAGAATAAATGGGGGAATGCCATGGTAAGGGTAAATGTTCACGCTTTCACTTCGGTCTTGAAAGCCAAATTGCGTCAGGTCTTTGTCCGCAATGTCCACCCCAATTTTAAACAGGTCATCGGGATTCTCAAGGTTGACAGTTTTACCCGCTCCCTTGTCAACTTTTAAGGTAGCTCGTACTCTACCCTCTGATGTCACGACACGTTCCACATCAGGGAGATCCTTGACATATCGAAGAAGCTTAGACCGTTGCAAGGTAAGGTCTTCTTGTATAAAGACCCCTTTGAATGGACAGTCACTATCATTGAGAGGAGCCTTCTTGGCGTACAGTACATTGTTTCGAAGATTCCTGTTGTTGAATCTTACTATTACAGGCTTCAGCTGTGAGTCAGATCTAGCAGGGAGAAAGTGAATAATGTTAATGTCACTTGGCTGGATATCAACTCCAAGAATAAGAGCAAGTTCAATAAACTTGGTTCGTAGTTCAGAACTTTCACATTTAGGGAAGTTAAAAAGCCTTAGATTATCCCTTCTGGTATATTGCTCAAGTCTTTCATTAGCATAAGCCAGCAGTCTAATGTTCTTCTTATTCTTGTCAATGTGGGTTTTGATGGTTCCCAGACTATCAGAAAGGGCCTTAGCCGAGATCATAAAAGGAGCCATTAGGCCAGCCATATTTACAACTGTTCGATCTTCAGAGGAAAGTTTGAGCTTTTTTGCTCCATTGATTAAGGACTGCATCTGAGATATGCCGTCATCTTCTTCACAGAGTTCCCACAATTTGGATTGAAAGTCATCAATATCAAATGATGAAGGTGGGGTTGGGCTTCCCCCTGTTCCAGACGCTCCTGCCTTCTTAGATGGCATAATTTTAGGTAAGCAGTTATTGTTTAGTGATCATGAGACATGAGATGATATGAATGATTAGTTTTTGTCCCTGGTTGCCGTGCAATCTAGCTGATATTTTCAATTTTTGTTTCACCTTTTCTTTGGCGCCCATCAAAGCCTTCACCGGAAGTTACATCATTTTATGTAGTCTTTGAGTTAGTTTTACTATATTTCTTACGAAAGAAACTGAAATAATACCGTTAGTACAAATCATGAGTCGTAGGCCTACCTGGCGTTTTTATTCATTCAGTGTTAGGAGATGCTTAGAACTTTGCAATCACGGACTCATCTCAGGCATTGGAATCGTCTTTCAGAAGACCGGCCATTCCAATGAGATGATGTATGGCAGAATTCCATATTTAGTAACTAATGTATAACTCCAACTTCAATTTTTGGCTTACATTAAAAATGATCGTAAGAGTGTTTAATAAAACGGGCCCCTGGTTCATTAGGTTTTGTTAATTTGTCGATTACACCCCTTACATACAAAAACTGCTAAATCTGCCACAGGTATGTATCTAATTGCGAAAAAAGAATATACATAAATTCATTTATGAGATGCCGAGGATATTTGTTGAATTCATTGAGCGGGTATGAAACTCAAAAAATAATCATTGGCACACTGTATGAATACGCATGGCGAGTATGTGAAAGGTGTGACCCAAACAGTGAAATTGAAGATGAGATACACTTTTTAACTTCATGTAGTAAGTATGCAAAAGAACGTGTATTATTTATTGAATGGTATATGCTTATTGAATAACAATTTTGCTCATCTCTCAAATGAAAACATTTTTTTATGTCGGTTTACTCAGTAATAAAACAGTGACATTATTAAACTTACATCAACTTTTATAGCTAATTGAGACAAGTGACTATTAATTCTGACCTTACTGACTATCTACACTTTTTGATGTATGTCGAAAAGATTTTACAGGTTGTAAAAACTTTACTTATCATTAATGATTATATTGTTGTATTTTGTGTATGCTTTCAGTTTATGTCACAGATTGTTGCTTATTTCCTTGTTGCTGAAAATTGTTAACTAGTGTTCCCTTTATTTAATTGTTCAACAGGAATTCCACACTCGGGGGGAGCCGGAGAGAGCCGGAGAGAGAGAGAGACGGAGAGAGAGAGAGAGAGAGAGAGAGAGAGAGAGAGAGAGAGAGAGAGAGAGAGAGAGAGAGAGAGAGCGGAGAGAGGGAGACGGAGAGAGCCGGAGAGAGAGAGACGGAGTGAGCCGGAGAGAGGGAGAAGGTGAAGAGAGTCAGAGTCGGCAGAGAGTGAGAGAGAGAGAGAGAGAGAGAGAGAGAGAGAGAGAGAGAGAGAGAGAGAGAGAGAGAGAGAGAGAGAGAGAGAGAGAGAGAGAGAGAGAGAGAGAGAGAAACGTTACAAACTCATTAAAAAAACACAACTCATGTCGCATGCTATATGCCATTTTTTTATATTTGTCTTTTTTTCCCTTTATTTTTATCTTTATTTTTGAAACATTGTATCTGAAAATTGTATGCCCATTTGGGCCCAAAATTGGAAATAAAGCATTACTTACTTACTTACTTACTTACTTACTTACTTACTTACTTACTTACTTACTTACTTACTTACTTACTTACTTACTTACTTACTTACTTACTTACTTACTTACTTACTTACTTACTTACTTACTTACTTACTTACTTACTTACTTACTTACTTACTTACTTACTTACTTACTTACTTTCGGAATCAGCCAGGGCAGCGGGCAGCCGGGGAGTGGTGAGTGATCGACGGTTCATAATGAAAATAATAATAATAGTAATAATAATGATAATAATAATAATAATAATAATAGTAATAATAAGGGTGATAAGTATAATGATGATGATAATGATAGGGGAAACCGGGGCAAGTTGATACACTTTTTATACATTTTTTTCTATTTTTTGTAATCTTTTGAATAACTTGTATCCCGTTTTGGGGTAGATTTATGCTCTTCTTATGCAAAAGCAAAGTTATACCATAGAAACAGATTTTACAAAAGTATCCATTTTTTTGCAAGTCGTGACCTTCAGTGTATCAACTAGCCCTGTGATACACCATGTAGGGCTAGTTGTTACACTTTAAAACAAAAGCTTTTAATAAAACCGATAATCATATCTAGACAGATAAATCCGTTTTATTTCAATGCATATGCATTATCACCATACTTCGATCTTGATGCATAAGTTAATTTCATCCTGGCATAGAGTTAAAGGACAGTCTGCGGCAAACTCAAGATTGCATTTTTCATGTACACGTCGATCAATTCTGTCCGTGTAAGTCTTATAAGACAAAGCATCACCCCTGACTTTTGCCCATTTTCTTTTTCTAACAACGATTTACTTGTCTTAAATTTCCTTTTTAACCGTAATTCCATAACATATTAGATTGTTCCGTTACAAATTTTCAATCGCAAAACTTTAAAGGCCACTGGACACAATCAACCCGAGTGAAAGACGAAATCAGTAATATTGCAATTATGATGTTATTTTTTCAATTTTTTTTTTCATTTCATTTTTCTCCCGACTAACTTGTCCGTAAATCATCGTTTGGAAATAACAAACAGAAGTAATCTATTTTGAAATAAGATTTAGTTAGTTTGATAAACCATTGAATTGCCTAAAATTGCATACCGTCGATGTATGACTAGAATCTCAAATGTGCCACGGTTTCGAGTTTTGGGTGACCAATGGAACAATATGTGAATGCAGTTTATTTCATTTTACTAAGCATAAAGAATCTTTGGTGTGACGGAGGCCGCTTACCTGGCACAGTGTATCAACTAGCGCCGTAGACGGTTATGTCCGCTGAACTTGCCCAGGTCCAACATTCAGAGTGAGCGATTAAGAATGGTTTTGGTGAGTTTCCAGTCATAGGAGCCCGAAATAACCTCCCTACCACCATATACACACCATAGAACCGGTTGTACCGGACACTGTGTGTCGGTTATCACGAACACAATTGAGTTATCGCCACAGACTGACAGTGGGTATTTATTGTCAATTATTTACTGGTCTTAGATTGTTCCTTTCCACACCATCTATAACTGAGATATTGGTACACGACATAATAAACTTCGTTCATATGAAGTTTTAAAGGCCTCTCGTGATTGCCTTTCTCCAGACAACGCCTCGTAGTTGAATTTCAGCGGTAATTTCACTTTCTCGGAACAATAATTACTTTTCTATGCAGTTCTGGGGAAAATGAAACAAACGATTTTGTTCTCCGTTCACTACCCCACCTCTATGTGAAATTTTATTAAATATTCCCCAAAACATAAAACGTTTCAATGTTTAAAGTCGTCAAGTGAAGAAAATGTAGTGTATTCGAACACCGTTTACTCGGTTACGTTCGGGAGGTAGCCACGGTTGACTCCGGACACCGTTACGTTAGGACACCGTTATGTGGACACCGTTACTAACTCAGATTTGCATAGAAAAGTAGATATTGTTCATAGAAAGTGAAGTTACCGCCAAAATGCAACCGTACGAGGCGTTTTCTGGAGAAAGGCAATCGTGTCTCGTTTTAAAAATTGCATCTAAACCGAGTTCATTATTACTTTTACCAACATCTTCGAGTTGGTTTGGAAAGGAATAATCTAAGACTGGTAAATAACTGTCAATAAATACCCACTGCCACTCGGCGGCAATAACTCAATTGTGTTCGTTATAAAAGGACGGTGTCCGATACAACCGGTTCTATGGTGTGATATAGACCAATTATATTTATATTATTTATATCATTGGTCTATATGGTGAAAGAGGGGGGGGGGGGGGATTTCGGAACCCTATATTTCCACTGACCCTCATTTAGTTGAAGAGGGTGAATTACAATACTACCCTATCGGAAATGGTCTGCATGGAAATGGTCTTAATTATTTTCTTCTCTTTCTACTAAACCCCAAAAAGTTTACCCAACGTTTAACGATTTTATAGTGACAAGGCTTGTGACGGCAAGCTTTTTCTTGGTCTCGTTTCAATACTTTTTGGCGCGGAACACAACTATTGTTTGATTTTCTTTACCACCGAGATTTTAAGAGATTACATTCATTTGAGAAGAAACCATGCCCAAGATCGAAAACCGTCGTGACGCGGCGTACGACGACGTCAGTAGCCGGGAACGGCAAAGATTTTGTCATTTCTTGAAAATACCAAAATGGCATGCTGATTAAACAATAAATAGAATGTGCACGACATAACAATTTGTTTGTATGATTTGTGCAAACGGTAATGAAACCCCGCTTTGCAAAAAGTGCGTGTGCAAAGTGATGTTTAGCATGATAGAAACCGAAAGCACATATTTTGCCATCTCGAATGCAGCGCTAGGAAGTCATCAGAAGTATAGCATTTTGCTTGCCTTGTCGGCGTTTCGAGTAATACATAAGAAAAGCGTATCTTGTGACAATTAATAAAGTGGGGTTACAAAAATGTGTGTAGGATTAAGGTCCCTCCGTGCTCTAGGCATATATGGTATGGACCATGAGAGAGAAAGAAGCGGATACAAGGAGATCCGAGTTCATACGCCCCTAGATATTCTACGAGTAGACCTCCTTGGTTCTTTAACGTGCCCAGCGTAAAACACCGATACACTTCTAGTTGGGCGGGGGAAAGAAAGTATTTCTGTCGCGGATAAGCGTGTGTTGATTGATTGATTGAATGGGGTTTTACGCCGCTTTCAACATTATTTCAGTTATATCGCGGCGGCTGGAGCACCTAACAATGGATTCCTGGTATTTCTCACGCAAGTACTACCATTACATCCTTTCCTAGCCTCCAGCTGCTATCTCACATAGGTCTACGATTATCGACCCATTGGTGAGAGACAAATAGTCGGAAAGAATGAGTGCCGCCGGGATAAGCGTGTGTATTTTCGTTTATTTATCGTCGCTATCGTAGCACATGCCATGTGGAGAAATTCGGTCCATTAGGAATTTACCTTGGCGCACGCAGTTAGCTGCATATAGCATGGAGGCAGTGGTAATAAATCTGACTAGTTACTTGTTAATAGCATTTAATTGCTTTTCTCCCGTTGGATTGTTATTCTTGGTCAGCTTAACAGCTAATTTGAGTTCTTAGTGGAATTTGCAGAAAATGCTATGAAAATGATTCACTAGGTTTAGTGATTCTGATTTTCGAATTTGAATATTACAATGTAAATCTTTGTTTAATGCATACCGGTAATTTCTGTTTCATGTAGTCAAACAAGATAATGCAGGTTATTACTGAAAAATCCAATTACTATACCTAAGTACAAAAAACATTTCGCATTTGATGACAGGCGATTCCGGGTTTGTCCGATATCGGAGAGCATACATGTATCACTGACATGGCTCCGGATCAAACCACATGCAATTGTTTCATAACCTCATTTTTAGAGATTTATTATGATCATAAATATGTTTAATATTAGAACAGAAGACAGAATCGGATTATGAAGAACAATTTTAACGCTTAACAAGAGCACATGGAGTAATTCAAAATTTGGAATAATTAATAATAATAATAATATATAGATACCTAAAATAAGACTTATTGAGACGTACAGAAGGGATAAGAACGGTTGAAAACCGGGGAAAATGTTTTCTCATATTTTCTCACACAAAGCCTTAAGAAGATCGTGTGAAAAGGAACCATACCGTCATCATTATTTATAATGATGAATTTAATATGTTTTTCGGTCACCCACGGACCCTCAATTGTCACCTGATCACATTCTACATGAACATTTCTTGCGTTACCCCTCCCAAAATAGCAAATTTGAACAACTCTGATTGTAAAAGCGGATCTTCAAACCTACCAGGGGCAGAACCAAATGGGGAGAGGACTCTGGGTCTATATAAAATATTTCAAAATCTTATTCTTCACTAAGAATAACATTTAACATGTATTCGATATGGATCATCAGTTTAGAGGTCTTTATTGAAAAAAAGTATTTTATAGTAATGACTGCTTTGCCACAAAGTACGGATCACAAAGAGTGGGTTGCGGTACTATGTGTCTAAATTAATGTTTAAGATTACTCATTTTCTAAATAAGGAAGTCAACACCCTTTAACATATTTAGAATGGATCATCAAAATGATAGACATTTATTATAAAAGCAAAAATCCTTAATGTTGGATCGCATGGGGAGGGCACGGGAGGGAGGGATAGGACTCCAAGTCTATGTAGATATAACTCTTCCTCTGATAAACCAGAAGGATGACTTTAATAGAGCTTAATGATTTTCACTTAACTATTTATGTTGGACCACCAGGTACGGAGCAAGAGTTAGAGGAAAGACTAAGGTCTATATTTAAATCTTGAAATTTCTTCTTCTTCTGAACCAGGAGGCTTATATTCTGTATCTCGTATATAATGTCTTAATCATCAATTCAGCGACCTTTATGAAAATAGCTAAGATCATTATTATTCGGACACCAAGAGCGGATCACATGTGCAGAGAGAGGGGACGGGGGGGCAAAACTCGGGTCTACATAGAAATAATGAATGGTTACTTCAAATGAAGCCATCCACAAAATCTTCCTGTATTTTGTCAGGACTGTACTTTAGATGGTCTTTTAAAAAAATGGAATCAGGTCAATGAACATTTGAACACTTTCGAGTATTTTAATTGACACTTTCGTCTAGCCAAACCATAGTAAAAAATTCTGGCCTTGATTGGAAGGACGTTTTTCATCCATTAAGAGCTTGAATCATTGAATGTGAGAAAATCCCTTTTTTCTGGGTTTGCTTAGACAGGCCTATGTAATAGTAATTTGTTTAGTTTTCTTTTTTTCTTTTTTGTATTTCTATAAGTGACCTAGTTAAGACGGTCTTATTCTTTAGGAAAGATCCATTTATGAGTCAGCTTACCTTCGACTTTCATTTAAAAACCAGTCATTTTAAAAGAATTAATGTGGAAACAAATTGTTATTTTTTTAAATTTTTATTTATTTATTTATCTAAGTTTTTTTTAAACAAATAGTTCAAATACGACGATCCTCTAAAAAATGAGTTGCAATTATTATATAGAGTCCTATCTAATCTATCTGAGCTTGACTTTTATCCTAAATTTGCCATCTGTAATTTATGTGCAATTTATAAATATGATACTTTTAGTAGTTTGTCTGTGTACGTAAATGACAGACGTCAATGCCAGGTCATTCAAACCGACCTATAAATATATTTGTTATTCAGACCTGCACTGATACTTCAGTTTCACTTCTACAAAGAATTAGGAATAAAAATACTTTCTACTGAAATGCATTTATACGCTTTATACATATATGCAACCCAATATGATACCAACTGAAATTCTTTAAAATGATTACTTGAAATAGAGGGCACTGATTTGTAGTTTCAAATGATTCTTATAAGACAAATATTTTGTTACGATCTATTCAAGATAGATTATCGCTAATGCTGGAAAATTTTTGATATCGGATCGATCTCATGAGTCGTCGTTTGACACCATACTATTTCCAGTTCCCCAAACATGCAAGTTCTTTTTTCATAATGTTCAAATGTCACAAAATCATTCATATTGAACATCTACTTATTACTTATAATGACAAGAATACTATGTACTTTGTCATTTTATAATATTGAAAAGTTTTGGACGTTATTCAAGAATCTTGGATCGATTTCCAAAGTTCTACTATTTGTGGACTACTTGTTCTATATTGCTCGTTTGCATACGGTTTAATGCCATTTTCAACGGTATTGCAATTTACTCGTGCACCCACCCATGACTTCCTGTCGGTTGTCACACTAGTTCAATAATAGTATCTACTTTAAACAATGACGTTTCATCTGAGCCACCACCTATCCACCCTACTTAGGCATATCATTCGCTCATTGGGGTAAACAAATGAGGCACGTCAAAATGACTATTGACAAGCGTCGATTAGGCAAGCCGGGGGGGCGAAGCTTTCACGAACATAGAACTGATGTTTGAGAGAATGACGCATTACCGACTGGGTAGGTAGCGAAAACTTTTGTCAAGTGTCGGAGAGAACTTTAATTGAAAGGATAAGACTCCACTTCAGATTTCGAAAAAAAATACAAAATAATAATAATAACAAAAAAGACACGCTTTAATTGATGTTATCTTGACAAATACTAAACAAAAAGCTTTTGGCCAATGATTCCTGAAAGTTAAATGCATATCATTATCTGTAATTTTTCAAAAAAAGATGTACTTAAATGCCATGTATTTTTTATGAGTTTACTTTTAAAAGATTGAATTTTCTTGCCTACCTCCAGTCTTTATGATTTTGATTCGTTTGAATGCGGTTTAGCGCTAATTTGTGGTAGTACCGGTGAGAGAAATAGTAGGAATCCATTGTTAGTTGCTCCGAGCGCCGCGATATACTTGAAAGATTGTTGAAAGCGACGTAAAACCCCATTCAAACAAATCAAGTGTAAAATACCAGCTGCCCTGATAAATGACCATTACATGTAATTAATAGTTCACAAATTAGTAAGATCCGTCACCTATGCCTTGGTTTCCATAGAAACCATGCATATTGGAAGGTGTGTTCAGATTTTGCCAACATCTTAAACGGTCTGATTTTCTGCCTTTCTGGCAAATCAAGAAACTTACCAACAACCAAATGTTTCTGGGCTGCAACACAGTTCATCAAAGTAATCTCTGATTTTGTATACTGATTATAAGTATGTAGCTTATTGGAAAAGTGAAGACTTTGATCAGAATGTGCGGATGCTGGTCTTAGCGTTGCGCACATGTGAAAAAAATGGAATGATGTCACGCAGAGGCTCATATAATTTTTTTTCAAACAAACTTTTTTTACTGATATTTTTTTTATGATAAATTGGCTCACAAGAACAATTAACTGATAGATATTTATATATTTTTTTGTAAAAAAAATCATTATCTTGGTATTTTTATCAATATAAACGTGCTTATCTTTTTGAATAAACAGAGCAGAAAGGAACTGTTTTAAGTCGACTATTACAACGCAGTATAGCCATAAAGTAGATGGTTCTCAGGACTCACACCAGATAGTTTTGAGAGTCCTAGTTACCACATGGGAGTTTCAGACTCGCATAAACTGTATATCTTAAAACCTGGTCATATGTAAGATATATTTCTATTTGAACAAGTTCTTTTAGTTATTCCCCTTTGTAAACTGACAAAGAACAGGCAATCGACCTGCTCTAATGGGGGGGGGGGGTAAATGTTTTACAGACATCTCTTGTTAAAATGAAAAGTATCTCTCAACTAGTGCAGTCAGTACTTTCAGCACTTTCAATTAATCTTAGTCCACACAACGTACATTGTATTTTCAAACTAGAAAAAAATTGAATGCCATTTTTTGAAATAAAAACTGACTTACAATAAGTGCATTCAGTGCTTTCAGCTCTTTAATTTCAATGCAATCTTGCAAAGGCACAAACATGCAGTCTGATCTTAGTCCACACACTATGATTTACTTTATCAACTACAAAAGATTACATATACTTTTTTTAAACAAAAACTGACCAACAATTAGTGCATTCAGAAGTGTCAGCACTTTGATTTCAATTCGCAATTTTGCAAAGGTCTTTTTTCAGCATGATCAGAATTAAAAAGACAAAGGCTAAGTGCCAAATTATTGGTACAGTGTTCTTATATGCGCATCTTTCCATATTCATATTGTATTAAGTGCGTGGAATTACACGTTGAAAAATTTCTTTCAAATTGAGTTATAGCAACATTAAAAATGAGAAGTTGAAAAGATTAAGAGTTAACGACCTTGTAAAGCATGGCAGCTGAATTCATGTTCTTATATACTGCACTTCTCTTAGACATGTTGCATGTGTGTATGAAGTTACAAGTTGATAGCTTGTCTTGAATAGAGGTTACATATATTCTGTAAGAAATCGGACGGAAAGACAGATAGACGTATGCACAGACATGGTGACTCTGGACAGTACACTGCCTCTCTAACATCGTAAGTGGGTATATAAATATTAGCACTGCATTCTACCGATAATTACATTGAAGTGTTTTTAAAATCATATCGTCTGTGAGCGACAAAGATCTCATACAGCCTCCTTAGTTTATCCAAGCTGTAGAAACGAGGTTTTAAAGTCGCTCTACCAAATTGTACTCCAACAATGATTTTGATCCCCAAACAAACGATTTAACTTAGTTTTAAGGTTTATGATCATCAACCCATTGATGTGATCTATATGAAAGTAGAGGTGAATCGCTTTTGCAATCAGGCTTTGTACAATCATTATAATTTGATGAATTGCTGGATGTTATCATTTATTTTCAAAAAAACTTCTGCAAAATTGAAGCTCAAAAATAATATATTGTCATATACCATGTTAAAACTTTTCTCTCAATATTTTCAAATTTTAGTCATTCTACCTCATGTTGTTGTTTTTTGAATGTGATAGCTGACCATGGGCCTCTTTCTAGACAGGTCATACAACCGAAATTTGATCGTATAGCAACCATACGATTAAAATTGGCTTTCAAGAAACTTTTTGGGTTTCAAGAAAAATGTCGCATCGTAAGCTTTACTATTAAATTTGAGACACATATAACCTAGTCGTATATTTTACGATTTTGACTTTGAAAGCTTATTATTTCCTCGGATTTCATATAAGCGTTGACAGAGGTTTCTCTGATTATTCAGCTTTTTACATGGCAATGTTCCAAGTTCAATTTAATGAAATAAACAAGTTATACCGAAAAGAGTGGATGCAACATTTTTTTAAGTTTGATTTTGCTCTGCAATGATCGTACGATTGTCACAGAATGTTTAAATAGCGGTTTATCAACCGTAAGAACTTCCTCTTTTCATCTTTTCATCTTCCTTGTGACATAAAGGGGACAAAGAAAGCGAGGATGGAGATTCGTCATAATGTTTGTGTGGTGTCCGTGGTCTAAAGGTGTAGCGTCGGCTTCTTGACCCTAAGGGTACTGCGTTCGATTCCAGGGAGCGGCTATCGATCATGGTTTTTTCATTCTTTCATTGGCTCACAAAATCGGCGCGAATACTGATGAATTTTCCAGTAAGCAGAATAGAGAGGGATCAATCTAGGTTGTAAGAACTTATTTTCCAATCTATGGAAAATAAAAAGGTTAAAACCATTAGAAATGTTTCATAACGTATAATTGCATGTATTTACTTTGAAAAAACAAAGAGATTGTAATATGACGCTTTGAAGATTCCGTTGTTCCGTGCTTCATGCCATACATTTATCAAAAGGAAATTTCCAGTTTTTGTCAAAACCATATCATTTTACAAAGATGCAAAGTCACAAACTTAATAAATAGGCAGATTTTTTTATGACGAAAACGCTGCAGTCGCAAAATCGTTAAAGTGTGCAACCCTGTTTTCAAAACAACCAGAGAATAAACTTAAGTAATGGAACGACATATTTCCCGGATGAAATTAATTTCAACCTAACAGAGTTAACTGTTGTAGTTACATGGATACTACAATGACACTTATGCATGAAACGCTAATTATAAATACTTTCATCTGTAAGCGTTAAAATATGATATACAAAATTGATTACAGCACGTCCCTTAAATAAGCAAAACTTATCAAATTTGAATAAAATATGATCGAAAGAAAAAAAAGAAATAGCTAATGAGATATGAAATAAGGGTCTCCGTTGTTTCATCTAGCCTTCTTTCAAAATGTTGTATGAGAATAAAAGTAAATATGCTATCCAAAAACCCCTTATAATATAATTTAATGACAATTATAAAATTATGAAAAGTTCGAATCATTCACTGGCAACTTGGTGTTATGTGAACAAAGCGGACTATTTACCCACTTACCAACAAAATTATATAAGATGACCCGTACGTGCAGGTGCGAAAGATTAATTTAACGATCACCAGTTGTCTACGATTTTCAAAAAAAAAAAAAAAAAAAAAAGGAGAAAAAAGTGAAAGGCATTTACGACCATCTTAGATACTATCGTACGGTGATTATAAGATCAATCGTACGAATTTTTTTTCTTGAAAGAGGCCCAATACTCTGTTGAATACACTTTAAGCTCGGCTGTTTTCAAAGAAAACCCGAGGTATTGCTATTGCCTTGGTGTCGTCGTCGTTGTTGTCGTCGTCGTCGTCGTCGTGCGAAAACTTTGACATTTTGTGATAACTTTTGAATGGTAAGTGATATTACTTTCATATTCCACATGATGATTGCCTGGGAAAGGCCTTTCTGTTGGTACCAAGTTCAAGGTCATCAATCAAGGTCAAGGTTATTTTTCAAGGTCAATCTTGTGAAAAAAATGCAAAAACTTTGGCATTTTGCGATAACTTTTGAATGGCTAGTGATAGGGCCTTCATATTTCACACGATGATTGCCTTTGACAAGCACTTTCTGTTGGTACCAAGTTCAAGGTCATCAATCAAGGTCAAGGTAATTTTTCAAGGTCAATATTGTGAAAAAAATGCAAAAACTTTGGCATTTTACGATAACTTTTGAATGGTTAGTGATAGGGCCTTCATATTTCACACGATGATTGCCTTTGACAAGTACTTTCTATTGATACCAATTTCAAGGTCATCAATCAAGGTCAAGGTTATTTTTTCAAGGCCAATCTTGTGAAAAAAATGCAAAAACTTTGGCATTTTACGATAACTTTTGAATGGTTAGAGATAGGGCCTTCATATTTCACATGATGATTGCCTTTGACAAGCACTTTCTGTTGGTACCAAGTTCAAGGTCATCAATCAAGGTCAAGGTTATTTTTCAAGGTCAATCTTGTGAAAAAAATGCAAAAACTTTGGCATTTTGCGATAACTTTTGAATGGTTAGTGATAGGGCCTTCATATTTCACACGATGATTGCCTTTGACAAGCACTTTCTGTTGGTTCCAAGTTCAAGGTCATAAGTCAAGGTCAAAGTCATTTTTCAAGGTTAAACTTGTGAAAAAAAATACAAAAATTTTATCATTGGCCATTACTTTTGAATGGTAAATCATAGGACCTTCATATTTAAACATAATGATTGCCTGGCACAAGCACTTTCTGATGGTACCAAGTTCTAGGTCATCAGTCAAGGTCAATTTTCAAGGTCAAAATTCTGGAAAAAAATGCAAGAACTTTGATGTTTTTGTGATATCTTTGGTTCTACTAAAGGCCTTCACTTGAAACTTGGCACACATATTAACCATCATAAGAGCAACCTTTTCTATCAAGGGGGATAACTTAAGAAGCATTTCTGCAAATTATGCCCCTTTTCTACGTTGTTTTTTCAACACCCATTAGTTGTTTTTTTTACCATCCAGCACTTACAGCCGATCGTAAGTACCCGTAGGCAGTGCTCTTGTTTTGCTTTGACAAATCTCTCTCTAATTTTCAAAAGTTTTGGGGTTCATTCAGGAAATCGCCAGCCGACGCAGTAGTAGCGCGTCGAACTGTTATTTTAACTGTCCTGGGTTCGGTCCCGACGGCAGCACTTTTCCTTTCGACAATTGGTTTCTAACCAATGGGTTGATAATCGTTGACTTAAATTGGATAGCAGCTGAAGGCTAGAAAGGAATGTAATGGTACAACAGGTGTGAGAAATACCAGGAATCCATTTTAGGTGCTCCAGCTGCCGCAATATAACTGAAAGATTGTTGAAAGCGGTGTTAAAGCCCTTTCAAACAAACAAGAAATCTCGAACAGATATCATAAATTCTCTTATGGGTGCACTTCCTCATGGCGGTGCCGGTATTTGGTGCACCTACCCAAGACCTCCGTCGTTTTCCAGCCACTTCCTTGTCAATTGACATTTCTTGTTTGCATTTTTTTTTCAAATGAAAAGATTTTATTTTAAAAAATCGGAACTTTTGCATGAAAAGGTGAGATAGAATAAACGATACTCGTAATATACATGACATGTAAAGCAAAAAGGACCTTCAGGGGACTGTAAATAAATGTTTTAGAAAGATATTGGTTCAAGAAGAGGTCAACCGGAGTTCGCATTTCAAGGGTGCGTATTTATACAGGAAGGTAAATTGATCATTATAGATTCAGAAAATCAGTCAAGTACAAAATGTTTCAAAGTCCGCAGAGTCAGACCTTCACCCACTACCAAGAAGGTCCTTTTTTGCCCGATGGGTCACATGTGCTAAAAGCTTCTCTGTTTTTCAAGAACAATTTACAAGTTTTAGTGTTAAATCGAATCGAGTTTTCTCAATTGTCGGATTATCCCTCTAGGAATCTAGGAACATGGATTCTTGAATTACGCGTATATGAATACGTTGAGCTGTGTACCAGCTGCCCTAAATAATGACCATTACATGTAATTAAGAGTTCATAATTTAGTAAAATTTGACATGCATGACTTGGTCGCCATAGTAACAATTTTCAATAATGGAAGATTGTCTTTCTTTTTTCACAATATCTTTCATGTTCCACTTTCCAATTTTTGTCTTTCTTTTTTCGAAATATCTTGAATTTTCCATTTTGTCTGTCTGACAAATCAAGAACTTGACCTTTTAATCAAAATGATACAATTGCAGGATACTTGTTTTATCATATTTTTGTCTAAAATGTTGTTAAATGTACTATTAAAACCTTTTTATAATATGAAATAATCGCAAGTGATGTTTCCTTAGGGTTAGGATTTAAGTTTTTTTTAGAATACTATGTCTTCATTGCTTCTCTTAAAGGATACCAGACATATTTGAGCTTGTGTCTGACCTGTGACATTTCCAACAGAAACCCCGAGCTTTTCTAGAAGCATCAAGATTATTCTGTTGTTTTGGACAGTGATGATAAGTCTGTAGCTTATCAATTAGCGCGTGGTGAAAATGAACTGATCTGAGTCTGTTGACTACTTTTCAGTAAATTTTACTAAGTGCGATTAAACGAGGTTGAAGTGTTTCGCGACGATATACCTAAATGTGCTGTTACGGGAAATCCAACAACAATTTTGAACATTCCTAGACAATGATAAAACTTAATTTATATCATTTTATAAGTTTTTGTAAATACTTTTTCCAATACTGATCGGCATCTGTTCTAAATTGCTCAATCTTTAAATAAATTCTTATTTGGAGAAACATAAAATTTAAAGATTTGACTTTAAAGTTAAAGTTTTATGTCATACATATTCACACGAACCTTACACTTAAGCCCCCAATCATTGAATTGTAAGTCGGCTGTTTACATACGGGGTTTTCGGCTGAAACAGCACTTCGAACTACATTCTCAAAGGTACCCATTTATATTCCTGGGTGGAGAGGATTAGTTGCTTGAATGTGGATTTACGCCGCTTTTAACTATTTTTCAGTGGCATTGTGGCCGCTGAATCACCTATCAATGGTCTCCTGGTATTTTTCTCACTAGCACATGTAGTACCATAACATCCCTTCCTATCCTCCAGCTTTGAATCACACAAAGGTTCCTTTGGTGAGAGTGGGTGAGGAGGGGCAGGCAGTGTGGAGTAAATTTCTTTGCTCAGAAAAATATCTGTGGTCTGGGAGGGATTCGATTCAGGGACCGTCTGATCCTTAAGCCAACGTCGTAATCACTAAGCCTCGGACTTCACAAGAGTTGGTTACAACTGAGTACTTACAAAAATTAGCCGGTACCCTTTTAAACCTCTGATAGAGCTGGATTTCTTTTGTAGAAATACTCTCAAATATTCTTTTCTTTACCCTGATATAGAAATTGCCAAATTAAACATCTAATAATCTAATACTGTATTATAAAGTCTTTAAGACAGTATTTCCAGTGGGCGGCAAAAAAACAGTATCTCATATTATTTCAAGCTGTAGTTACGACATTTAGGCCTCTCGCTTACGATATACCAATTGTTCTATTTCGAGTCTTGCATAATGAAAGCTTTTGAATGTTCTAGTCAATGGTTTGATTTAAGGTAGTGTAACTGTAAAAGTTCCGCAACGTTTCGGATGTCACGAGTTTTAACAGTGTTAACCGAGGTTTCCTAATGATTCCATTCAATATTGTGAAAGATCATGAGTTCTGGAATATTGCGAAAATTAAGGTCCACTACCTCTATTGTCATTCTGTAATAGTAACGTGTCGTTGTGAGTACAAGCTGAAATGGGAACAACTGTCTAAATATTGCCCCGGTGGATGCACATATCCTTTCTGCCATTTGACTCCCAACTGAAAGTCTGAAAGGGATGAAATTGTAGTACTGGTGTGAGAAATACCAAGAATTTACTGTCAGGTGCACCAGCTCCCGAGATAAATCTGAAACCGATTGAAAGCGGTGTCAAGTCCCAAACAAACAAAATCTTAACTTTTTGCCGACTTTAAAAAAAAAACCGCTTTGGATTTACTCCACTGTTTTAGTTTGCATTTGCAGAATAAGATTTTTAGTTAGAGAGGTTTTATATGCATTTTGATTCTTGCTTATCAATATAATAATAATAATAATGATGGATCTAATTATAATAAAGAATCTGCTTCGGATCCAGAATTTCTGTGATCGGGTTATATACAAATATCTGATATACAAATAAATGGGCTTCATTTTCCGAGTATTTTGACTAAATGTTTTTCCATGAAAACTAAATACGTGTAATTCATTATATGACACGCCCCCCCCCCCCCCCCCCGCCCTCAACAAACTCTGATTAAATGCAAAAACAGCCTGCTAACACCTGCCTAAAATAATCGGGTAACTAAAAGAAATGAATGAAGAAAATGTGTTAATTCTACTTCACGTAAGATTTACTAGTGGAATTTAATGAACTAATTGGATTACAAAGAAAAATATATGCAATACAATATTAATGAAAATCATATCTGACTTCATCAAACTAAGCTTTGTCGTCTGCTACTACTTTCATTCTGAATCAGTCTTAACGTTTTACAAAATGGGAAAGGGTTAATATAAACTATTTTAATTACTGATCTTTATGCAATGTAAAATTTACATGCAAAAAATGTAATCTGGCATTCTTCACACCATCCAAGTAATAAACTTGGAAAATATCTAGAAAAGAGGAAAAGTTTGAATACATTAGGTAGGTGAAATTCTTTTATAAATTCTCGACCTAGAATATACCACAACTGACAAGGGCTTGTTGAGTTAGTGTGAATGACCCGTGCATGCAATTAAAATCCAATTAAACAAACAGACGGTGTAGGCAGCGGTTCTCTGACAATTTTAATGAGATTTATTGACAGACAAATGGGGAGATAGGGCTTTTTTGTCCCCATTCCCCAATGGACTTTTTCGCCAGAATTTCTCCGTATGCCATATGAGCGACGCCCCCAGAAGACGGTTAGTTGTTACGGGGGATAGTGCAAGGATACATGACGTAACTACTGATGAGATCCGCCATGGTTCTTAAACGTGCTCGGTGTAAAGCATCGTCTCATGGACCTCGGTTTAACGTCTCATCCGAAAGACAAATAGTTTTTAATAGTGTACCAACCCTAAAACGAACCTACGCCGCCGGTCTCCAATGGTTTCGAAGTCATGTGCCCTACCAACTGAGCTAATCGGGCTGGTCCGCAAACAAGCGATATTTTTTTTCATTATAAGTATAATAAGTAAAATTAAGAACTAACGGTTTGATGAAAAATTAAGTTTTTTTTCTAAAATCTCAATCATAAAGTTGACTGTGTTTTCATCTTAAAATAATACAAACTTATATCCTGATGCTTTACAAATTCATCCTGGATTTAAAATTAATATCAACATAAAATATTCACATATTTTTAAAAGGGAGGTAATTATTTCAGAATCATTTGGGGCTCTTTATGGTTCGTACGAGTCTGTGTTCCTTTCCGACGATTGATTATCTTTTAAAATGTTGGATGGCAATGCATAGGATGGAAAATGGTAGTTTCAATGTCTTGCTGTCGGACTGTCCGAAAATGTATCAGTTTTCGGACAAAGAAGTAATCTAGACTCATTTACGACAGATAGAAATAACCATCTGTATATTTTCCCAGCCAAAAAGCTGCGATTTACTAGTTCCGGTTGCGATCTTGAATAACAAAAAGTCATTTTCATACCATAGATCCGCTGTTTTTAGATCAGTGTCAAAGACTTGTTTTTCTATGAAAATCGGATTTGAGTTAGAATCTTTTTAAGCAACTTGACAGTGTTGGTTTGAAGCACATAATTTGGATGATAATGATTACACAAGCGTTTTTGATCGTCTGCTCGTGTCTAGTTAGTTTTCGACATATTGAAGCAGCCGATTGTACTGCGGTAAGTTATTTTGTTATATGAAACATACATTGATTCTCTATCTGCTCCAGTTGTGGGTTGTTAGAGTCTAGAAAGTGACGTATTGATTGGCAATGGGTACACTCACGACCAGATGCCCTTAAAGTGTCAACTCACCAGTGTTTGCTGATGTAATACTGTTCAATCCGTTGTGCTTGCTCGTAGTCGGTAGTTCGTTCGTAGGTCTCGGTAGGAGTTTGTCGTAGTTCGGTTTCGTGAGTATAGTTCGGTAGTGGTTGTAGAAACACGTCCGTTCTCGACGGCTAACAGATGCAGAAGGGCGATTGTCACGCTCAGCTCTCGCGCCAGACGAGAGATACACCATTAGCCAATCAGATGTTTCCATTACCCGGATGTAGTAAACAACGGAAGTAGGAAGTCCACTTTCACTTTCACTTTCACTACACTCCCCCCCCGTTCTATTTGAAAGGAGTGAAGCCATACGTTGTTGTACCACAAATGAAGTTGTACCATAAATGTCGTTGTACCATGATAGTCAACAATAATGGAATGTCGTCGTACCAAGATTGTCTACAATAATGGAATGTCATTGTACCAAGATTGTCTACAATAATGGAATGTCGTCATACCAGGATTGTCTACCCATTACATAGTAGTACCATGATTGTCTACCAGAACCAGTGCTAGTACCATAAGAAATCATTTGTTGTACCAATACTCCAAATACATAATCGTTGCACCAAACAACCAGTTGTACCAGTACCATGAAAGTTGTACCATTAACATGTATGTGTCAAGTTGTACCAGTACCACAAACCACTAGTCAAGTTGTACCAGCACCAGTTTCGAAAGTCATACTATGTACTTCAAACATTTTGGTAACTAAGAATGGAAAACATCTGAGACATCTCGTTTGTTCGACTTCAAAAAGAGGAGGGGGAGGCACTTAAGTCGCAATGGCCCATGTCTCCCGATCAGCTCCTCCGGGGATTTCCTTAGTAGAGTTTACTTGTATAGTCTAAGGGCGTTATCTGTGGCCAATTTCAGGACGTCCTTCCAGGTCATCTCTAGGCGGGTAGCCACAGATTCAGCAACCATTCCAAGTAATCCAGGTGTACTATAGGTCCGAGACGGATGAATGTCGCAAAAGGGGAAATACGGTGCGTCGGTCTCCAAAAGGAAATGATTTGAGGGCACACGCTGTAATCCACCGATTGCAAGTCCATCGAAAGTGTCCACCGCTCGGGTAAATCCAAAGAATGTGTTCGGAAACGCAGATAACCACTCTTCCACCAGTAATGCTGATCCACCGAAGCAATGTAGATGAATTGGTTGGTCCCTAGGGAGAATTGCTTTCATCTGTCCAAGGGCTGAGAAGTATATGTAATCTCCTTTCCTTGTCGTTCCTCTACAATGAATCACCACTACATGATGGGGCTGTACCTTCCGTAGGCATCTCTCAAACGTCACGAACTGTGTTGACCACTCATCGGCTGCGGTTGTGAAATCTAAACCAATCTCTCCAACACCAGAGACTTGGGGCATCTTGAGAAGTTGATCCAGATCGTCCTCTGCCGTTGTGAGTTGCATGGCTTTCTTTGGATGCAGACCTATAGTACACTTTACTCCTTGACCGTGCAGACTAATCAATTCCGTTGGGGTAGGGTAAGTTTCTGGATCGCAGAAGTTGGCAGTAGCTCCAATAACGTCGACTTTGTAGCCTGGTTTTGGTGTGATGTCACTACAAACTTCTGCAAAGCTGGCGTTTAGTTTTCTTGCCACGGTTCTGGTCCTATCCAAATGGAAATGACTATCGAAGGCTTTGGGTAAAGACTTGCGGTCCCCCTGCTCAGTAACTCTACGTGGTTTACCAATGGGCGGTCTGGCTGAATCTTCTAGCGGCTCCGGCTGCGGCATCAAAGCAAATTGGGCTGATAAGCTGGCACGGTAGAGCGGTTCGAGTCTTGCAACCAGAATACTCAGGGCTCTCCAGTGGAATAACATGGCAGGGCAGCTCAATGGGCGAAGGGTGAATCTCTCAGGAATACGGGAGCTTCCTTCGACACACAGGGCTTTGACAGACTCTACCATACTTGGGGTGATCTCCTGGTTCATCTCCGGTTTCAGCAATTCGGTACTGTCAACATACACGGCGAGGTTGTGCAAAGTTGAACATCCTCCAAGCATCCATCCGGCGATCAACTTCAGGGCCGAAAGTCTCCTCCTGGACAAATCTTCAGTTAGTGGAAGTCCCTCATTGAAAATCTCGGGCAGTTGGTCCTGTACTCCACAAAATCCTTGACGATCTGAAGGTTGATTTCTCAATCTCTCCTGCTGGCGTCGGCGACGAGCAGCACGTCGGTCGGGTTTTGGGAGTGATGGGAATGATTCTATCCGTAGATCTCCTTTCGTTTTCTCCACTTTCCTAGTTTGATCCATCGATGGGCTAGTCTGCACGGTCGCTGGCGCGAACAATTGAACGATTGGAGCGGATGTCTCCACGCGTCGTACAATGGGAGCCGTTGTCTCCACATTTCTTTTCTTCTCCAAGGGCTGGCGAGCGTCAGGCGAACCATGATGCGTCCTCTTGGAGATTCTAGGACTTCTCCTGGTTAGTCGATTTGAAGAAGGTTTCAAGGTAGACTTAGTTGGTCCATTCCCCTTCTGTCTTGACGAAGGTCCCTTTCGGTGATCTTTCCTTGGTGATCTAGATCTGTTCGAATGTCTGGAGTTCGTAACCACCAAGGAGGGAATCTTTGCTGGGTGATCCTCCGCCGTAGATGTCGAGGGTTTGGTTGGCTTGGGTTCAACACGATCCACCTTCTTCACTGGCTTTACAAGTTCTTCCCTGGGTGGAAACCTAACGGGAGAAAAGTGCCTCGTAGTAGGAACTTCGGTTTCCATAGGCTCTTGAGAAACATCCACTTGGGGCTTGTCCTTGGTGACCCTAACTGGTGATTCGGCAACTTCGTCGACAACTTGGAAGTCCATAAGGAAGCGCTCTTCGCTGTCGCTGTCAGTGGCCGGCTCAGCAGGGGTGTCATCCTTGGCTGTCGCTGCGTTGGTAGAAACGACAGTGATCTTGGGATCGAAGTCTAGGCGAATGTCTCTCATTGGGCCTGCAGGGTCTGCACTTGGTCGGTCTATTCCTACGTCCTCGAACTGGCGCAATGTTAGTTGAAATCCAGCTCTCGGTCTGGAACTGCAAGTCCAGGGCTTGCTTGGCCACGTCGGTCAACCAGGATTTGTTGTGGCGATCCTTGGCTATCTTCACTTGACGAAGGAGTGCGGTCTCGAAGGCGGCATACTTTGCGTCGCAGAGAAGTAGCTTGTGGATCAAGTCCTTCTTGGGCACCTGTTTTCCATCATCAGAGGCGAGTTCCATTCTTTCCAGGAATTCCATGGTGAAACTTGTAGTAGATACTAGTTAGTTGGTGTTTCGAGTTAAGATGTGGAATTTATCTCTTGATGACGGAAAGCTGTCTAACCTGCAGTCAGTGGTGCTGAACGCTAATAGGTCCCTTGTGGTGAATCTCTAGAAGCGTTTGCGGTACTGTGCGGTTGTCCCAGAAGATGCCCCTTTTCGTATGTTATGCTACACCTGAAACGAGAAGGAAGAAACAACGTTTAATCACGAGCATTTATTGTTACACACCCCTTGCATTTGTATTTGGTGACTTCCAGGGCATCCGAGGCGGTGATATCGACACATGAACCGTGGTACCATTCATCGCAGTAGTCGCACTGGATCATAAATCGACCTTGCCATGGTTTCCTGCAAATACAATAAAGCTCGCCATCATCATCCTCCCCCCCCCACTTTGATTATTTGGGCTAGACTGCCAGGTAAGTATCCAAGCTGGTAGATCCCTTGAGTTGCATGGTTTCATTCTATCATGGTTAACAACAAATATGGTCTTTCTTAACTTGACTCTATACAGGCTGGGTGATAATTTTTATGCCCCCGATAGGGAGGCATAATAAATTTGACTTGTCCGTCCGTCCGTCCGTCATTCCGTCCGTCCGTCCGTCATTCCGTCCAAAAACTTTAACATTGGCCATAACTTCCTTATTACTATCAAAGCGGTGTCGGGGGCATTGTCATCTTACAGTGACAGCTCTTGTTTGATGATCACGGCTGGACCCTTCCAAGGAGAACATAACTTCTTACATTTACCTTTCAGGACTGCTGAGTCAAGTAGATAGATGACGTCACCTTCTTGGTATGGGCGTTGGAGAATTCGAACGTCGTAGTCCCTCTTCATTCTACGTAGGGAAACGTTGAGGTTCTCACGAGCCACTCTGTGGGCGTCTTCCATAGCTGTTGTTAATCTTGCAACGTATGAATCTGGGCTGCCATTCTGTTCAGCTCGCAGTGGATACATAATGTGGGCTGGAATGTTGACTTCTCTACCTAGCATCAGCATGTTCGGCGTGAAACCAGTACTCCTGTTGACTGCCGCTTGTAGGGCTCCGGCTATCTGTTGTAGATATTGGTCCCAATTGTTCTGTCGCTTGTTCACAAAACATCAGACGGCACCCATCAAGGTACGGTTGAAACGCTCAACTTGGCCATTGGCTGACGGACGGTAGGGTGTAGTTCTAGCCTTGTAAATCTGTAGAATGTCGCATAACGCTGAAAAGAGATTAGATTCAAAGTTCCGGCCTTGATCAGAAAATATCTGGAAAGGTACACCAAACCTAGAAAAGAAATGATCCACAGCCGCGGCGGCTGTCTCTTGTGCAGTCTGAGATGGAAGCGGAATACATTCAACCCATTTAGTAAATTGGTCAACCATCATCAGAATGTACTCATTACCATTCCTAGTCTTGGGTAGAGGACCTAAAAAGTCTATGTGGACTCGCTCCATTGGTGCACCTGCCTGATACTCTTTCATGAGAACTTTGCCATATTCTGGTGACTTTTTCTGCAGGTTACAGGTTGGACAAGAAATGACATACCTGGTTACATCAGTTGATAGACCATACCAAAAGAACTTCTCTTTCATCCGTGCTTTTGTTCGTTGGACTCCCTGGTGTCCGGCAGATGGAAGATCGTGGTTCCATGACAGGGCTTGGTCTTTCAAACTACTTGGTACAACCAGCACAGGTACATCATCCTCCTTCTTGAAGAATAACACACCATCAATCATACAGAACTGTGTTTTGTTCAGCCAGTAGAATTTGCTTGCTGGACTCGCCAAGAACAGGTCCCTCTCAGATGGTTCCTTGTTATTGTTCAGCCAACCTAAAACGAAAACTAAATCATCATCATTATACTGGGCCTCCATAAGGTCAGGAATACTGAAGCTCCAACACAATAATGTGTTGTTACTCGCAGTACTCGTATTAACGTTGAGGGCTAGTGGTCTTGTTAAATTTTCCATTTTCGGCGGTGTAACCATGCATCCCTCCCCGTCTTCCCATGGATATTGGAGATTCCCAGAGAACAAAGATTCGATTAGTTTCTGATCACTCAAGCATTTTGCATTCTTAATGTGTGTCCCTACCCCAACGCCAATTTCCCGACGAACGGCTCCGCTTTTCGCCTCGAGTTCTAACACCGAGACCCCCACGGCCCCCGGGTTTGACCGCTTGATCCCTTCCTGGTGTACACAGGAGTTCTGCCCTGATCCATTACTTTCACAGGGTGGCCCTCTCCTGGGCCCACATACTAACAGAACAGTATCGTCACACTCTTCTTTAAAGCGTTCCCAATTTTTATCTTCGGCGCGTTGACAGTAAGAACACCCCCCACAAGGCAAAGCGCTTAGCCCCCCATGATTATCACTCACCAGTGGCCTTCTGGAAAGTGCATCCGCATTGTTGTGCTTGGGTCCTGGACGATGGCGGAGTATCATATTATACTGTGATAACTCCTCCATCCAACGAGCGATTTGTCCCTGGGGTTCCTTAAACTTTAATAACCATGTTAAGCTTGAGTGATCCGTGCGCACAATAAACGGTTTGCCGAGTAAGTAATACCTGTATTGTCGTGTAAATCTTACCACAGCTAACAGTTCCTTCCTGGTTGCGCAGTACCTCTTTTGTTCCTTGGACAGGGCGAAGCTACCATAGGCTATTACTTTTTCTTCTCCATTCTGGACCTGTATAAGTTCGGCACCAATCGCGGAATCTGAAGCGTCAGTGTCTAGTATATACGGGTCATGATGATTGGGGATTCCTAGTACAGGTGGCGAGGTCAATGCTTGTTTGAGTTGTTTGAAAGAAAGTTGTTGTTCATTTCCCCAATGAAAATTTCCTTTACCAGTAATTTGATAGAGTGGAGAAGCGAGTTTTGAAAAGTTTTTGACGAAATTGCGGTGGTAATTAGCTAAGCCCATAAATCTCTCGACATCTTTAGAGTTTTGGGGGACTGGCCATTCTGACACGACCTTGACATCTTCTTTGGACATCGCGAGTGTTTCTCCCGTTACGATACGACCCAAAGGCAAAGACGTCAGTATAGTCAATCAAGAGTTTGGCGAACTCGGCACATTCAGAATCATTTAAATTCGCGCATGATTTCTCATAGAGGTCTTGCAACTGATCTGGTACCCGTCCCCCAGTCTCAATTTCTTGGACAGAAGCTACGCAAGGGACAGTCCCAGAAAATTTTGGTTCAGTAACTATTTGCCCCCCAAAAGAAACAGCATTAGCGATTTGTTGGCCACGCTTTAGCACGCGATATTTGTCAGAGATGTTGACAATGCTAACAAGTGGTGATTTTTCTTCGCCATATAATGTTCTTGGAAGGAAGACAGATAAACCCTCTTTTGGCTCTATAAAAAAGTGAGTAGAAATCGGATGATCCAATTTGCATTTCACCATTGCGACCGAATTTGGTGGTACGACGCGACGTTTTGAAACGATCACATTTGCTATCTCCGGCCCCCCCTCGAGTTCATGACCTTTACTCAAATTTACAGTTTGCCCATCAAAAATCATGATATTTTTACCCAAATCAAGAATACATTTTCGTTTCTTAAGTATGTCCGCGCCGAGAAGCATGTCATGTTGTATTGGAGCGACATATATTGAAGGCTCTTTGTAGGTTTTACGGCCTAATTTCAAGTTGATTGGTCCTACAATATTGCCGAACATTGTCATTTCACGACCTGCTGCTCGAAGCGAAACATTCTTGATGTGGCTTGGTCTGGGTTGCATGGAATGGTAGATTTTGTCGGAGATAATGGTTACCTCGGCTGCTGTATCCACCACTGCTTGTATGAGAATACCATTGACTTTGACATCTACACAGTCTAACGAAGTAGAAACCAGGTGGCAAACTGTAGCATCATCATTGTAGCGATCGGGATCAGTGGTGCCCATTTCGTTCTGATCCTTCTCTATGATGAGGTCATGGCCCAGTTGGACAGCATCTGGACAGGCCGTTGAGTCTCTGTCGATAGTGGTCTGCTGCCCATCTGCTTCTTCACTGCTGCATTGCGGGATTGCACTTGCTACAACCCCTCCTAACCTACTACTACTACTACTACCCAGTGAGACATCACCCCCTTGCGTAAGATGATGCCCCCGGTTCCCTTGAAACCCTCCCCCCTTAGGCCTATATATGGAAATGTTGAAGAACGGCCTCCATCCCCAACCCCAATTAGTTTTTTTCATGCTTTGGTTTGGGACAGTCCTTAATGCGGTGATCAAGTTTTCCACATCTAAAACAGCCTCTCTTCCATTTCCTGCGGCCCTCAAGAGTCTACATCTGTTTACGCAGATCTTCAATGGCAGTCTTCAACTCCAACAAAACTGGATTAAGTTGATTGTCCTGCTTCTCTTGTTGAACTGCCTGAACGAATGGTGGCTCTTCAGTTCGCTTCTGCTTTTTTCCATATATGGCCTTGTTCACATGCTTGAACATTTGGATGGATTCCAACGCGGATTGGATAGAAGTTGGTCTGAGCAAACACACATGGCGTCCAGCTTCTTTGTCGTTCAGTCCCTGGCACAGATGATTGATGGCCTGTTGATTTGAGTAATGTTCGGGCAGGGATCTGAAAGCAGAATTGGCTAGTGACATCACCCGGTCTGCCCAATCTTCTAATTTTTCATCTGCATGTTGTACCGCTTGTTGGAAACTAATAAGGGCGGTTTCTTCCAAGGGTTGTTGTCCAAAGCGGGACTCTAATCTTGCTAACAGGACAGCAAAAGAAATATTGGTCTCCCTCTGTACAACAATGGAATAGTAGTACGCTGCCTTACCAACTAAACTACAGCAAAGGCAATTAAGGCAATCTTCTGGAGTCCAAGCACCTGCTCTGGCGTATCTCATGAACTTGTCCTTGAATATGATCCAATTACGTCCATCGAATGTCAGATTTGGTGGCAAGTTGACAACTCTACGGGCTGAGCCAGAAAACGGCAAGCCAGACTGGGAATTTGTTACAGGCTGACTACCGCCCCCTGACTGCAGCTGGGCCATCAAATCTGCTAAACGGTCCATTTTCTGTCCTAATACTCTGGACTGTTCATCATATTCATGGTCATTTCCATTATCCTCTTCCCCCTCCTCAATTAAAATAGGATTTGACCTCATAGACTGTGATGTGGCATTAGCATCTTTATGGTGTAATGACCTGTCCATGGCATCGTACTTCTCATCGATGTATTCAAAAACATCATCATCAGCCCGGTTCATTGTTGGATGGCTAGGATTTGGGACATGGGGAGTCAAGAAAGTAATCCTAGGCTCAGTTTTGGTCAAAACCTGTTTGGTCTGGGAACTAAGTTGTGGTTGACTGGTTGGAGGACTAGGTAAATTTGGTAGCAGAGAATCTAACCACTCTGCATTTCTCTCTCTAAAAGTGTCAGGGGGCATAGATGAAGTACGTAAGGGCTTACCTATCCTACGGTTAGATGTGAAGTCCAAGCCAGAGCGTTCCGTTTCCGTGAATCTTCTTCTGGTCATGGCCTCTAGTAACGGCAGGTTGATATTGCCCTTTGACTCCCTATAGTTGAGGATGAGATCCGCCATTGATGGTCCAACGTGGGGAATGTCCATTAAGGTATTCCTATCAGCAAAATTTACGGAAACTGGCTTCCTTGACATTTTAGGGCTACTGGGTTTCGCGTAAATTTATTGGTAAATCAGCTTAACGGGCAAGTTGTTCACTTGTGAAAATTGTTGACTGTTGAAATTCCAGCAGACGAAGTCGGCGAAAGGTAAACAATGCTTACAAATTGAAGATGGGGTGCATTGCCAGCAAAAATTTGGAGTTACGCAGGGATTACCAGTGAAATTTCAGCAGTAGACAGGATGTTTATTGACGAAAGCTTCTAATTTGACGGAAAAAAACAAGATGGCGTCCAGCGCACGTGTAGTTATAATCTGCCAAATCGGGAGGTTTCGGGGTTCCAAAAATAACTTCTGACACCAATAAAGTGTCAACTCACCAGTGTTTGCTGATGTAATACTGTTCAATCCGTTGTGCTTGCTCGTAGTCGGTAGTTCGTTCGTAGGTCTCGGTAGGAGTTTGTCGTAGTTCGGTTTCGTGAGTTTTGTTCGGTAGTGGTTGTAGAAACACGTCCGTTCTCGACGGCTAACAGATGCAGAAGGGCGATTGTCACGCTCAGCTCTCGTGCCAGACGAGAGATACACCATTAGCCAATCAGATGTTTCCATTACCCGGATGTAGTAAACAACGGAAGTAGGAAGTCCACTTTCACTTTCACTACACCCTGCTAGCTCAGATGGTGCTATAGTGTTTTACCTATCCTGAACTCTTGGGACCATACATTGGGTGGGGCTGTAACTGCCTTAAATAAGCTGTGATCTGTCTCTCGTGTGCTGTCTTGTCTAGGGCGGAAGTGGAAGAGGAAGCTGGACCTGATTCCCAGCATCAAGAGCACCGCAAAATAGACTGGTTCCTAGTCTTACGACATAGAGTGGAACCCATTTTCACTACACTCCCCCCAACTTTATTTAATTGGGGTGGGCTATCAACTGAAATAAAGTCTCTCTATCCATAACAATGCTGTTAGTCAGCTTTGCAACGACTGCTTTCCACTGTGTTGGTAGGTAGTCACACTCTGTGCATGGTACCTCAGCACGGTGGTAGGTGATCACACTCTTGTGTGTGATGCCCACCTTGGATGCTCCCATTCTAGCCTCCTAAAGAGTGAGAATGCAGCATCCCCAGAACAAGCTATTTCAGCCTATTCTCTTCCTGGATGACACCTCAGTGTGTCCTTCTGGCTAGCATATGGACTGGAATTCTGTGCCTGTCTCTGGCACTTGCACTACAAAAGCAATGCAAGTGTGTGTTTTGACTCTGAAAAAAGTTTAACGACCTCTCACAAACTCCATACCATATCTCTCCCCTGACTTATCAAGCTTGTCTTGCATTTGCGAAAATATCAACTGGACATACATGAAGTCACAAATCCAGTCTACCTGTTTCTGCTTTGTCTTGGTAGTCCAACTGTCCACCGGCTTGCCATTGTCACTCACTTACTATTATGTTCACACTCAGCCTAATGCGCGGCCTGCTTCACCCTGCAGAGCACTGCTACAACAGCCCTCGGTCCCGTAGACCCGTCAGTCTGTCCCTGTGTCGCTAGTACCTCGCTACCACCTTATGTTAGGCCATTCAGAGCCTGACGCGTGGCCTGCAAATTATGCACTCCGTGACCCGGTTGAAACTCCAGCCCTGATCCTTGCGACCTCCGCTGCTGGTTTCGGTTTGTCACCCTGTGCGCTGCTACCACCTTACCATGGGGCAACCAGTTCCCGCACATGACACCACATACCAGTGGCAAGGCCTTGGGAATTGCTAGTTCCCACCTCCGCCATGATCTGCCATGTCACCTCCTGGGTATAAGCTCCCAATGGCTGCCTACTCTCTCTAGTCAACCACACACGACCCCATGGAACACGTCTTAAGCGCTATACAATTGTAGATTAACCATGGGGTTCCTTTAACTACAACAGGAAGTCAAGCTCAAATGGTCGGTACAAACAGCCAACCACCCACAAGTATAGTGCCTGCACTATTCAAAGCAGCTCTTCGTTGCACAATATTTTCACAGTTTCTTGTCTAGAGAACAGCTGTCTTAGAGACAACCACTTTCTCACTCTGCTTAAATAAGTCACATCCTTTCGTAATGTGCCAGGAAACATTGGACATGTATATGACCATATTGGCGGCCATATAATGCAACTGTCTGGGTGATGTAGACTATTTGCTAACCTTACACCACCGGTCTTCCCCATCGCTGTCTGGAATGACTGGATTTGACAGGGTGTGCCCTTTTGTCAGGCACTCGACCCCTGTTGTCCCCCACTCGACAACGCATCCTCTCCATTTTGTCTGAAGGATCTGCACCTGCATGTTGCTGAATGACAACTCACCTTCCAACCAGTCAAATACCCGTCTATCTCTGCTACTGGAGTCCGGTGTAGTGTTGGGTTGTCTAGCAGCCCAGAATTGCCCAGGTGCATAGACCTGCATCTTCCTCTGCCCTGTCTCGTTGTCCATCCACCGGCTTCTGTTGCAGCGACCCGCAGATTGTAGAGGATCGAGCACTTATTTCTATTTGCCTCATTTGGTTGACCATCCATCAGCTGCTGTTGCAATAACCCTCGAATTGCCAAATTAAGATCAAGCTGTCCCTCTGATGACATACAGTGAACAGAATATGCCAATCTGTGGGCATTTCTGGTCACTACTGCAACCTGCATAATACCCCTCTCCCTACCAGGAATTTCCATTTAATCCTGAGTTTTAATGGTGCCTTTCGTGCATCATTTATTTTCTATGTGCCTTTCGTGCACACCATTTCTACTGGGGTAACATGATCATGTTAGGGCTATTAACAGACCAAATGGACGGACAAAGAAGTTCACATAAGAACTCCACTTTTGGAACAGCAAGAAAAGATCCACAGACTTAAAAAGGACTTAAAAAGATAAGGCACTGCACAAACAGAGCTCAGATAGGGCATTTTTGAAGTTGGTCGAGTTCGTCTGCTCTTGGGCTCTGTGGCGGGAAACAATTTTCCAGCTAAATTTCCAAGTGCAAATGACAAACGAGGCTCCAAAATTACCTCTGCCACCATTATAGTGTTTTACCTATCCTGAACTCTTGGGACCATACATGGGGTCGGGCTGTAACTGCCTTAAATAAGCTGCAATCTGTCTCTCGTGTGCTGTCTTGTCTAGGGCGGAAGTGGAAGAGGAAGCTGGACCTGATTCCCAGCATCAAGAGCACCGCAAAATAGACTAGTTCCTAGTCTTACGACATAGAGTGGAACCCATTTTCACTACAGTGCAGCGCCATGGAAGACCAGAGCTCCGAGGTTGTGGGTTCAAGACATGTGTTGGGCACAAGTTTTCTGCCCTTTACTTAGGTGATATGTAGTAGCTTACAGGGGGTAAAATGATGACAAGCCGCAGGGTCTAAGGGCAATGTTTTGTTCTGGTCAATGATGTTTAATTGAGATAAAGATGCTGGACATAGAAAATAACAAGGGAATTTCAGTTTTCCGGACTTTTTTTGCACATCTGAGATCAAAATCGCTCAAAGTGAGCATATGTGGTTAGGTGAATGTCTTGATGAAATCGTGCACGAGGTTGAAATTGTGTCAAGCGGAGTCAAAAACAGGTCATATGTCAAATCTGAGAAAAATCTTGAGTGGTCACATTTTTTGTCTGATCAACCTGAAATTTGGTAAGAATGATTGCCTTGATAAAATGTTGGACGAGTTTGAAGTTGGGTGAAATGGGGTCAAAAACTAGGTCAAGGACTGGAGTCAAATTTAAGTAAAACCTTGGATGTACAGGGCTCATGTTAGGATCTGAAATTGAGGGGTCAATGACCCCCTGACCTAAATTTTTAGGGGATCAAACCAAATTTTTTTGGGGAGGTGGGGGGGGGGTCAAGACTTGCTTGTAGGGATTCAAAGTTTGGCTAAGTAAGCTCAATCATGCTGTCTGCATGTTCATCCTTGTCTTTTTAAAACATCCACATTTCAACACCCCTATGATAGTATTTCATTCTTGCTTAGATGGTAAAACAAGTTAAACATCAAATTGCAATAATTCTAACTACCCTGCTGGCTAGACACCAATTCTCGCTGAGTACCAGTTTTCACCAGTTTCACAGTAAAGGCGGAAAGGAAACCCTTCTAATTAACAAGTTATGTGGACAACAACTTCTTCTGTTCAGAAAATAATTTATTTTAAATGAATATTGCTTTTCAACTTTGAAAATGCCATTCATCGATAAGAAAGTCAATTTACCACTTTTGTCAATGCCGATCGGAAACGCGATTCTCTCATGCATAAAATTCGAAAGACAACTTTGTGCTAAGTTACATCCAATTGAAAGTCAGACTCCGCCCACAACGTTTATGGATAAGCAATTCCGATTGCCTGTTAACACAATATAACCCCTCCTCTACCGCTTTAGTGTACCCGACTTCAGATATGACGATTATCGATTTTTTAACGTGACAATTACTTCCGTAAACAATGCTGTGTTTGTAAAGCGTGTCATGCGAGATAAACATACGTCTATTTAACATGGGTCACAACGTTATTTGACGCATTACGTTAGTTTTTGCGGGTCAAAAGGATGCACGGGACACATTTTGTTGGGGGTCTAAAAGGGGTGTTCAGAAAATCTGTGCGTCATGACCAAGGTTTTCGGGTCAAACACGAGCCCTGATGTACTCTAGAGTCACATTTTTTTCTTGATCAACCTGAAATTTGGTCAGAATGATTGTCTTGATAAAATCTCAAACGAGTTTGAAATTGGGCCAAGTGGGGTAAAAATCTAGGTCACTTGGTCAGATCATTGGAAAACCTAGTAGACACTCTAGAGGCCATATTTTTTTCTCAGTTATCCTGAAAATTGGTCAGATTGATTGTGTTGATGAAATCTCGGTCAAGTTCAAAAATCGGGTCAAGTTGGCTCAAATCATGAGATCTAATCAAAGAAGAACCTTGTAGACATTTTTTTGCTCTATCAAATGGTCCGACTGATTGTCTTCTTGAAATCTGGGTTAAGTTTGAAATTGGGTCAAGTGGGGTAAAAAATTAGATCACAAGGTCAAATCTTAGAAAAACTTGTAAACCCTCTAGAGGACATTATCTAGCTTGATTACAATGAAAATAGGTCAGATTGATGGTATTGATTAAGCTTGAAATTATGTGGAGTCAAAAAAAGGTCACAAGGTCAAATTTTAGAAAAACCTTGTAGATACTCTAAAGGCTATATGTTTTGTCCATTCAACCTGAAAACTGGTCAGAATTCATGCCTTGATGAAATCTTAGTCAGGTATAAAATTTGGTCAAATGACTACAAAAAAAGAGGTCAAGAGGTCAAATATTAGAAAAACCACACAGGCACATTTTTTTGCTTAAATTGGTCAAATTTATTGTTTTAATTAGATCTTAGACAAAATATAATGTTTTGATTATATCTTCGATAGTAAACTCAGGAGCACCATTTAGGACCTCTATGGCCATCTTGTTTTTGAACACTAATTGGGCATATGATGACACAATTTAATATGGCATCCATGACAGTGGTCAAAATGCAAGAATCATTTTTAGTAGATATCTGTCTGGCAAGACAATTTTTCCTAGACCAGAAGTATGACTAGCTTACTGATGAAAAGTCCCACAAAATGAGATTTTAAAGACATAGTTATGAATGACAAAAGTAGATAATTTGATTGAAAACATTACACTACCAATTTTAGCCAATGCTGGGCAAACTTTGTTGGTCACATAGAATTCTTAAAAATCTTGCTGTAGAGAAACATTTATCTTTAAAATCTAAGTTAGAATCTTATGAATCTCACCGTCTGGATTATATTATATCTTTTTCCCTATTGTTTTGGAACAAACCAGCGCCTTGGGAAACCAGCCCAAAATCAGTCAAACCTTCAACTCTGCCCTCCAATTTTACCTTTTGCATATAACTCCTCCTCCACCAGGCTTTATTCATGGACATATCTACTTGAAAATGAGATTATTTCATAAATATGAATGTTTTGTAAAGATATGAAGGAGATAATTAAAGAAGTTAATCAGGATAACCAGATATATTTTCTTATTTGAGCCTGTGCATGACAATTTCAACAATTTCATGTGTGATGGAAAGATGTTGAGTAGCCTGCAGACTCATGCAGTGCATTGAAATTAATTTTGGGTTGTGAATAGCGAGTTTAGGTCTGTAGCCATCTATTGAGTGCATAGTTAAGACTCTGATCAGATTACCGGTATGCGACCTGAAAAGCTAGGGGCTCAGAGTGACTGGATCCCTGTAAGTTATTTTCCAGGCCTAGGTTGGGAAAGACCCTGGCCTGGATCCTACGGGGGCATAGACTGGTCTCACTGTTAACTCTCAGACTAGTCCATTCTAGGCAAAAGCCTGCAGCCTGAGGGATATTCTGATATAGTGGGCAACAGGAATGGCCAGGACCAGAAATAACTTTGCCCAAGGACAATCCTAACAAATCTATTAACCCTTGTCATGCTGAATGAAAACCTTGGCAAAATTGTACTAAAATCAGTCCTTAAAGCACTGGATGCACTAATTGTTAGTCATTTTTTTTTAATTTCTAAACATGTTATTTACACTTTTTGTTTAAAAAGGAAAAACAAATGTGCTGGCTGATCCTTGCCTATACCTCCTATCAAAGTCTAGAGGTAGAGTGTCAGCCTCTTGACCCAAAGCCTGAAAGTGTTCGATTCCTTGGAACTGCTATTGATCTTGGTTCTTTCATTGGCTCACACAATGCTGGTGAATTTTCCAGGAAGCAGAATCCAGAGAGATTAATCTAAGTTGTAAGAACTTGTTTCCCATTCAATGTAATATAAATAGGTTTAAACCAATCCTATCATAGTAGAAATATTCTGAGCTTAGCATGACAAGGGTTAAAATGTTTAAATTGTATGTCCAATTTACCCTAACTATCTGTCCTGGGTCATCAAGGAAAGTGTTTCTGGACTAAAGACAATCTAAGAAAAATCTATTAACCCTTTCCTGCTTTACAAAATTTTGGACCTGTCCAAATTCAAAGGTTCTGCAGACAAAAATTTAAAGTGCATTTAATTTGAAAAATAACCATTCAATAGGGTAGAAAATAGTGTGGAAAAAGAAGAAATTGCTTGTCAGAAGCAATTTCTTCTTTTTTTCACAATAATTTCTCAATTATAAAATCACAGGCACGTAAAAACAGGGATTAAACAGCAAAGGGTTAAAAAAGTTTAAAACCCTATATGACAAAACCAGATTCCCAGTGAATTAATGGCACATTAGATGAAGAGAGCTCCAAAGGTGGAGAACATGATCAATAATGGTAGAAACCTTTATACTGAAGGGAAATCTTTCCTTACTGGATTGTGACTCAAATTGTTAATCTCTGCTATCTTTCTGTGAAAATATGAAATATTGCTTTATTTGTTGTTTGGCCATTTGCTTGGCAACTGAGGCCTTTTAGCTACAGCTTAGTTTAAATAGAAAAAAAGGTCCATCTGAAACATTTTTTTTAAAAAATTTTGTTGGAAGCAGAAAGTGAAACTTGATACTTATTAAAGTACAAGTCAATAATTACACAAACATTTGAGTTATTTTATTGATGGTGTGGTTTTTAGAAGGCCCAATTTTTTAACTCTATTTAATCATAAAGGCTAAAAGGGTTTAAGGTTCATGTAAAGTGTTTGAGACCAAATTTTATGGGCACTTCATTTGCCAAGAAAAAGCAGTATGTACAGGTATATTATATACCAAAATGAAGCTATTTATGAGCACAAGCAGGTGAGCAACACAAGACTGTCATAGCTACAGCGGTATAGCCAAAACATTGTGGAAAAGGGTCATTTTGTAGAGAACAAGCAACTGCACCACTGTTGTAAAAAAATGGCTCATATTTTAACAAAGCACTGTCTAAAGTACTATCCAGGTAGTACTACAACCGTAAGTATGAAATTCGGGCCTAAACATAGTTATGCAAGCAATTAATTTTGACTTATTTTATAATCACATATGTCATAAAAGTCATTCTAATTTTGTGAACGTGTAGTTTTGTGTAAGGTATGGTGTCTTATCACAACACAAATGGACATGAATAGTTTATATACCTGTAAGGTTGTTTAGCAATATATTTTTTTCTATTCCACAGAATGATGAATAATAGTAATTCATTACAGATCATTGAATTAAAAAACTATAATTTGAAAAAATCGCAGAAAATAATATACAATATTATGGTATGATGATGCACCATACCTAACATCTATTTTGAAAACAGACCAAACCGGTTTGACATGTATGTTGACAAAATAAATGGAAATTGATTGTTTTAAAAGAGCCTTTTGAGACGGAGTTTTATATCAACGTTTGTAGTACTACCTGGATAGTACTTTAGACTGTACTTACTTAAAATATGAGGCAGTTTTATCCAACCGTCGTGCAGTTGCTTGTTCTGAATAAAATGACCCTTTTCCACAATGTTTTGGCTATACCGCTATAGCTATGACAGTCTTATGTTGCTTAACTGCTTGTGCTCATGAATACCTTCATTTTGATATATGATATACCTGGACATACTGCTTTTTCTCGGCAAAAGAAGTGTTTTAAAATTGAACCTCAAACACTTTACATGAACCTTAAGGTAGTGAACTCGTAATATACAGTTCTGCATTTTGGAAGTCATAAACTTTAACAGTGTTTTAACGGTGGTTTCCTATTGACTTTCATTAGAAAACTTTGGTTAACATTGTGAAAGAATGTGAGGTCCGAATTGTTGCGTAAATATTATGGATCCATTATCTTAAAGCGCTCTAGGTTTTGTGAGTCTGAGACTCATAAAAATATTTTGTGAGTCTGAGACTCTCAAAAAAGTATCAAGGAGTGGGCTCTCAAATCTATCTGATGCAGGTGACCTATCTGATATAGACCCTTTGCAGATTTACTTAAAAAAAGAATTAAACAGTGTTTGATATTTCCTGAAGTTAAGACCTTAAGAGTCATATCTGTGTAATACTTTGAATCTGTATTTAAGATGAAAACATTGATATTTCTATTTACACTATGCTTAATTTAACCTTGGTAAAATTGCATTAAAATCGAAGTGGTGATAGCACTAGCTGCACTAATTGTGAGTGGGTAATTATATTTGATAATATGACTAGTTAGATTCTCTGGTTTATAAAAAAAAAATCAGACGCTAATTGTACAGGCTGATCTTTATACCTCCTGTCAAATCAGGGAAATTCGAGGTTAATCATGGTTTGGGTTAAGGTAGGTTGAGCATGGTTTGGGTTAAGGTAGCTAGATTTATGTATGTTCTATCCACTGTAAACACCAATGAAATAATTCTTGTGTATTATTTCAGAGTGATTATAAACCAGAATATACAGTTTGTGACACTCAAAATGGCCGCTGGAGTGTGTATGTTCCATCCAATGACTGTAGCCCAACAGAAGACAGCTACAGAAACTTTCTACCCAGGAAAGGAGATTGCTGTGAGTATATATATGATCCATCATGCAAAAAGGGACCATCTGGGAACCCCATAAAATAAAAATTTAAAAAGGAGATTAGTTCTAGTACAGGCCAACCAGGGGTTGCATTTCAAAAAAATTCTTTCACATTAAGGTAGACTGATTATTCTATATATAGAAAATTAGTTGATAGCAAAAAGTTTCAACCCTAGTCAGTCTGCGCAGTCCTGGCATTGACACTTTACGCACTACCCAGATGGTGCCTTTTCGTGTGACGGGTCACATACATAGATTTTGTCTACTTTATCTCAGCCACTGTCATAGGGCAGTTTTGCAGCACATCAGAAACCCTGTCTTCAATTAAGGGATGCAATGGGTCAGGGCTCATGTAATGTTTTACCCTTAAACCAGGTTTTTGACTACAAAAAATCTATTTTGACCTCCAAAAATTGTCTGCAGGGGGTCATTGTGACCCACTGAAATTCTAGTGGGGGCAACCTTAGTTATTTGAAAAATTATAAAGGTCAACTGTTTTCTTCATACTATTACAAAAAGATGAATATAAATGATACAACTTGAACAATAAAGTGTGTCTTCACTTTATTGTTTGTGTTGTTTCAGTTATATAGATTACTATAAAGACTGATAAGCTTTCATGTTTTGCTCTTCTTTACCCTTCAAAAACAGTTTTGACCCCTAGAATGTTATGGTCAAGGGGTCAATGACTCCCTAATTTAAAAAGCTAGCACAAACCCTGTGGGTTCAATTCAGTGTTTATTCTAGACAGGGGGATTGGGGGATTCCCCCACTTTTTTCAAAGATTCACCAGATTTTCTGGATTTGTGGGGGATTTTTTACTATAACAAATAGCACTAATTACCACATTTCTCAATTGCATCAATTTTCCTGTTAAAATCCCTCACATTTTTGAAATCCTAGAAAAAACACTGCAATTTATAGAGGCGGCACATACCCTGCCAAAATTTGTCTCCTACCTTTGGGTGGATAATCTCAAAGCTTAGTGTGTTTGCACCTGATGTGATGGGGTAAAACTTGGTTGCAAATACCAGGAATGCATTGTACACAAGAAATATCAGCTTTTGTCAGAGTGATTTTTTTTAGCTCACCTGAGCACAATGTGCTCAAGGGGAGCTTTAGGGTGATGCTGAGTCCGTCATCCGTCGTGCGTTATCCGTCGTCAACAATTTAGAAAAACTTCTTCTTCTCCTGAACCACTGGGCCGATTTCTATGAAACTTTGCCAGAATGTTCCTTGGGTGGCCCTCTTAAAAAATTGGTCACAAAGTTTTGATTGGCCCATAAACATGAGCGTGGCAGGGCAGGGCTTATTTTATGACTGAAATCTTTGAATGTCATCTCCTCCTGAACATCTGGGCCTTTTTCAATGAAACTTTACCAGAATGTTCCTTTCATGACCCTTTTCAAAAATTATTCGCGAAATTTTGATTGGCCCATAAATATGGGCATTGCAGGGCAGGGCTTATTTTGAGCCCGAAATCTTTGAATGACATCTCCTCCTGAACCACTGGGCTGTTTCAATGAAACTTTACCAGAATGTTCCTTAGGTGACCCTTTCCAAAAATTGTTCGCAAAATTCCGATTGGCCTATAAATGTGGGTGTGGCAGGGCGGGGCTTATTTTGAGCTCGAAATCTTTGAAGGATATCTCCTCCTGAACCTTTGGGCTGATTTCTGTGAAACTTTACCAGAATGTTCCTTTTATAACCCTTTTTAAAATTTATTCGCGAAATTTTGATTGGGCAATAAATATGGGCTCGGCAGGGCCGGGCTTATTTTGAGCCCTAAATCTTTGAATGTCTTCTCCTCCTAAACCACTGGGCCAATTTCAATGACACTTTACCAGAATGTTCTTTCATGACCCTTTTCAAAAATTGTTCACAATATTTTGATTGGCCTATAAATATGGGCCTGACAGGTGGGCTTATTTGGAGCCCAAAATCTTTGAATGACATCTCCTCCTGACCCAGTGGGCCTATTTCAATGAAACTTCACCAGAATGTTCCTTGGGTGACCCTTTTCAAAAATTATTTGCAGAATTTTGATTGGCCCATAAATATGGGCATGGCAGGGCGGATATTGATATTCAAGTCTGAGGTTACTGTACATTAAAATAAATATGACCCGTCACGCGAAAAGAGACTATCTAGGTAGTGCGTAATGTGTGGATCCTTGTCAGACTGCGCGGATTGCTCTTGCTGACTAGGATCGAAACTGTTTGCTCTTTTCTTATTTTGTGAATCTAGAATGATCAATCTACATTTCTGTGAAATAATTTTTGGATTGCGACCTCTGGTTGATCTATGCTGGACCTAATCTCTTTTTTCAAATATTCATTTTACTGAGTCCCCAGATGGTCCCTTTTCGCGTGACGGGTCACAAATATACAATTTAATATATGTCGTGTGGTGCATTTTCATTGTCTGTGAGTATATAATTGAGTTTTAATTTGCTATGACAATATAAACAAAAATGGTCACTCTCTTTTGTTTACTGCTTGATTCAATGTTTTTTAATTGGAAATTTAAAATATAATTTGAATTATCATTATTGTTACATTTTCCATCTGCTTAATTTGCTTACGATTCTGTTAGCCAGCTCCTTTGATAATTAATCCTAGTTGATAATTTCAACATGAACAAAAAAGATGAAAACGATAATAACCGTACAGCAAAGCTACAATACTGCTACAAAATTGTCGTAATTATCAAATGCTAACAAATTGAAGATAAGGTCTGGCAAAAGGGTGCTTTTGAACAAACTCTTTAGACATCATTTTGATGCACTGAATCGCCAATTTTGGGTGATGATTTGAATAAATCAAATTTCGATTTTGAGGATGTTTAGTTCGTCCATAAATCAGCAATTTAGTCACTTTGTGTGTCAATATGAAACAATTATAAACGTACAGCAAAACCATAATACTGTTGCCAAATCGTCATATTTCAAATGCCATCAAAATTAAGATAAGATCAGACATGAGGGTATCTTTTAACAAACACTATTGAAAAAAACATTTGCTGCTAATATCTGCACTGAATCACCAACGGTTGGTGATAATTTGAATAACCGCCTTAATATTGGTTAGGAGACATAACTGTTTCGTGCTAATCCATCGACATGAGATGAAAATATTTTGTTTTGCAATAATTTTCTCGCAAAGCAAATGGAGTTTTATTTTCAATTACTATGCAACGGAAGTGCTATGAATTGTTCACTAACACACGTACCGGGTATATCTAATGACGCTTCAAGTGAAGTTAGCCTTCTATTTAGTTATTCATGTTTATAGGATGTATTGTTGGCTTCCTTTTTTTCTTTCTGGGAGAGATAATTCAAGTCAAAGTGATTGTCTACGTAAGAACCCTGCAAATATTATAGTTTGAATTGTCAAAAAATTTAAAACAAATGGAAATGCGATATTTATGCAGTATTGGCTACCATCTTAGTTCAAAAAAATACTTTATTATATTGCATATGTAACTTTTCTTATTTCATAATGATGACCTGTATTTTCATAAGTTGATATGAATCATTTTCTAATATAATCATGTAGCCTCAAACTTTCTTTCGGGTACATTCCTTGGCTGCCATCTCGAATGCTATTTATCATTTAAGGCATCAATTTTTGAAACAACTTTGAAACTGGCCTTGAAACTATTGATGTAGGCGCAATTTTTTCTGAAATCTCGATTAAAACACAATAAGTTAGAAATTTCTCTTTCCTGGCTGCCATCTTCAAATCAATAATTAATGTTACAATAGACGAGAGTTGTCTTTTGCCAGATATTTAGAAGGCATAAAACTACTAACAAATGTTTACTGAAGGAGCCCTAAAACCCTTTCGAAAGATTCTAATGTCACATGGGTCAAGAAATACTTCAAATGCCATTTATTAATTCGATTTGGCTGCCATCTTGACTACCATACCAATTTCTAATGTCATAACATGTAGTAATTATGTCATATACTTTTAATCTCGAACTTTAACAGCACAAAAACACACAAAAAACATTTAAAAGGTAAGTCATTGTGATGTACCAAGCTGTTTTTTGTAACATTCGATAGTCCTGGCTGCCATCTCGATTTTCTCAAAATGCTCAATGATGACAAGATGTCATCAGCCGGATTCTTGTTCGGGAAAGCCTCAGCTACAAGAATCAGTCAAGAAAAAAACTTTGAACCCTACTTCCGGGTCAAGCTAGAAATCTGCCGGACTACCCATTCAAGGAGCAAATTGACTAACTCAAGGCTGTTACATATTATTATGCACTTGTTCAAGTTGGAGTAATAACATTTTAGTCACCCATTTGACAAAAATATTTTAATACCGATTGTGGAAAATGAAGGTGGTCAACAGCCATCCTATTATGAATGTGTGTTTTGATTGGTCACTGGACTCTTTTTAATTGACAGTAACAATTTATTTATTACAAATATGTTTGTATATTAATCTTGAAGACTACCTGTATGGCAAACCAATATAGATTGTTGGCTCATGCATCTTTAATAAAGGAATATTTCAGTATAACCCTTTCTGATAACCAACTAGGTATTGTTTAAAAAATATATAGTACATCACATGTAAAAGTTATATTACTATGATTTTGTTTTATGGGAGTAAAGAAGTATAACAGTGGACAGTATTTAGATTTAGTCTCCCAGGACTGCAAAGATTGTGAACCAGGTTTTCATGCCACCAGACAAGTTGTCAGGTTTTCAGTCCCTGGGATGAACTACCTTTGGAATATTGTTTTCATTAATTTCATTTATTATGCCCCCCTCCAAAGAAGTGGGGGAATATTGCTTTGTTCTTGTCAGTTGGTTGGTCCGCCAGTCTGTCCGTCCATCCGTAGACCGTTTTTTGTCCAAAGCATTTCTCAAAAAGTATGCAAGCTTCAATCATGAAACTTCACAGGTGGATAGATCTCATTGAGGGGAAGTGCAGTTTATAAGAACCATAACTCCACTCATCATATTTTGTGAGTTATTGCCCTTTGTTGATTGACAAAGAATAAGCTATTGACCTGCTTTTATATTGGGGGCATAAATGTTTTACAAACATCTCTTGTTTAAATCTATTATCTAGTTTCAGAGAGGGTAACTTCTGATTACCCAAAGTCCTCCCTCCTGAAACAGCATTTTCATAGTTATGAAAATGCAGTTTCAGGAAGAAGGGCTTTTGAAAACTTAAAAAGATGAAAAAAGGGACATTATTTTGTAATTTATTTTTCAAGTAATTGTAATTTTATGCACAAAAATGCATTTTCAGGAGGAAGGACTTTTGAAAACTTGAAAGGGTCATTAGTTATTAATTATGTCAAAACTTTTCTCCCAGAAGCAGCATTTTCAAGATAGTTTCAGGAAGGGGGACATTTGAAAAATCAATTAAAAAATAAAAAAAAAAGGGGGGAAATCCTTTGGCACTATGATCTGAGCTGAAAAAATCCCTCATTTTATATGGCCTTGTTTTATTGCAGTAAAGGAGTGTGACAGTGGACAGTATTTAGATATAGACACTCAGGATTGTAAGGATTGTGAGCCAGGTTTTCATGCCACCGGACAAACTGTCCGATTTGAAGAATGGGATAAACTACCTAAAGGATTTGCAGTTACCACAGAAAACTTTGTAGGAAGAAATTCTGAAGTTAACTGCACTGAGTGAGTAGGCCTTGAATATTTATGCCCCTGCAATGGCCTGCATCAATAAGATCAGGGGCATTTTGTTTTACTGATTTCTGACTGTCTGTCAATCTGTCTGTCTGCAAAAATACCAGGGCTAATGGTAGTATTTGAATTTAGGGAGTCATTGACCCCTTAACCATTAAACTCTGGGGGGTCAAGATAGATTGGTAATATTTATTACTTAGAATTTTAAAGTTTTCTTTAAATTTGCTCAAATGAGATAAATTGGCACTTGATATTCTGAGTGAGAGTCATCCCTGCAATAGGGTACATCATTCATTGTATTTTGGTATGAATGAGTCCCTCTTCCAATTTTAGCTCAGCTGACTTCTTACACACTGGAATTTGTTGCTGTATCCTTGATGTCATATTCAGTGATGTCATCAGTTTTATTTAAAAACTTTTACAGATTATTATTTTTCATGAAAGGCATTTTCTAACTGTTCTCCTTATGGTAGTGGAATTGATCAGACATATGTGCAGGCTGATGTTTGTCCATACCTCCTGCCAAATCAATTCCTTTTTGTCAGGCTGCCATACTGTAAGGGAAATCTTGTTATCACACAAACCTTTGAAAGAAATACTTTAAATAAACAGACTTATGCAACCTTGTTATGACTTATTTTTTGCAGATCTGTTGAATATACTAAAAGAAAAAATGAACTGCAAGATTGTTATTTTGCAGATGGAATTTATGTTATGGATTTCACACAATTGCTAAGATAAACCATTTCTTAAGTTTGAGGCTGTCATATACAAGCATTTTGAAATGGTCTTGAGTCACTTTGTAAAACCTGGGTATCTTTTGAGCTATAAGTGACTGACTGATTATTATTGATGGGCAGATTAATCGATTATCAATTTAATCAGTTGGTTTTGGCTTCCTATTGTGTATCCTAATCAACTAAGAAATTTCATAATTGATCAATCAGGTTCTTACACATAAATGAAAGCCATTATATGTTTTTTTTATGGAACTGACTTCAGTTTGATGGCTCAGTATGAAACAGTTGTAACTGCCTATATGTTTATGGGTAGTTACAACTGTTTCATGCTGAGCCATGGAGTTGGTAGAAAAACTAAGTTTCATATTCTATTCTTGAAAGGAATTGTACTTGGAGTGCTGTATCTATTTCTAAGAAAAGGATTGTACAATTGATCCTTAGTTCATTTAATCTACAAACTAAAAAAAGTTTATTGATTGTGATTTGAAACCGATTGCCCAACACAACTGATTATGACATGGCTAATTAGCTAACTTGTAATCGAACACATTCCAACACAATCTGACTTCTTGAAGCATCTGTTAAAAAAATAATTCTTGGAAAATATTTTTACAAGTTATCTATTGTAAAATATATTTTTGAACAAGAGATTGATCTCAGCACAGGTGAAATGGACGTCACAAAAAAGGAAAAAGGTGTAAAATAATCAATCTTGACCCAGAGTTTTGTCTTAGAGTGAAAAGGTTCAGACATTACAGCTGCAGAACATTTAGATCAGGATTGGCTTTTTTACTTCCTTTACAGTGGCGGATCCAGGATTTCTAAAAAGGGGGTCCGAAAATACATAAAAGGGGTTTGTTTTACCTAGTCTTGCGCAATTTTAACCCTTATCCCTCTGATTTAAAATATTTCAAAATAAATCTTCTATTTTCTCTCATACCAGTATTAACAAAATTGCTCCATGATTTTACCCCAAAAAACAATTAGAACGCAGACAGTATATGCTCAGATCAGACTGCACAACTGTGCAGAATGATCTTAGTCTAAACTGTCTTTTGTAAGCATTGTTTCCAACAGGAATATTTCATGAACAGCAGAAGGGTTTATTAAAAGTATGTATGATAATTAATTAATTGAGCTTCAAAGGGGGGTTTGTTGGAACCCCCTAAACCCCCTCTGGATCTGACTCTACTAAATGGTCCCTTATGGTAAGAAGGCTTCCATTTAAACACTCTTGCAAACTTCTAATGCAACACTTGAACCATGCACTTTTACTCATTATCTGTCTTTGTAATGTTTTAATCTAAGACCTAAAGTTGATAAAGCAATTCCATTTGACAGAGTTATCTCATGGTAAAGATTCAAGTTTCAGCATCATTTACATACGGAGGGGTCAGGCCAACACCATTGTAAGTGCCTATTTATTAATAGGCACTTACTATAGTGTTGCACTGTGAAAATATAAAAAAAATCTGGTGACAAAACTCTTGAAAATTGGAGATAGATTTGGGAACTGTAAAAAGAAATCACAAGAAATAAATTTAAATGCAGTATAATTAAGTAGTGAAAAGACCTGTTGGTGATTTTGACTTGAAAAAAGGTCAGAGGTGCTGAACAGAAATAGTAAAAAGTTGTTGATATTTGGTTTAAAAGTAGCAAGAGTTAAAACAACAACAACATCAACAACAACAAGAACAACAAAAAGATGAGCTGACTTCATGTTGAGTCAGTAACAATGTATCAGAATTACTTAGCCAGAAATCTGGGCTAGAGATTATAAAAGATAAAAGATGTTTTCATACTCGACTGAGATATTTTTTATATTTCAAAGTTGAATTGGAGATGTATTTTAGCTTAAACATGACTGGATATGTAGAATTTAATGTTTTATGCTAAAGTCATATAACATTAGTAACACCGACTATGGGTGATTCTTAGTTTTCATCTGCTGATTAGTAAATAATAGCATCAGTGGGGCAAGAGCCATCTTAGAACAAAATATTTTTTTTCACAGTCACATAAAATGACCAATTATTTTATTTCTTGGCCGGCAATGAGGTAGAAATTGAAAAGTCGATAATTCATAGTTACATAATATAATAATATTTAAATTAAAAAAACTGAAAGACATCTCTGACTAGTTTGTAAATTTGGTAACCGGACAAAATCCCCTCCGGACAAAATCCCCTCAACGGTTTTTTGACATGGCAGACAGAATCCCCTCGGTCATTTTAACAACGCGGACATAATCCCCTCAATCCGGTTTTTGAGGGGATTATGTCCGCGTTGTTAGAATGACTGATGGGATTCTGTCCGCCATGTCAAAAAACAGTTGAGGGGATTTTGTCCGGAGGGGATTTTGTCCTAGAATCTGTAAATTTTTACTTGAAGGTAAAATTCACCACTGTGTTGTAAATCTTAGAAAAATCAGCTTTTTAATTGGCTAATTAACCAGTCAAAATAACCAATATTGTACAAAGTTATCAGCGATACTGACAGAGCATTTATGTGACAAATTCTTTAGCAATGCTATCAATTGATTTGCAAAGAATAATAGCAGGGTGAAAGTAGAATAAAGAAATCTTTCCGACAGACCTAAAGAAATGATGTCAATATCACAAACATTGAGTCCCTCTTACCACAATTTGTATATGACAGAGTAAAACCGTACAATTCATGAACCAATAATAAGTACCGGTAATATGGATGGTGTAGTGCAAAACAGTTTTAACTGCCTAAAACATATAGGCAGATACAACTGTTTTGCACTGAGCCATTGATATGGGAATTTTTCCTAAGATTACATCTGTTTAAATAGAACAATTAACAGTTTAGCTTCCTTGTGGGCCTTTATTTTTCTCAGAATGTTAAGCTATATCCATGGCTCAGAGCCTAACAGTTGTAACAGCCTATAAACATATAGGCAGTTACAACTGATTTGCACTGAGCAATCAATATTTGATAAATGAACTAATAACTGTGTTTTGGACAGCTTCAAATTTTGGAGAGAATCCAGGGGATGATACAAATAATGAAAGTAGATCACAGGCACCATGTGGGCAAGGAAACTTAAAAGTTTTTTGGGGGTAGCAGGGAAAAAGACTAGCAGGGGCCCAGTCGCCCATGGCCCCTAGATTTGGGGCCGGGCCCCTAGATTTCTTTGGAGAATGCCTATAACCCTAGTGTTAAATATTGAATTTTAAAAGTCTGGGCCCCCTAAGTTCAAATTGTTAGTCATTTTCCCTGGAATAGGAGACACAGGATTTGGAGGAATCAGAGACAAATTTAACCCTTTGCTGTTTAATCCCTGCTTTTTACGTGCCTGTGATTTTATGATTGAGAAAACATTGTGAAAAAAGAAGAAATTGCTTCTGACAAGCAATTTCTTTTTTTTCCACACTATTTTCTACCCTTCTGAATGCTTATTTTTCAAATTAAATCCACTTTAAATTTTCCTCTGCAAAACCTTTGAATTTGGACAGGTTTAAAATTTTGTAAAACAGGAAAGGGTTAAGACTTTTATTAATTCTTTCCTGAAGAAGTCCAGGCCAAGAGGGTCATTTACATCCAATACTTTGAGCACTTTTAACCAAATAGTTTTACATTTACATAAAAAACCTAGTTATTATGGAAAGATAAATAGTCTACATTTTAAGAATTGAATATTGCAGGAATCCATTATGATTGTCCTATAAAAAGCAAACATGGTATGAAATATACCTTGAAAAAAATTTAAAAGTGCTGTAACATATCCAAAGAAGAAAAAAAAAAAGACGTCAACAAGGACCCTTCTGGTCCCTACGTTTGAGTACCTTGGACACTATTTTGTTGATATTGGATTAAAATTCTGAGTATATATTTAGCTGGTACCGTTTACTTAGTTACTAGTCTTCTAGCTTTACAGCATGTCACAAAAGTCATGTAATTTCTCTTATGAAGTCAGTTGAGAGATGAGAGATGTTGTGTGGTGTCCGTGGTATAGAGGTAGAGCGTTGGTCTCTTGACCCAAAGGTCTTAAGTTTGATTCCCAGGAACGGCTATCGATCTTGGTTCTTTCATATACCCACACATTCGACGTGAGTACTGGTGAATTTTCCAGGAAGCTAAATTGAAAGGGATTAATTTAAGTTGTAAGAACTTGTTTTCCAATCTATGTAAAATAAATAGGTTTAAACCAGTTGAGAGATGAAAGGCCAATTTAGCCCTCTTGTTTAGTGCATTTATCAATCTATTATTTTATGTAAGCAGTCCCATATGAGACCAGATCAATTTATAAAATCAATAGCCGGCCTTTAACAGATCTGTAAATAATAGATTTAGTTATGTAATCAGTGAACAAGATGAGTGAAATGAAAAGTATCGAGGTTTGCTTAAGTCCATGGATATTGATGTAAATAGAAGTCAATGCCTTAGTTTTGGCCCCAAAAACTATGTTGGAGGGATATATAGGAGTCAGCTTCTCAGTCAGTTGGGTTGTCTGTCTGTAGCATTTTCTTGCACACTCAATTTCTCTGCAACTGATGGGAGGATTTCTATGAAACTTTACAGATGTGATAAGTATCAGACACAGACGTGCAAGCAATATTTTGCTTAGGATCCATTTATTTTTGACAGAGTTATGGCCCTTTGATGGAAAATGGCTTTTAATTATTTTACCCCCATAAACTATATGTTGGATGGATATATAGGAGTCAGCTTGTTGATCGGTTGGTTGGTCTGTCTGTAGCATTTTCTTGTATGCTCAATTTTTCAGCAACTAACAGGCAGATTTCTATGAAACTTTACAGATGTGATGAGTATCAGGCATAGATATGCAAGTGATATTTTGCTTAAGGATCCATTTATTTTTGACAGAGTTATGGCCCTTTGATGGAAAATGGCATTTCATTATTGAAAAACACTTTTAGGGGGGTATTAGTCTGCTTTATGACCCTCTAGTTCTACTATTGGTCCAGGGTGTAATATGTGCTTAGTATTTATTTTTTCAAAGTTCAATGAGTATCAACACTTAATTCTTTGAATAACATATTATGAAATGAAGGAGTGCAAGGTCAAAACAAGTCCAAATTCACATAAATGTGGAAAATAAGAAATTGCTTTTTAACAAGCAATTTCTTTTTTTCCACAATTTTCTTACCAAAAGAAGATGGTTTTCTTACAAAATACTGCTGTATGCAAGAAATATCATCTTCAACAACTTTTGCACAAAGAAGATGTACATTTTGACTAGAATTGAAAAAGAAAGTGCTCAGTGTAATTGTTTTTCAAAACATAGGACTTTTTACTTACAAAATTAAGGAGTCCGAACTGGCAAGAAAGGAGACTTTAACTCCTGGACTGGGGTCTCCTTTTAGTTGCAAATTCTATCATCAAATATAAAGAACGTAAATTTAAGTCACCATTCATCAAAGATTTAGTCAGCTATTTGTGTATTGTTAGGGCTTGTGTTTTACCCTCAAACCAGGGTTTTGACACCCAAAAATCACATTTTAAAAATTTCATGCAGGGGGTCATTTTGACCCACAGTGGTGCAACCCATGCAATACAAACAACATAAGAATAAAGTGTGTCTACACTTAGTGTGTCTACACTTAACTGTTTGTTGTTTCAGTTAAATAGATTACTTGAAGGACTTTAAAAGTTTTAATGTTTGCTCTTAAATGTTTTTTTTGACCCCCTCAAAACCATTTTTGACTCCAGGAATTTATGGTCAAGGGGGTCAATGACTCCCAATTTTAAAAAGGTAGCACAAGCCCTGATCAATACTCTCTAGTAGTTTCCAAGGACCATGCTGACACAAAGATTGTGGAAAAGACTAGAATATTGTCCTATAAAAAACAAACAATGTCCAATATTGTTGATTGGATATTGGATTTAATAAGTGTATTTTAACTTAGCTGTTGTTTCCATAGATCAATATCCCTGGAGCTCTTATCAGAAGTAGCAATAATGAATATGTGCTTTTTGTCATAAGATAGGGAAAGTTAATGCTTTGTTTCTCACTAGTAATGAATAGACTCTTCTTCATCTCTTTTCAACGTTTTGAAAACCATATGCTGAAGCTGATTTTTTTGCTCCCCCCCTGAAAAAATGTTAATGATATTAATGCTAATGATAGTAATAAGAATAATAATGATGATAATAATAAGAAGAACATCCAAACATAAGCGATAATCAGCAAAACTTAGGACTGAAAAAAAAACCAACAGTTTTTAACATCAGGTGTATTGACACTTTCTCTCAAATTCAGGGGCCAAAAATCTAATGGCCAATTTTGGCAACTGGGGCCCTGCTAGTCTTTTCCCAGATAAAAGGGGGTGGGTTCCTCACCATTTGGTTGCCTTATTCATTAAAAATTCTTTCTTTTCAAAAGACATAGATTTATACTTAATGCATACCAAGCACAAAATATGTATTTAGTATAAACTGAGTAGAAATCTGTTTTAATGAATATGTACCAAGTAGAAATCTATGTTTTAACCCTTTCCTGTTTTACAAAATTTTGGGCCTGTCCAAATTCAAAGGTTTTGCAGACGAGAATTTAAATTGGATTTAATTTGAAAAATAAACATTCTGTAGGGTAGAAAATAGTGTGGAAAAAGAAGAAATTGCTTGTCAGAAGCAATTTCTTCTTCTTTCACAATGTTTTCTAAATCATAAAATCACAGGCACGTAAAAAGCAGGGATTAAACAGCAAAGGGTTAACAAATGAATTAACACCTAAAGGTGCAAAGTTTCTTTTTCTTTTTAAGACTAAAAGAAGCTGAAGACAGCTTCATTGTGTTTGACAACTGTATCTTTCAATTTTAGAAAAGAAAGATGGTGTGAACAGAAAATAAGAGTTATGCCAATCAATTTCTCAGTCTTTTCCACCTATGATAGCTTGAACATAAGCAAATCTTAAATGAGAATCAATGGTTGCATAGGCGAGTAAGAGAAATTCCTAGGATAATTAAAATACTGTTTGAAACATGCAAAGCAATTAAGTTTACTCATGATATGATGAATAAAATACTTTGAGACAATTTCATTAAAATTAAGTGCTCAAAGCACTGGATGCATTTATTGCAAATTAGCATATATTTTGAAAATAAAATTTTGAAACTTTTTTGTTTGAAAAGGATAATCAGGTGGTTTGAACTAAAGTCAAACTGCACATATCGAGAGTTCAGTGCAACACTATTGTAAGTGCAGTTATATTTATAGCCTCTTACTATAGTGTTGCGCTACCCTTTGATATGTGCAGGCTGATATCTGTCTATAATTGCTGCCAAATCAGAAATATTCCAGTTTCAGTCTGACCTAGGGTTTAAAGATACTGTTTGAAGCATGCAAATCAGTTAAGTTTACTTATATCATGATGATTATTCAGCCCATTAACTACTGTTTAGTAACATCATATGACAGCTATCATAATCACATGCTGCAGTGAAGGTTGCATAACCATTGACAAATAAGGTCATGGTTTTGTCATTTTGTGACCAAGATGTTGTAACTACAGCTGGTCTAGATATGTATTACAGCACTTTAGTCGCCTTTCTGTCATATTTTCCTATGCTTAATGAGGCCATTGGACTGTCATTGAACAACCCAAATGTCATAACTGCAGCTTGAATAAAACTGTACTTAAGACATTTTGGTCATCCAACAGTAGTATTTTTACTTTATTTGTCAATAGTTAAATAGTGACCAAAATAGTGAAACTACAGCTGTATTCAACAAATGACAATCATTTCCTTTTATATTTTGGTTTTGGTCTCAAAACGATAATGTTTTCCCATGCTGTTACCTTATCTGTAAAATTGTTCCATCTGTCAGAGACAGGTGGTTTGACAAATGAGAAAAAACCCACTGTACTCAGACAGGTAAATTATGGCTATAGGACACCTGTTACCATGGTAATAGCCCTCCTTGTGTCATATATTTAATGGTAATGATTGAAAAAAAGATACAGAGATCAAATTACAAAACAAATGATGGAATAATTATAGGACTGAAAAAAAAAATTCTTTAAGTAAATACAAAAAAATCTTAGTTCTTCATGAACACACTAATAAATTTGGGTTTGTGCCAATAAAATCTAATAAATTCTCTCTCATGTTCAAAAAAGTTAAATCATTGCATGATGTAGAGCACTCTCCTTTATTCTTTATGAAGTTTGAAATAAGAGAAATAAAAAAAATCCTCATTTTGTTTTTTTTTTTAACTTTCGTCAGTTAAGGAAGTAGGTAAAATTATACAGAAAAAAACATAGTGTCTGGTTTAGTAAAAGTAGCTTTAAAATGTATGAGCAGAAATTTGTAATATTATGATTAAACATGGACCATTAACCTTGACAATGTACATTGACTGTGATTTATGATAAATCATGTAAGTTACTCTTCATTGAGCATCTGTTGCAATATGACATTATTGGGCCAACTTATTTGTCGCCCAAATGGGTCCGGTTTTTCAGAACAGATTGGAACATCTTGTCAGCCTGAATATAGAGCTGGTTTCTAATTGTGGCCCGGCTGAAAAACAACAAAATTGGGACCCGTTTAGGCGACAAATAAGTTGGCCCACAGATATGTGCTATTTTGCAACATTTACCTGCAGGACACAAAGCTTTGACAGACAGTATAGACTAAGATCAGCCTGCACAGATGTGCAGTCTGATCTCAGCCTACACTACTTACTTTCTACTTAATTATTGTACGAAAAATTTTAGTGTGACTGTTTGAAAGAAATGTAGCAACAAAATTGGAACTCAGAAGGATAAGGGGGTAATTTATTCAAATTTGGACGCAATAAGAATGAGCCAGTGAAACTCAAATTTTAATAAGCCTTTGTGTATAACTCATTGCTTGTTGTAAGAAATTTCTAATTTTCAGTTGAGACTTTAAACAGAGACCCTGTCTCTATATGAGTTATTGTGGGGAATGTAGACCCCTTTAAATCCAATCAACCAACCAAATTTGTGAACTCTACCTTGAATTTTTATCCACAATAATTAAGTAGAAAGCAGGCAAGGTAATACTACGTTTCCACTATGTTCCTGGCAGCCACAGGGGTCCCGTTTCTCCAAAACGTGGCATGCCGTGGAACTTTGATCATTTATTTTTCTATTGACAAGTTCTACTATATTTTGCTAACTCCTTTAGAACTCAAACTAGAATGAAGCTGATCTCCGAATTTCATCAAATTTTTCTCAGTCTGCATGCACTATTACGATCGTATCATAACTTAACACACCTAAGCAGGACGTACCAAACACCATCAAACACCGTGGTACACCGTAACTCGATGAAACAAAACTTGTCAAGTTAACCTTAGCTTGCCGTGAAGAACGGGATGAGACGTGAGACATTCTTGGTTAAACGCAACAAAATGCCAGTCGCCCTACATTGATCCACGTTCCTCCCATTTTAGCCATGGTTGTCTGAAACAGGGCCGCAGTGGTCGCCGGGAGCATAGTGGAAACGCAGCATAAGCTTGAATTAACTGTACATCTGAGCAGACTGATCTAAATCCCGTAAAGCTGTAGCCTTTGCAGGAATATACCTTGAACAACACAATATTTATAAATCATACATCTTCATATTTATTTTCATAATTTTTTTCAGGTTTGAGTTTCAACCAAAGGGGACATATGTATCTGCAAAGCCAGGAACCTGCACCACCCATCTGATATATTCAGTGACCCTTGTCAAGGCTGGATACCTAGAATTTGATTATCAGTACCCTAGTCAAGGGGGTGGACTCTTCTATATTACTGTAAGTATAATTAGCTTAGAACATAACCTGCGTTTATGTTGACTATGCAGTGCAAACTGTATGCAAAATATACCCAGCTTTGCATGCAAATGCACATACAAAGCAGGGTATAATTGCAATCAGTGTGTGCAATGTTTTGTCATCCTGGATTCAGACCAGTGCAATGCCAATTTGATATATTCTGTTACCCTTTTTAAAGCTGGATACCTAGAATTTGATTATCAATACCCAAGTCAAGGAGGGGGACCCTTTTATATAACTGTAAGTATTATTAGCCTAGAACATAACCTGAATTTAGGTTGACAATATGGTCAAAACCTTTTTGAAACTTTAATCCCACTTTGCATGCTAATGTGCATGCAAAGTGGGGTATAATTTGCAAACAGATTTCACCTTTTTATCATCCTGGATGCAGGGCTGCATCACCCATCTGATATATTCTGTTACCCTTGTTAAGGCTAGGTACCTAGATTTTGATTATCAATACCCTAGTTTAGGAGAGGGACTCTTTTATATAATTGTCCTAGAACCTGCCCTGTGTTCAGGATGACTAAATGATGCACACTGTATGCAAATTATACCCTGCAAATGCACATGCAAAGCAGGGTATAATTTGCAAACAGTGTTTGCACTGTTTTGTCATCCTGGATCCAGACCTGCACTGATATATTTTGTTACCTTTGTTAAGGCTGAGTACCTAGAATTTGATTATCAATACCCTAGTCAAGGAGGGGGGGCTCTTACCATTACTGTAAGTTTCAATACCTTAGTTAAAATGCAAATCTTAGTGCAAGACATTTTTCCAGAATAATGCCTTGATTATATTGTGGCCTGTCTTCAGTATGATATCAACTTTTTTGTGACAATTACATTTCAAAATGAAATTTTTAAAAAAAATTAACCAACAACCAAAAAAAACAACCTTTTATCACGTTTGATCACTTACTTTTATTATCTAAGGGAAGCGTTATGACTATTTCTATAGTGAGAATGAAAATCTTAATTTATTTTATCTTTTTTTCACAATATTTTACACGTTTTAAAATCATATTGACTGTACAGACAAGGGTTAAGAAGATTACTACATAAATTCTCATGATAATTCCGAGTAGTGCAGAGACATAGGTTTTGACAAACACATGTTTATGCAAAGCTTTCAACTTATATCAAAACAGGTACAGAATGACCGTTGTCAAGCTGCTTCGGACCGAGATGCTAGTACATGGCCAGGAAACACAGATCAAGGAAACTGGGGTCATTCAAAGGTTTGCAAAAACAACATTTATGTTTATGGACAAATTTTTAAACAATTTTGCACAATTAATCCAAGTAAGAAATTAAAGTGACATTTGAAAGGAATTCCTTCATTGGTTCAAGTTCAAGGTTATATGGCAAGTTCAAAATATTTATGCGGGGGTGTGGAAATACAGACTTTCTCAGCTTGTCGGTGGACAAGTAAAAGCCGATTTCATACTTGTTCAGGATCAAAATGAACTTGTCTACAAAAGAGTGGATAAATAGATATTTAGAAAAACATTGATTTTAATGAAGAAAATGCTGTAAACCAGCATTTTCTTTGATAAAAAACAAATGTTTTTTATCCTTTGATACAAACATAAGGATGACTATTCTCCTAGATCTATTAAGCACCATTCCAAGATTTGCTCTGCTATTTACTTACTTGTCCACAGACTAGAAGCCTAGAAAAATGTACTTGCCCGTAAGTGGAAAATCCTGTGTCAGAAAGGTAGGGAATTCCACACCCCTGGTTTATGGATAGACTTCAGTAGTGTGAACTCCCAATACTCTTTCAGGTGCAGATGAACCATTTCATAATTCAAAAAATAAATTTGGATAGTTTTAAATTCAAGTGTTACGTACAAACTGTCCTCAACCGAAGCATAGCTGAAAATATCTGATGTGAGTTGGTGCGGAACCCACACAGACAAGTAATATTCAAATTATTGGTTTACAAGTCCAATGCGCTAACCACTGAGCCAAAGAAGATCTTCCGTGACCTAGATGGCAGACATTGTATTTAAACCAATTAAGCTATGCAGGACAGTGGTGAGAGTGTAAGTGGATTTTTTTCTTTGCTTATGGATAAATTTGAAATGCTAATGATAAATCTCAATCTCAATCAAATGAGCCATTTGATATAAATTTTTAAGTTCAAGGCCAAATATTGAAGTTAAGCTAGTCCTAAGATTTTTATGATTGTTTTTGCAACTAAAGGAGACCACAGGCTGATTTTACTGATAGTGCAAATTTCCTTAGGGGATCTTAGTTCATCAAAGTTACTTGTTATCTTTCAGATTACCTTAAAGAGTGGTTTTAATGTCATCAAGTGGATTGTGATAGGGCTTGGAGATGATGAAAAGACTGTTCCAGTGTCCCTGAGGAAAATTACTGTTAGAGGTAAACAAAACAAAAAACCTTAATAAGAAAACTTTGTTTAATAGATGAGAATGCTTATATAATAGCTTTCTTCAATTATCTCCTACAGAAATAAAAGAAAAAAATATATATACAATATTTATCAATTAACAATGTCATTTGTAGTTACTTTGAATTTGGAGCAATCCAAAATTTGATCTGGTAATTAGTTGACCCGTTCAATTCATTGGTTTAATTCTAAAATTTCTCAGCCAAAGCTTTAATCAAGTTTCTAGTACTTTTAGTTACTAGGTTTAAGAATTTCATCAAGGTTTTATTCCTTCAAATCAGAGGATTGCTTTTTAACTCTTGTCGTCTTAATTTGAACCTAAGCAAAATTCCATTGAAATCAAAGTGCTAAAAGCACTGAATGTACTTAAGTCTTTTTAGAAGGTATTTGTTTTGCAAACATAATATTTTAATTTTTTTCTGCAATAGACAGGAAAATCAGATGGATTAGACAAATACTGTAAACGAGGTAATTTTGGCGGTTGTTTTATTTTGGCTATATTGGCGATCAAGCTAAAATGCACCAAAATTAATCCGCCGCCAATATTTGTATTTATCAAGATTCAAGATTCCAAATCGAAGTTGGTTTATACATTGAAATGAAAAACGCAGTGAAAAAGTGTGAAAAACTTATACACGTGTTATAACTATGAATAAAGGTGTGAAAACAAACTATTGTCAAGTTTGTAGAAAGTTGACATTACTCTAGCAATTACCTTTCTTTTACTTACGGTGTTTTAAACGACGAAAAATTGTAAAATATAGAGTTTAATTTTGGCGTTAAAGTACAATGCGCCAAAATAAATCACCGCCAATAAATCCTATTCGGAGAACCGCCAAATGTGGACACCGCCAATATAAGGCCGTTTACAGTATCAAATTGCACATATATGTGCATACTGCCTGCACATACATGCCATCTGATATTATATTTGTCCCTTCCACCTAATTTTCCTGTTTAAACCAGAAAAAAAGAAATAAAATATTATAATTGCAAAAAAAAATACTGTCTCACAATACTGTACAGCATGACAATGGTTTAATCAGCAAATTGAGAAGGTGGTTGTGTTTTGTTTTACAGGTGTGGCAGTGTCCTCTACCTGCGCAAAGTGTGATGCAGGTACCTACAGTAGTGGAGGGGCTAGTTTCTGTACACAGTGTCCCATGAACACTTTCTCGGACAAAGGAGCTATATCTTGTACACCCTGTAATGCCGTAACAGAATATTCAGGTTAGATTATACAATATATCGCTGTTGTAATTATAATAGGTTGTAACAACAGCTTGAGGAGCTACTTTCTGTACACAGTGTCCCATGAACACTTTCTCTGAGAAAGGAGCTATATCTTGTACACCCTGTAATGCCGTAACAGAATATTCAGGTTAGATTATACAATATATCACTGTTGTAATTATATAATAGGTTGTAACAACAGCTTGAGGAGCTAGTTTCTGTACACAGTGTCCCATGAACACTTTCTCTGACAAAGGAGTTATATCTTGTACACCCTGTAATGCCGTAACAGAATATTCAGGTTAGATTATACAATATATCACTGTTGTAATAATAATAGGTTGTAACAACAGCTTGAGGAGCTACTTTCTGTACACAGTGTCCCATGAACACTTTCTCTGACAAAGGAGCTATATCTTGTACACCCTGTAATGCCGTTACAGAATATTCAGGTTAGATTATACGATATATCACTGTTGTAATTATATAATATTGTAACAACAGCTTGAGGGGCCAGTTTCTGTACCCAGTGTCCCATGAACACATTCTCTGTCAAAGGAGCCATATTTTGTACCCCCTGTAATGCCATTACAGAATATTCAGATCAGATTATACAATATATCACTGTTGTAATTATATATGTCATAACTGCAGCTTGTTTAAAGTTCAGGTTAGATCAAACAATATATCACCACTGTAATTTCAAAATCTCATAACTACAGCTTGATTAAAGCTGTAGTTACAAGATTTTTGAATAATGGCAATGGTATCCTGGTTGAACTGTGTGTGTACGTAAATCACCCCATATTTGACCTTAGCGCATGGCTGTAACTGGTGGAATGACATGCACGGGCTTAAAAGATTTTGAACAATAAATGTTAATCATAAAAAAAGAATGCTGCAATTTTATAGAAATGCAGCTTAGCTTCAAGGTCAACCCAGAATATGACCCCTTCGTGGCAGTATATCCTTTTTCAACAGTTATCAGCTTGATGCTAGGTAAGGATGTTTTCAGTAGAAGTTGTGTGAAAAAAAAAATTAAAACAGGAATCCATTGCTAGTTACTTCAACCACTTCAATTTGACTGATAAAACTGTTAAATGTTGAGGTTAAACCCCTTTATAGGGAACATGCAAGGTCAAGTTTACATAGAGGATAATCGTTTGTTTCAGTGTAAGATCGATTTATGTTTCATTGAGTGAACAGCAAAAGCTATATTTTCACGAGTGGCAGAGCCACTAATGAAAATATAGTTTTTGTTGTTCACGAAATGAAATATTAATCAATCTTACTCGAAAAACAAACGATTATTCTATTTCTTTAATGCAAAAATGAGATAAAATGTGAATTTTTAGGACACATTTTCGTAAAGCGCGTTATTTTGCGCGTGATTGCTATGCAACGTTCATTGTGACGTCACTTATTACGCCCCGCATAGTTGACGTCAGATAGGATGAAATGCTCAAAAGCAGGGTATAAGTTTTTGATAATCTCACTGCTTTTGCGGTGAGTTTATCAAGTGATAATCTACCGTTATTTGTCAATAAACCACCGAAAAGCATTAAAGAAACTGTGATAATGCATGCATTTGGAAAAATTGACTAACTGACTTATTATGCCCCCACATCAAAAAAAAAAAATGAAAAGATAGGGGGTGTATTGCTTCACCACTGCCATTTAGAAGTCTGTCTGTCCATCTGTCTACCTGTAACAGCTTAACCTGAAAACTTCATTACTATTGAAGGAACAGTCCTCTTATTTGGCAAAAAGGTTCCTCTCATCAATCTACATCTTTGAAGGTAAAGGTCATGTGACAAAGGTCAAGGTCAAATAAACTTCTAAAAAAATTGCTGTTATAAGGGCAGTAGCATTTTACAAAAACTTCTTGTTTATGTTATTTTCACAGTCAAGGGATCGGTGAACTGCACAAGACGACCAGCCTGCACTAAAGAAGATTACTATGAGATTCTTGAGCCATGTGAAGATGGAAAGGTAGGGATTGTTGGAAACTCTGTTTCTACTAAAGCTATTTCTTTGGAACTTTGCACATGCTTCTGTGACCATAATATTAGCCCCTAGACCAAGATTAATAACTCTGTGATATCTTATTTAGTGGATTTTTAACCCTTTTCTAAAACATCTTTGAACTGTAAAAATTCAGAGTAATCTTTATATGTACGGATACATTTACTTTATATAAACTGACTTGCCTTAACAACTAAGATCATTTTCCTATCTAGATTCAATACTTATATATATTTTGAAATGCTGTTTCCATATTAGGTTAAGCTTACACTAGAATAATCTTTTCTGTCCATTTTGGGCCTCTCCTTAAATTTCCCTGTAAACTTCTATATCTGATTAAGTTTCTCATAGATAGATAATTGAAAGCCAGTGGAGCAATACAGGCCCTCTTGGTCTTTTTGGCCCTCTTATTTTCAAAGTCTGCAAGAAATTAGAAACTTTGAATTTGAAAAAAAAACTTTTTATCATTTCAGTATCTAAAACATTTATCTTTTGAACAACACCAATAAAGTGAATAGAAAGTCCTCAGGGATGTGGAAATACAGAATTTCTCCACTTGTCACCGAACAAGTAAAATATGGTTTTCTACTTGTCCCAGATGAAAAATAAAAGGTCATCAAGAAAAGAAAATCGATCGATTTTGAGAAAACATTTATTTTAAAGAAGAAAATGCTAAACTCCAGCATTTTCTTCATTAAAAAACAATATTTCTTCACCCTTTGATATTGACATTATGATAATCAATCTCTTAGATCTGTTTAAATACCATTCTTATATTTTTTCTGGTATTTATTTGTCTACAGACAAGTGGCATATAACAAAGTTTTTTTCTGCAGGTAGAAAAACCCATGCTGGACAAGTTGAGCAAGGGAATTCCACACCCCCTGGTCCTTCATCAAGAATGATAGTTAAAGCAGGGGTGTGGAATGTGTCATGCCTGACTTGTCCAACACACACTTTTCCACTTGCAGGCAAGTACATTATTCTATGTCACTTGTCCATGGACAAGTAAATGCCAGAACAAGTCTTAATACAGTACCAAAAAGATCTAGGAGAAAAGACATCCTATTGTTCATCTTAAAGGAGGGAAAACATTGTCTTTAATGAAGAAAATGCTTGGTTAAAGCATTTTCTTCATTGAAAAACAATGTTCTTCTCAATATTAATCAATTCATTTTTATTGGCAAGTTCATTTTGATCCTGGACAAGTAGGAAATCAACTTTTATTTGACCATGGACAAGTGGAGAAAGTCCTATTTCCACACCCCTGGTTAAAGAATGTTCCCTTTTGCTAAAAAAGTTAAAAAATCTTTTGAATCCCTGCATGCTATTCTGCCTCTTGCTCTGACTAACAAGCATGTTCAGTAGAACTTCCATCAACCGATGCCAAGCAACTGTTAAAACAATTTCAACATCACAAAATTTAAAGTTGGTTCAAACTGACAGAATATTTAGGCAATAGTAAAAGGTAGAGGACCAGTAATAGATTTGCAACATTTCAGTAGTAATGAACTTTAACAATATTAAATGAGGTTTCCTAATGATTTCCTGTAGGAAACCTCGGTTAACCTTGTGATAGATCATGAGTTCCAAAATGTTGAGGAGCTATTACTGTTCAAATACCTTTAATGAAATTTATATTGTTACGTCATTTTGGGGGTTGAAAATATTTTGGGAATACAGAAATTGTTTGTTACAATAAGTATTTTCTTCCTCGGTTTTCCACCATGTTTTCATACTTAAAAAAAGAGAGAATGTGTAGGAATGTTTTGAAGCTTCAACCCAGATGACCACTGAAATTTTTCAGCTTGAAAAATATTTTTATTTGGATTGTAAAAAAATATAATTTCATTTTGCCACCACATCAATAAGATTAGAGTTTTTAGTTTTGTCACACAATCAGCCTGTCGTCTAAAAGACTATATTGTTTAGTCTTTTAGCCTTCCAAGAAGCAGTATTAACATTTGACATGATGATAAATCTCATCAATATGAATTCTTTGACACCTAAATGAAGGTAAACTGCCTTCATAAGGTCATCTATCAGGGTCACACTTCAACCTTGTCATGCTGAATAAAAACCTTTGCAAAATAAATGTTAAACAAAGTACTAAAAGCACTGGAAGTTATCAAATGTGAGTGACTATTGATTTCGGAAATGCATGGTTTTACACCGTTTTGGTTTAAAAATGAAATTCAGATGGTATAAACTAAGGTCAGACTGCACATGTCACATATCAGAAGGCTGATCTTTGTCTATACCTCCTGTCAAAGCAAATACTTCCGGGTTCAGCATGACAAGGGTTAAGAAAAATATGACAGGGGTCATTGTGTTTCGCAAGCCGAACTTGTTTTGTTAACATTTATTAGCGTAAGGAAAGGAACATTTATTCTAAATCACTTCATTGAAATGGTTGCTTGATGGCTATGCTTGCTTAAGCATTGTTCACTGTAATTGCTTCCAGACTAAAAGAACTTACAAGTGGGTTATTCCCAGGATTTGTAACCCTGACTGGCCTGAATCTGTCAAACTGCCTGAATCTACTGGCATGATAGACTGTAAACCCTGCAACCCTGGCATGCACCTTGTTAATGGCTCCTGTGTATATTGCCCAGAAGATTATATGTCTGATGGTGGCACATGCATGAAATGTAATGTGTCCACAGCCCCAGATTACGGATTTACATATGAGAATTGGAACACAATACCAGATGATTTCAAAACAACATGTGTTTCTTTTAAAGGTAAGAGAAAATTGTGTTAAAATTTGTGATAGCAAACCACTATAGCAGTGCAAAAAAGGTTGCTCAACCCTTATCATATTGTTAACAACATACTCCTGCTAAACACAAAGCTCTGACAGTAAATACAAAGATTAGACATACTAAGATCAGAATGTACTAGCATGCTGTCTGATCTTAGCTTACACTGCCTGCATGTATCTTGTTAATGGCTTGTTTGAATATAACCCAAGAGATTACCAGAGGATTTCTAAAGAAACAGTGTTTCTTTTAAATATAAGGGAAAATGTATGTAAAATTTGTGATTGCAGTCCACTATGGAAGTTTAAAACAATGGTCACTTAGCCATTACCACGATATACTCCTACTATACACCAAGCTTTGGAAGACAGTGTAGGCCTAAGATCAGACTACACATGTGCTTCAAATGGCCAATACAAATGAAGAAGAATATTGAAGACAAATATCTATTCATTCCAAATATCACTTACTCAATACCAATGACACTATCTTATTGAATTCAATTTAATACTTCTTAGATCTAAGCATTTATTTGATGAACATTAGCAAGTGTATTTTGAAACAGATTGCCTCAAACAAATTTAAATGCATTATTAAAATACTATGTTTGAAAAAAAGTTGGCTCATTATTATTAACCCTTGTCATGCTGAACCCGGAATATTCCTGCTTTGGCAGGAGCTATAGACAAACATCAGCCTGCACATATGTGCAGTCTGATGTTAGTCTACATCACCTGTTTCTCACTTTCAAACCAGAATTGTCAATAGATTTAGTTTTTCAAATAAAAATTGACCTACAAGTGGTACTTTAATCAGTGCTTTGATTTTGAAGAAAATTTTTAGCCAAAATTATTCAGCATGACAAGGGTTAATCTTTTATTTGACAGAGGCTAACTGTAGTGATGACACGAGATGGTTGCCGTTTGGCAGCCACCTTGTCAGCCATTTTGCTAGAGGAGAATCTGGTTACCTGGTCCTGATAAAGAAAGTGAAAGGATTCAGATCAGAGGGATTGGAGGAAGGCACCACAGTGGGACAGTTTATTGTTACCTTTGATATGACATGTGAAAATCTTTGCCAGTTCATACTCTTATCTGTAAGTGAACAAACACATTCTTAGATGCTTTTTGTCAAGCCTGCTAATTGTGAATAAGGCATTGTTGCCACAATTTCACTTTTGTATTTTTGCATTTGTGTATATATCAGTTTGGCAGAATTTGTCACAGCTATTACTCAAAGCTAATTACTCAAAGCTAATTCTTTCATTTGTTCCCCTCTGTAAGTAGATATGCCTTTTGATTTTTTTCTCTGTATCCTACAGGTTAATTCACACTCAATACCATGATCAAATTTTTGTTAAGCATAGCTGCTACATGTAGAGATGGACTTATAGATTAGTGCAGATGCTCCTCTCACAGTGGAGAAGTGCCAGTATTTGGCAAAGGATGAAAGGTCACAGTTCAATGTCAAACTTTTCTAGGCTAAATATATATATAATGTCCATGGACAAAAATACTAAAATGAATTATCACTTGATAATTTCATTGCCAAACTAATTTAACTTACTAAATGATAAATTTTCTTGCTTTTGATTGTGCTGTTGTGTTGAAATGTGTGAAAGTGTCCAACTTAATACATTATAGTTGAGACATTGATTAGACTGATAATCTTGTGATAAAATAGATTAGGTTGTTTGCAACATTTCCAACAATAACAGCAAAACCTTTGCAAAGCCAGCATGTGTTCTGTTGATAGATATGGAAATAACCATTGATTCAATCAGCCAATGTACTGATTCACTCTGTGTCTCTCAATCCCCCAGGGATCATTTTGGGGTGAGAAATTAAGGGTAAACGGAAAGAAAGTAACAGGAAAAAAGTAACGAAAAAAGTAACAATTTCAGCTAGGAAAAAAAGTATCAGGAAAGAAAGTAACAGTTTTTGAAATTATATCAAATTTTGCATATATTTCACTGAGATTTATTTCCAAAATAAGTCATTTGGTATCTTTAATTATTTAATAAACAATTTATAAACTTAACTTGAACTTTGACTTTAAATTGATGAAATATGATAGAATCAAGAAAGGCCCAGCATGCATGTTGTAAACCTTTGTCAAAATTAACAATTCGTTTCAATTATATATTCATTGATTTAGACCCTTTTTTTATTTGAAGGACAAGTTACTAAAAATTCATTTTTTTTATAAGAAAAATATTGGAAAGGAGAAAAGCAATATGAAGAGTTTTGTTGTTGTTGTTGGTTGTGGTTTGGTTGTCATTAAGAAAGTTTACATGTGGGTTTTTTTTGTGCTACTGCTGTTTTTAGCTCACCTGAGCACAACGTGCTCAAGTGAGCTATTGTGATCACCTTTTGTCCGGCGTCCGTGCGTCGTCCGTCGTCCGTCAACAATTTCTTTGAACGACATCTCCTCCTAAACTACTTGGCCAATTTTAACCAAACTTGGCAGAAATGTTCCTTAGGTGGTCCCCTTTAAGAATTGCTAAAAGAATTGAAATGGGTGAAAAACTCTGGTTGCTATGGCAACCAAAGTTAAAAATTTAAGAAAATCTTTAAAATTCTTCTTCTTCTGAACAAGGAGCCCTACAGCCTTGAAATTTGGCATGGATGATCAGCTTATAGACCTTAATAAGAATAGCTAAAATCATATCTGTTGGGCCACCAGGTGCGGAGCACCAGGGGGGAGGGGGTAGTACTTTGGGTAAATTTTGTAATCTTTAACCTTCTTCTTCTTCTGATCATGAAGGCCTACAGCCTTAAAATTTTGCATGTATGATAACCTCATAGACCTTAATAAAAATAGCTAAAATGATATCTGTAGGGCCACCAGGTGCGGAGCACCAGGGGGGAGGGGGTAGTACTTTGATGAAAATTTTGTAATCTTTAACCTTTTTCTTCTTCTGAACCAGGAGACCTACAGATTTGAATATTGGCATGGATGATCAGCATATGGACCTTTATAAAAATACCTAAAATCATGACTGTAGATTCACCAGGTGTGGAGCACCAGGGGGGGAGAGGGTAGTACTTTGTGAAAATTTTGTTATTTTTAACCTTCTGCTTCTTCTGAACCACAAGCCCTACAGACTTGAAAATTGGCATGGAGGATAAGCTTATAGACCTTAATATAAATTGGTAAAATCTTATTTGTAGGGCCACCAGGTGCGGAGCACCAGGGGGGAGGGGGTAGTACTTTTGTGAAAATTTTGTAACTTTAATTTTCATCTTCTAATCTAAAATCATGACTGTAGGGTCACAAGGTGCTGAGTGTCTTGGGGGAGGGGGTAGTACTTTGGATCATTTTTGAAATCTTTAAACTTCTTCTAATGAGCCAGGAGTCCTACAGACTTGAAAATTGGTATGGATGATCAGCATATGGACATTACTTGAATTAGCTAAAATCATGAATGTAGATTCACCAGGTGCAGAGCATCTTGGGGGAGGGGGGAGTGCTTTGTTGAGAATTTTGAATCCCTACAGCCTTTATATTTGACATGGATTGATCAACTCATTAAAGAAAACTTTAAAAGTCTCAGACTCAGCCTGTATATCTGGCATAGATTAGCTGATCACAGACCTTTTATGGAAAAAGCTTAAATAAATAATGTCCAGGGGAGGAGCAGAGGGGGGGGGGGTGATTATTTCAAATGTTATCTGATTGAATAAGTGAAAATCTCTTTTTCGGTGGTTGCATGGACATACCTAGGTAATGAAGCTTTTTTCTCAGGTGAGCGACCCAGGGCCAACGGCCCTCTTGTTGTGAATTACAAACAGGTCAAGTACTAAGAAAGAACATTTCATACTTAATATGGAAAAAAAAATCAACTGAGAAAAAAATTATTTTTGAAGCTTCAAAATTATTCACATTTTACATTAAGGAATAAGCATTACTTTGTTAATTGGGTAAAAGTTTAAAAGTTCACACCTAAGATCACAAACTAAAGATCTTGACAAGTATAACAGATAATAACACCTGAGCAGGTGTAAAATTCTTTTACCAAATTGAAACGCATGGCATATTATTGAATTATCAAAGTTCATATTTCATTATGAAAATAAATATTTTTTTTTCAAAATGTCCTTTTACTACAGCAATAACTTAGTTTTGTAGTGATACTTTTATGAAACTGTTACTTTTTTTCCTGTTACTTTTTTTCTGTTACTTTTTTTCCTGTTACTTTCTTTCCTGCAATCGAAATTGAGAGAGTCTCTCAATTTTTTGTCAGAAATCTCATTGAAACTGGCTTTATGAGAGAAGAATCACAAAGCAAACGGTAATTTAAAGAAGGTTTTGGTTAAAATTTCTTGCTAAAAATTATTAATTTCTCATTAGATTTGGCTAAATGAGTTATTTTTACCCTTGAAATTCTGAGCCAGAATAACCTCTGATCTTCTTCAAACACACAGACATGAAATTGCCAGATATGTCACAGAAAAGATCATATAGGTCTTATAGATAATTTCCCTGCTTTACAGGATGAGACAACAGGAGAGCAAGAGGTGAAACATATTTGGGAAAATAGTATGAATCAAACTAAATTTGTGTGAGTATACTTCATTGTATTGCTTTTATTTATACAGTAAAAACCCTCTTTCCGACCACCCTGGAAAAACGGGCACCCCGCTAATACGAACGACTTTCGACAGAACGGAATTATTTGTTCTTTATTTAAATGGTCCTGAACCCCTCTAATGCGAGCACCCCTCTATTCCGAATTACGACCACCAATTTCAGTACGAACGCCATATACACTATTACAAACCTCGCTAAAAAGACCAGTAACTTCACACCTCCGGGTCGACCATCCAAATTTCACGCTTAGTAAGTACGACACTAATTAGGCACGAATGGATAATCAACAGATTTTTCGATATCGTGATTAAACCTCTATTGTGTTTTGGTGTTAATTTCAACCAAACAAATTACAGTGGTCAATTGTTTAGGTACACTGCAATCGTCCATTAATGAAAGATGTTTGTTACCTGGATAACTGGAGTAAAGAAACCGAAAGAAATGCTAATTCAGGAAACATACAGGAATTCGTTTTAGGCGATCTGCAGACCGATTGCAAATTTGCCTATAATTGATAGGTTTCGTTTTTAGGATTTTACTAAATGTATGGGCTACATTTACAGTTCGACAATATTTGGCCTTATTTTCATAAAAATAATCCGAGGAATGTTTTCAAATCAGATCAAAGAAACAAACGTAACGGAGAAAAGAGCTATATTGAAAGAATAACTTTGCAAAGCAAGCAATGTCACCACGCCTACTCACCGAGAGTTTTGGTGCTGGGAAAAAGAGGTCCTCAGTTATCAATCGAAAGCAAAACAAACAGCTTAAGACAATTTTTTGCAGCAGAAAAGTCTCTAATAGGGCCTTTGTCCTAGTTTTTGCATAAGCAATAAGAATACAACAACAACAACAATAAAAGTTTTACATATAAATGCCATTTATAGATTTAATTACGTAATGTGAAGTACACATGTAATAAACTGAATTACATAGTCATCTATTAGCAATAATAATTTAGGAAGTTTGAACGCATCCGACCAAACCTCAGAATTAAGACCACCCTGCTATTAAGACCACTTTCAAAAAGAACCTCAAGTGGTCTTAATAGAGGGGTTTTACTGTAGTTTTATAAGCTCTGTTGCTTTGTGGAAAACCTGAGGTTATGTCATCACATTTGTGTTGTTGGTGTTGTTGTTTGCATTTGCAAAATATGCATTAGTTTGACAAAATTTTACCATAGTCACATCTCTGTTCTTATTGAAGTATCTCCATGAAACTTGGCATGTGTGTTCTTCATCACAAAGGCCATCCAGACTATAAAAGGGGTAACTCAGAAAGCATTTTTGTTAGGCAAATGCCCCTTTTTAGCTCCACTAAGTTCAAAGTGCTGAAGGTGAGCTTTTAGGGTTACTTGAATTGCGTCGTCTGTTGTCTGTTGTCAACATTTACCTTGTGGACACTCTACAGGCCATATTTTTAGCTCAATTATCCTGAAAATTGGTCAGAATGATATTCTTGATGAAATCTTGGACAAGATCCAAATTGGGTCAAGTGGGTTCAAAAACTTGTCCACTGGCTAAATTTGTAGAAAAACCTACTCCAAAAGAAAGAAAAGTCAGGATTGAGCACGCATGAGTTAAAGTTGAGGCTTTATTAATATATCTTGTTGTCATAACTTGCTTTCATCAAATTTTCTATTGGTAGTTTATTTGATTTCACATAACAATTTCAATAAGTGTTGTATTTATATTTCGTATGATTTCAGTTATGATGTAAAGAAGAATGGGTCCGTCACATTTACCTTGGCATTTAGAAACACTGGTGTTCTGATTGATCCTACAACAATAAAGAATTCATCAGCCAAAATATACAGTATAGAGATAACAAATACAGTAGAGGGCGGGGCTAAGTCTTGTCAGAAATGTCCACAGGGAACTACAAAACAAGGGTAAGAAATTTGAGATATTATTAGTTATAAGTTTTCTTGTTCGGGGTATATGAAGATTTATTCCTAGCTGGAAAAAATGATGTCATTTGAACCTCAATGAAAGATGAAAATGAAGTGATGTCAGAGGTAGTAGTGGCTTCACACTACTACATCCTGTGAAGTTATCTATTTACCTGTCTGTCTGCTCATCTGTCTGTCTGTCTGTTTGTCTGCAAAACTTACACAAAAAAATTATCATTGACAATTACATCAAGGCTATTGAAGATACATTGCTCATATTTAGTATGACATTAGATCTTGGTGGTGTGCAGCTTCAGATACCAAGGTCAAGGTCATGTGATACGGTCAAGGTCATCTTGAAGTTACTTTAAAACAATACAGTTTAAGGAGCATTCATGTTTCACAAATATATCTTTTTCTTTACAAGTATTCTTTTCACAAACGACTGGGCAGATTTCAACCAAATTTCACTGGAATGGACATCACGATCCGCTTTTTAGCTCACCTGAGCACGAAGTGCTCAAGGTGAGCTATTGTGATGGTAGAATGTCTGTTATCCATCGTGCGTCGTACACAATTTCTTTAAACATCTTCTCCTCCTAAACCAGTGGGCCAATCTTGATGAAACTTGGCAGAGATGTTCCTTGGGTCAAGGTCTACCAAAGTTGTTTAAATAATTGAAATCCACCCGTAACTTTCCCTTTACCCTTAACAAAAAGGGTGAAAATATGAATATCTTTAAAAATCTTCTTCTCTGAAACCAGAAGGCAGACAGCAGATTTGGTATGTAGCATCATCTAGTGGACCTCTACCAAGTTTGTTCATATCAAGACCCTGGGGTCATATTTGGGCTTTGCCCGGGCCTAACCCTTTTTACATAGAATCTAAGAGCGAAAATCTTTAAAAATCTTCTACTCTGAAACCAGATGGCAGACAGCTTTCATATTTGGTATGTAGCATCACCTAGTGGACCTCTACCAAGTTTGTTCATATCAAGACCCTTGGGTCATATTTGGGCAAAATCCCGGGCGCATCGCATTCAGCTCATCTGAGCACGATGGGTGAAAAAAGGAAAACCTTCAAAAATCTTCTTCTCTGAAACCAGAAGGCTGACAGCTTTCATATTTGGTATGTAGCATCATCTTATGGACCTCTTCCAAATTAGTTCATATCAAGACCCTGGGGTCAAATTTGGGGTCCACCCGGGTGCATCCCTTTTAACATAGGCCACCACCATAGGGCAGTTGGTTAGGCATAAGATTTCCAATCTGGAAGTTGTGGGTTCGATCCCCAGTGGCGGCAAATATCCTTTCCGACGTTTGTCTCTCACCAATGGGTAGATAATCGTAAACCTATGTGAGATAGCAGTCAGAGGCTAGGAAAGGGTGTAATGGTAGTACAGGTGAAAGAAATACCAGGAATCCATTGTTAGATGCTCCGGCCGCCGCAATTTAACTGCAAAATTGTTGAAAGCGGTGTAAAACTCATTCAAACAAACCCTTTTTACATAGAATCAAGGAGCGAAAAGGCATATCTTTCTTGCTCTACGCTGAAAACCTTCCATGGTATTGATTTAAGGCAATTATCTTCTTTGACATCTGCCTTTCTAATTTATGTGATGTCTCAGGGGTCAAAGAGACTCAGGTGAGCGATCTAGGACCATCTTGGTCCTCTTGTTTTTTACATGAAATTACATAAATAATGTTACATTGTAGGTATATACCATGTCAGATTGGATTTGAAATTTGGGCACGGAAAAGTAGATTTGTTTTAACTAAATTTAGCTAATATCAGAAAAAGAAGATACTCTGTTGAATCCACTTAATCTTTATTTGATCTGACGCTTTGGTTAGTATCGGCATAGCAATCTACTGTTCACTCTTTCTTTGCCACTGCACTTTTCATGGCTGATTGATTTAACAAATCAGAAATGTGGAAGGTAATTAACTATAGACATATCAAAAACTATTAAAAGAAATGAAATCAACTCACTCACTGTGCGAAGACTGTACTCTGAATCGAGAATGTCAAAAGGGAAATTGTTCCTAAGAATCGTAAAGTCGTTAACCTCGATTAGACTAAAAAATGTTAATTTATTCCATCAATGTTTAAACATCTTGATGATAGGACCTTATCAATAAGGAGTTTCAGAAGACTTTGCGTCATAAAATGACGTTAATGACATGCCGTAAACATGCTCAAAAAGTCATCTCAGTTCTAAACGACTTGTCTGCTTAGGGTTAAAAATTGCTAACTGACTTTGCCAAAAGCGCATTCACATGAACAACCTTTGTGGTTCTATGAAAGGAATGGAAAAGCATGTAAGTGACGTCATTTCTGGTAAAAAAGACGACCTTTTGGTGTCGTCTTTGAACCAAACGTGCTAAAACTCAGTATTGATGATTTGCTTTACCTCTTTATTCATTCAATCGAACTTTGAAATGTTTTTGGTTTTTGTTACATTCGAAAAGAAAATATCGTCCTAGCAGTAGGGCTATGGAAAAAATTCAAATTTCGTGGGTATGTTTAGAATTGTCACCGTATTTAAATAAACAAGAATGTTTCAAAATGACATTGATATTGGATTAAAGGTAACTTGTTAAGGTAACCTAATAAGTACATTTTAGTCAGAGTCTGTTCACTTATATTTGTATTTTAGTGATGTTTTTAAGGATTGCGTTTTTAAAGTCGCTCAGTATATATTGATCATGCAAAAACATCTTGTGCCGAGAGTCAAAAGGGAATTGTTGTCAAAACTAAAAATGCAGGTTTGAATATTGAGGAAAAGGAAGAATTTTTTTTTTTTTTTTTTTTTAAAGGAATTACTCTTTTTCCACAATTTTTTCTCAAGTAAAAAAATTTCAGGGTTAATTCTCTTTCATTTGTTTCATTTTAGGTGTATACCATGCTAGAGTGGATACTACATTGATACTGCAACAACATCCCGTGCAAAGTGTCCCATGGGAACTGTTGTCAATACTTCTAATTCAAGTTGAATTATTATTGGTAAAGGAGAAATTGCTTGTCAAAAGCAATACCTTCTTTTTCTGCACAATTTTTTTATGTTTAAAAAGTCAGTGATAATTTTTTGTTTACAGAAAAAATGTTTCATTACAGGTGTATTCCATGTCAGAGTGGATACTACATTGATACTGCAACAACATCCTGTGCAAAATGTCCAACAGGGACTGTTGTCAAAACTAATAATGCATATGGGGCAGATTCATGTAAAGCATGTGGGAAGGGCCTAAAGACATACAAAGGCAGGGCATGTTATTCTGATGGGCATTATATATCTCTCAGTGGGAGGAGTTATGACTTCACAAACTTGAGCAAGTAAGTTAATGAAAAACTTATATATCAATGTATAAATTGATATAAGATAAATTGAGAAACATAAAAAAGTCTAAGTGGAGTTAGCTAAATTGCTAACCTAAGAAGTGTAGGCTGTGAGTTTGATCTGCGATGCTGCAAACTCTCATCTTGCAATTGCCAAAAGGAATTGTGACACATTTGTCTCCCTCAACTGCGCGTATGGCTAAGTGGGATGAGCTGCTGTCGGCTTGGATGAAATATTGTGGTTGTACTACTTTGAGAAACAACAACATGCACAAGCATCCTGGATATTAATTTACTACAGTTGAATGTGGAAGTAAACCTCATGCAAACAAACTAATGATGTTTTTTAGGGGAACAAACTAAATCTTAACCCTGTGTATCCCTCTAAACAACTTTAAGCATGATTTTATAATTATATCCCATCACACAAAGAGGGCCCACCTGGTATTTTTTTAATGAATACTAGAAAATGAGATTGATTTCAGTACAAGTCAATTAGAGGGAAAATTTCAAAACATTTTGAAAGGAAGATAGAATGATCATTCAAGATTCAGAATAAGAAAATGTTTTGGTCCTAGACAGACTCCTCATTGTATGCACTTTATAATTTTTGCACTACCAAGATGGTCCCTTACCACTTGACATGATCATAACTATCTTCTATCTTGCAGGGCCCAGTTTGTGCAGGGATCATTATTGTTTACGTCAAGTGGGGCCCAGTACTACCATGGTTTTAACATCAGTCTATACGGGGACCCAGAATCTTCCATGGTGGTCTGTAGGAACAATATAACAGCTAGTACAGATATGGTATGTAATATAAAAACAGCTTGATAAAGATACTTAATGGGCACTTGCCCTGCGTTCAGGATGAAAACTTGTGAACAACATTTTAGAAATGATATAATCCATGATTATTGCCCTGGCAGGGCCAAGCCTAAGTATCAGTTCATTTCATTTAAGATTAAGGTAAATCAGATTTTGTTTTTAATTGCTCAGTTTAAAAGATAGTCGGCAATCTTTAAATGGAAGGTTTGCTGAAGTTACAAGGATTTGGTAACCCAACGATGAAATGTATTCACTTTAGCTTAGCAAGTGGATCCTTTTGGTTTTAAGATGCAGTTATCTACACACATTAACGACAATTGTTGGCTAACTTTTGAAAGAACACAAACTATTGAAAAGTAAACTAGCCTTATTACGTCATAGCTAAACCACGCCCTTCAAGTTGAATAATAGCCCATAATACCCTGCTTTTTGCATGTGTATTTACATGCAAAGCAGGGTATCATTTTAATATGTTTTCAAATCCTTTTGCATCCTGAATGCAGGGCTTGGTTCTATTTCAATAGCCTGAAAATATATTATCTTTTTTAGAAGTCAATAATTGTGTAGAAATTTTGAATGGAGAGAGAGAAGAATTGTAATTACTAGATTTGAAATAATACATATTGTTAGTCCCCTACCGGTGTTCACACCGGAGGGGACTATAGGTTTGCCCTCCGTCTGTCCGTCCGTCCGTCTGTCCGTCCGTCTGTCCGTCCATCTGTCCGCTCAAATCTGGATCCCACGATAACTTAATAACTAAACAAGCGTTTTTAGCTCACCTGAGCACGAAGTGCTCAAGGTGAGCTTTTGTGGTCGCGTGATGTCCGTCGTCCGTCGTGCGTCGTGTGTCGTCAACATTTACCTTGTAGACACTCTAGAGGCCACATTTTTTGCCCAATCAACCTGAAATTTGGTCAGAATGATTGTCTTGATGAAATCTCGGACAAGTTCGAAATTGGGTCAAGTGGGGTCAAAAATGAGGTCAAGGGGTCAAATCTTAGAAAAACCTTGTAGACACTCTAGAAGCCATATTTTGTGCCCAATCAACCTGAAATTTGGTCCAATTGATTGTTTTGATGAAATCTCGGACAAGTTCTAAATTGGGTCAAGTGGGGTCAAAAATGAGGTCACGGGGTCAATTCTTAGAAAAACCTTGTAGACACTCTAGAAGCCATATTTTTTGCCCAATCAACCTGAAATTTGGTCAGAATGATTGTCTTGATAAAATCTAGGACAAGTTCGAAATTGGGTCAAGTGGGATCAAAAATGAGGTCACAGGGTCAATTCTGAGAAAAACCTTGTAGACACTCTAGAGGCCACATTTTTTGCCCAATCAACCTGAAATTTGGTCAGAATGATTGTCTTGATGAAATCTCTGACAAGTTCGAAATTGGGTCAAAAATGAGGTCACGGGGTCAATTCTTAGAAAAACCTTGTAGACACTCTAGAAGCCATATTTTGTGCCCAATCAACCTGAAATTTGGTCAGAATTATTGTTTTGATGAAATCTCGCACAAGTTCGAAATTGGGTCAAGTGGGGTCAAAAATGAGGTCACGGGGTCAATTCTTAGAAAAACCTTGCAGACACTCTAGAAGCCACATTTTTTGCCCAATCAACCTGAAATTTGGTCAGAATGATTGTCTTGATGAAATCTCTGACAAGTTTGAAATTGGGTCAAGTGGGGGTCAAAAATGAGGTCACGGGGTCAAATCTTAGAAAAACCTTGTAGACACTCTAGAGGCCACATTTTTTGCCCAATCAATCTGAAATTTGGTCAGAATGATTGTCTTGATGAAATCTCGGACAAGTTCTAAATTGGGTCAAGTGGGGTCAAAAATGAGGTCACAGGGTCAAATATTGGAAAAACCTTGTAGACACTCTAGAAGCCACATTTTTTGCCTGATCAACCTGAAAATTGGTCAGAATGATCATCTTGATGAAATGTAGGTCAATTTTGAAATTGGGTCAAGTGGGGTCAAAAATGAGGTCACAGGGTCAAATCTTAGAAAAACCTTATAAGCAGTGTAGAGGCATCATTTTTGCCCAATCGATTTGAAATTTGGTAAGAATTCTTCATCCTTTCTAAATCTACTTTAAACTATTTTTGACAGTTCATTCAGGTGAGCGATTTAGGGCCACTATGGCCCTCTTGTTGATGAAAGTTGGTATATGACTAGATGGCAATGTGTAGATTATGCACATCATTTTATTTTTGTTTTTCGACTTAAATTGAGGTTGCTATGGTTACAGAAATAGTGAAAATATGGCCAAAAATGGGATCCTGCGATAAGATAATAACTAAGCAAGCTAGTTTGATGAGACTTGGTATATGACTATATGGCAATGTGTAGATTATGCACATCATTTTATTTTTGTTTTTAGACTAAAATTGTTGTTGCTATGGTTACGGAAATAGTGAAAATATGGCAAAAAATATTGGATCCTGCGATAAGTTAATAAGTTAGCAAGCTAATTTGATGAGACTTGGTATATGACTAGATGGCAATGTGTAGATTATGCACATCATTTTATCTTTGTTCTTTGACAAAAAGTGCGGTTGCTATGGTAACGGAAATAGTGAAAATATGGCAAAAAATGGATCCTTCAATAACTTAATAACTAAGCTAACTTGATGAAACCTGTTTTAAAATGTAAAAAAATTTATAAGCCATGTTAGTCAGGGTGGTGATGCAGCAGTATTAATCACCTCTAGTGAAAGTTCTCATTTCTTACCAACAAGACTGAAGAAAAACATCTTGGATCAGACAAGGTAACTGTTATCGATACTATTTCTTGCATCTGTCTATTGCTTGCATGAATTGTATAGTGGGCACAGCAGAGACAACAACTCATGTAAGTCTTGTTTAACCCTTTCCAAAACAAGACCTGGTTTTGACGTCCCTGATATAATTGGCTTGGGAAAACATTGAGACAAACAAAGCCGGTAGGGGACTTTTGCCATGTCCGACATGGCTCTTGTTAGATTATGATTTAAATAATGTAAAATCCAGCTCTCTTTATCCCATTCAAGTTATGATTTTACTTTAGGTATTTATGTCCTCAACAATTTCTAGAAATTTCTAGAAAATAATCAAACTCATTGGTAGAAAATCTCTGTGATACTCACATCACTCTTAAGCTTGCCATTTGCCGTAGGAAATACTCAGATGCAAGTGAAATCTAAATTGCCCTGAATTAATTGAAATGTTTCCCTGCTCTGCATGTGTACAAACATGCAAATAGGGTTGTCATTTAAAAACACTTGCCAATGTTTATTCGTATTGAACACAGTTAAGGGTTCTTAGTAAGTTAAGGTTAGTGAATGAATTATTAATCACTGATCAACTATCTTAAGTATTTTATCTGCTAAAAATAACATAATAAGTTTGTGTACATAGATGAATTAAAAGAGGCATCAAAATGTTTTAGAAAACACTTATGTTGACTCTACAAAGCAATTTTCATTTTAATGAAAACAATGTTAAATGTCATTTGCCAAACAGGATGAAGAAGTAAGACAGTGTGCATTTAACACCAAGGCCTGGTTGTTTAAAGATAACCATTGGTTTAAATTTTGATAGTAAGTTAATTTTATCCAAACAGGATAGTTGTTTCAATTGTTACAATTGAAACAACGAACCTGCTTGGCTGAATATTTAACCAATGGTTATCTTTTATACAACTGGGGACAAGAGTTTGTGTACATGTATGTGTGTTTTGCAGTGAACTGACATGTACTCCTTGAATCTTATCCCATTGTCTAGCAATTAGAACAAAACCTGTGCCTGAGAACTTACAAAATGGCATTTCATACCAGTATGAATGCTATTAAAAAAGCAACAGGACTTTTTGTACTTGGATAAGCTTGAAACATGTAGATACTCTTTAATCTTTTAGTTATTTTTGAGGAAAATGAAAATATGAGTTATTTTTCTACAATTGTCTTTGTTGTTTCATTGAAGGAGTTTAGATTTTTACGTCATAATTTCCATTCTTACTCCAAAGCTTTTAATTTAAGTTTAGAAAATCAGAAATTTGTCTAAGAAGGGTGTAATGTCTTTTTCTTACCATGTTATCTAATATATTTTCTAGCACAAGTCCCGCACAGGGAAGCCTGACTTATCAAAAGTATGATAAAGTTGTCTTACTTATGTCATATGACAATGCTTGAATCAAATAAAACTGTACCATTTTATAACATTTTTTCCACTAAAAAAATCTGAACACTTTTAAAGCACTTCCTGTAAATTTTCTATTGTAAGTCTAGTCCAGCTAAGTAAATTCTTCTTTTGTAATTGTCACCTGTCACGCGAAAAGGGACCATCTGGGAAGGGCGTAGAAGTGTCGACCCTAGTCAGACTGCGTGGTTTGTGCAGACTGACTAGGGTCGAAACTTTTTGCAATGAGCTTTTTTTCTGAATCTAGAATGTTCAATCTACCTTCCAGTGAAAGAATTTTTGAAATGGGACCTCCAGTTGACCAATGCTGGACCCAATCTCTTTTTCAAATATTCATTTTACAAAGTTCCCTGATGGTCCCTTTTTGTGTGACGGGTCACAATTGCATAAACCAAGGGGATGAAAGTACTGGAGAGCCTTATTGATTATCATTAATTCTTGAAGATCAGTTATATAAGCAACTCATGTGTAGGCTTAGATCAGACTGCATGAATCTGCATGATCTTTGCTTATACCTTCTGCCAAAAGAAGAATGTTGCTGTTTCAGCTTGAAAAGGGTTTTTAGGTAGTGGACCTGTAATAGTTTCCGCAACATTTTGGAACTCATCATCTTTCACAATGTTCATGGAGGTTTCCTAATGAAGTCATTAGGAAACCTTGGTTTACACTGTTAAAGTTCATTACTTCCAAAATGTTGGAGAACTATAAGGGTCCTTTAAAAGAATCAAGATGGTACAGTTTTAGTCAACTTTGGTGAATGGCTATCTTTGTCTGTTAGTATGTAGGGTGGTTGGAAAAAAGAAAGAAATGTTGGAAATTGCCTTTTTATTTGTACATGCTTTACGTAGTAAGACCTTTAAGGTAGTAGATCCGTATTATTTCCACGTTTCAGGAGTAATGAACTTTAACAGTGTTAACCAAGGTTTAGTAATGATTTCATTAGGAAATCTTGGTCAACATTGTAAAAGATCATGAGTTCTGAAATGCTGCAGAACTATTACGGTTCCATTATCTTTGAATGAGCCTTGCTGACTCAAGATTTATTGATAAAGATACCGCCTCATTGAATTTTAATTAGTCTCATTTAAAGATTGATCCTCTGGCATTATTTTTTTATTCACACTCATTGCCCATTAGTTTCATTAGGATAAAACATTATATTTCTAGTTAAAAATTTCTAATTATTAAAATATTGCACAAATTGAGTTGTCAGATTTTAGCTAACCTGAGCACAAAGTGGTCAAGATGGGCTTTTGTTTTGGTCTGTTGTACGTCATCAACATTTACCTTGTAGTTACTCTAGAAGCCATATTTTTTGAACAATTACCCTGAAAATTGGTCAGATTGATTCTCTTCATGAAATTTCCATCAAATGAAACCTAGGTCTAGTTTAAAATTGGGTCAACTGGGATCAAAAATGGGGTCAAGGGATCAAAATCTAACATGCGCATTTGATGCCAAAGTTTTGGCCTATTCATCCTTTATATAACTCAAATTTACTGTTTTGATTAGATTTTAGAAAATAAACTCAGATGAGTGATTTAGGGCCACCATAACCCTCTTGTTTGAATTTTGGTTTCAACAAAATTGGAAAATATATGTTTTAATTTCCTTTGTTGGCTGGCATTTGATTTAGTTCAATTTGTTCTTTTATGTTGTCCCTTTGCTGCATTAATGTATTATTTAAGAACCAAATTGCTTCTAGCAGGGCTTGTGTTTGAACCTTAAACCAAAGTTTTGATCCTCAAAAATCTGAAAATATCATATTTTGTTAATCTCAGGGGGTCATTTTGCTCCTTTAAATTTTCAGTATTGTATTTTTGCACTGCTGCAAGTTATAAATGAGCCTGTGCATGACAGTTCCAACTGTTTGGAATTTTTGTGAGGTACAACATTGAGTAGCATAGAAAGCCACATCCTGTAAATATAAAGTTACCTGATGGTCTACTTATACTTTGAGAAACTATCTAGCTAATAAATGCAAAGTGAAGACTCTAGTCAGATAGGCACAGGCTGGCCAGAAGCTTTGCTTTGTGCACATGTGAAATTGTTGGAAATGTCACACATAGGCTCAAATATTAATGTATTTGTATTGATTATCATCTTCATTACTTTACAAGAGATTGATATGAAATATAAGTTATATATTTATAAAGACATTAGGAAATCATTTGCAGATGTTCGTCAGCATAAATAGAAATATTTACTTAATAGCCTTTTGATTTATAGTTTTGAACCCTTCAACCAAAGTTTTGATCCCTTGAATTTTAGTCAATAGATCAATGAATCCTGACTTTATTTTGCAGTCTTATATTTACCTTCCAATTTTCCCTTGTGAACCAGAAATATTCAAAGATGTGTTTTATAAACAGATACTGACTCATATTTAGTGCAAGAAATGCTTTCAGCACTTTGATTTGCCAAGGTTTTTAGTTAAACGTGACAAGTGTCAAGGTTAAAAACGAAATTGTTTATAACAATCAATTAACTCCTTTTCCAAGATACTTAGTTGAAAGATTGATATGTTTAAAGGTCAATAAAAGGTCAGCTGTATTTGATAGATGGTTAAGATTTGTTTCAGTAAATTTGTTGGTGCGGGGAACGAGATCCCTGAATACGTTTTGGGTGCATGATGCATGAGGAAATTGTTTGGAAATATGTTTAAATATACCACAGCCTTCAGGCTTCAGATGTAAATTCAATCAGAAAAATCAACATAACTGAAGATATCTACTTATTAGTTTGTCTTGGGTTAATTTTGCTAAATGCCTTCGTTTCTATTACATTGTAAATTTGATTTGCAAATATTGTATTCTATTCTTAAAAATTTATGGCTAAGAATCTTAGAAATTAAATAGACACTTACAATAGTTTTGTGCTCACCAATCAAAATTTTTCCTGAAGAAGATACATCTATTTCATTCTACTTAAGAATATTCAAAGCTCTAAACTTTGAATATTATGATGGTTGGCCCAGTTTTCGTGGTATTAATAATTCACAGGGAACTCCCGGATGACAAAAACAAGACAAGCTACAAAAATCATTAAATAACACTTGAAAATATTTGTTATTTCATAACTTACCTACATCTATGTCAATTGCGTGTTATTCTTTACATTGGAAGCCATTTTGAATAAGCTGTTGACCCTTGACGTCATCGGAATTGAGGCTCCAGATTTCGTGGGTCATTCAATAAGCCAATGACAAAATTCCTTGTTTCTAAATTTTCTTTAAAAAACTGGGCACTTATTAAATCAAGCATTCCTAGTGAATGATTAAAAGTTGTTTTAAAAAGAATACAGTGGCTGATATAATAATAAGATCATCTCAAGTACCTCTTCCTATTTGATTCATTGTGTAAATTCTAAATCTTTCATCTTCTTACCATTTTATGCCGCATTTTCTTTCTTTACTTGATTAGAAACAAATGAAGATGGCGTAGTTTGTCCGTTGACGCAGGAACGCACAAACGTCAAAATTATAGCGCGTGGACGTCACGTGCTTAAGAATGACGTAAGATTATCCGGAATACCACAAATTTAGGGTCCTCCACGAAAACAAGGCAATTCACCATAAATGCAGTACCATGAAAATGTACATGTACTGCTATATTTGAAATCCAAAAAACTGTTATCTTCTGTAATTCTTTAAATGAAACAAAAAGTATTTACAAATAAATATACATCTGTTTAGTTTGAACTTAAATAAATGCAAAACAAATGTTAACCTACAAATTTACAAACAGTTTGATATAATGATCTTTCTCAATTCTAACCTGTTTCAAAATTTGCAAAGTAGTAAGGCTAAAAAAAAGATCTGTATTTTTACTTGTCCAAATAAGTTAATGCAGACAACAACTTCAAATTGATAAAATTTTATTGAAATTGTCTGTCTCAGAATGAAACATTGTCAGAGCTGAGGAAATTGCTTACCACTATTAGTTTCTTTATTTTCCAATAACACTCTCATTTTTTTTAGCTCCACTGGCTGAAAGCCACTGGGCTATTGTCATGGCGTTGTGTCCGTCGTGCGTCCGTCCGTATGTGCATCCGTGCGTCGTAAACTTTTTCTTTAAAAATCTTCTCCTTAGAAACTACTGGATGAATTTCAACCAAACTTCACAGGAATGATTCTTGGGTGACCCTCTTTCAAAGTTGTTCAAGAAATTTTGATCCAATGAAAAACATGGATTTAATGGGCGTGGCTAATTTCCAAATATGGTAAAAAGTGAGTTTTCTCAGGTTCTAATTGATGTATACCAATTAAATTTTACATGAATGATCCTTTGGTGACCCTTTATCAGTCTACAAAAAATGATTGTGATCGGATGAAAAGTATTTATTTTATGGGCAGAGGTCATTTCTCTATATGTTATATAGTGGAAACTTTGAAAATCGTTTTCTCAGAATCTAAGTGATAGATATCAACCAAATTTTACACGAATGATCCTTGAGTGACCTGTTTTCAGTCTACCAAAAATTATTGTGATCGGATGAAAAATTTATATTTTATGGGCGGAGGTCATTTCTCTATATGTTATATAGTGGAAACTTTGAAAATCATTTTTGCAGAATGTAATTGATGGATATCAATCAAACTTCATTGGTATGATCCTTGGGTGACCCTTTATCATACAGCCAAAAATTATTGTCATTGGATGAAAAATATGTCTTTTATTGATGGAGGTCATTTCTCTATATGTTATATAGTGGAAACTTTGAAAATCATTTCCTCCGAATGTAACTGATGGATATCAAAGAAACTTCATTGGTATGATCCTTGGGTGACCCTTTATCATACAGCCAAAAATTATTGTCATTGGATGAAAAATATGTCTTTTATTGATGGAGGTAATTTCTCTATATGTTATATAGTGGAAACTTTGAAAATCATTTCAACATCAGTAGAACCCAAAATATCTCAAAATCTAGTCAAAACTTAGATTTGCTATTACAAGAATTTCAAGCCTGTGGAGCGACTCAAGCCATTCATGGCTTTCTAGTTTCTTCAGGGAATGTTAAAACTTCCTATGCTGAACCCAGAATATTCTTGTCTAAACAGGTGGTATAGACAAGGATCAGCCTGCACCCATGTGCCGTCTGATCCTAGTCTACACCTCCTCCTAGTTCCCTTTCAATGCAGAGTTGTTAATGAAATTAATTTTCAAAATAGAAAATTGCTCTACACTCTAGGATTCTCATACTTTCAGTACTTTGTTTTGAGTGTTATTTTGGAAAAAATAGTTATTGAATAAAACAAGGGTTAAAATCGGAATAATAAATAAATGAATAAAGAAAGGGAATTATTAACCCTTGTCATGCTGAACCTGGAATATTCCTGCTTCAACAGAAGGTATAGACAAAGATCAGCCTGCACATATGTGCAGTCTGATCTTAGTTCATACCACCTGAATTTCATTGTTAAACCAGAAAAATCTTAGACAATGCATTTCTGAAATCAATACTCACATTTGGTAATTTCCAGTGCTTTTAGCACTTTGATTTTACATTTATTTAGCCAAGATTTTTATTCAGCATGGCAAGGGTTAAGGGATAATTAAAAAGATCTTTTATATCATAGGCCATGAAGGAACCAAAGGAACTTGTAGCCAAGATCTGTCGATCTACCCTTATACCATCATCAGAAAAAGGCAGTGATATGATGTCCACACAGTCTGCAAGGTAATAGGTATTCTTGTGTCTTTCAAAGTCATTAATTTAGTCATATTGAATTTGTTTTTGGTACTATTTGAAAATTGCCATTAATGGCTCAAAACTACTGCAATTAATGCCTGTACTCTCCTCTAAATAAGATAAAAATGTGCTTAAGTCACTTTTATTCATTGGATGTACAAGAATGAAATGTGAAATGAATATCATCTATTTTCTACTAAAACTTCTTAATTACAGCTCAATATAAGCTGTACTTACAAGGTTTTGGAAGAACAATGTCGATGTATATTTATTGTACAAGCAATTATGAATAGGTTGAAAAAAACCTTTCTATTTTAGCAATTAGACTGATCATTTCTACTCAAGGGAGTCAGTGAATTATTGACAGAAACTGCTTAAAATTATAGTAAAAAGGGGGACCTCAAAGCGATTCCAAATAAAAATCACAGATTAGTTCAGTTATTCAAAATTCATTCACACCTTGTTTGTAGTTTGGGAGATGTTATGTTAGAGATTGTTCAAAACCAGACCACTTTTGATGAGCATCCAGTAGATATAGTGAAGCTGTACACAGACAGTGGATTTGATCTAACAGGTATTCTACACTTACATGTGAAAGTAAAAATTATGTTAAATTTCAATTTAACCAATGAACAGATAATCTTGTCTTTGCAATAAGGTATTGTGTTTCCCCTAATGAAAGCGGCTTCTCTAATAGTAGCACCCCTACATTTTTAGCTCACCTGAGCACGAAGTGCTCAAGGTGAGCTTTTGCGGTTAGGTGGATGTCCGTCGTCCGTCGTCAGTCGTCCATCGTGCGACGTGCGTTGTCCGTCGTCTGTCGTCAACATTTGCCTTGTATGCACTCTAGAGGCCACATTTTTTGCCAGATCGACTTAAAATTTGGTTAGAGTAATTGTCTTGATACAATCTCGGACGAGTTCAAAATTGGGTCAACTGGGGTCAAAAACTAGGTCACAAGGTCAAATCATAGAAAAACCTTGTATGCACTCTAGAAGCCACATTTTGTGCGCAATTAACCTGAATTTTGGTCAGAATGATTGTCTTGATGAAATCTCAGACAAGTTTCAAATTGGGTCAACTCGGGTCAAAAACTAGGTCACGGGGTCAAATCTTAGAAAAATGATGTATGCACTCTAGAGGCCACAATTTTTGCCCCAAAAACCTGAATTTTGCTCGGAATGATTGTCTTTATGAAATCTTGGACGAGTTCGAAATTGGGTCAACTGGTGTCAAAAACTAGGTAACAGGGTCAAATAATGGAAAAACCTTGTATGCACTCTAGAGGCCACAATTTTTGCCCAAAAAACCTGAATTTCGCTCCGAATGATTGTCTTGATGAAATCTTGGATGAGTTTGAAATTGGGTCACCTGGGGTCAAAAACTAGGTCACAGGGTCAAATTTTAGAAAAACCATGTATGCAATCTAGAGGCCACAATTTTTGCCCAATCAACCTGATATATGGTCAGAATGAATGTCTTGGTGAAATCTCGGATGAGTTCGAAATTGGGTCAACTGGGGTCAAAAACTAGGTCACGGGGTAAAATCATAGAAAAACCTTGTATGCACTCTAGAGGCCACAGTTTTTGCCCAATCAACCTGAATTTTGGTCAGAATGATGGTCTTGGTAAAATCATGAAAGAGTTCGAAATTGGTTCAACTAGGGTCAAAAACTAGGTCATAGGGATGAATAATGGAAAAAACCTCGTATGCACTCTAGAGGCCACATATTTTGCCCCAAAAACCTGAATTTTGCTCGGAATGATTGTCTTTATGAAATCTCGGACGAGTTAGAAATTGGGTCAACTGGGGTCAAAAACTAGGTAACAGGGTCAAATAATGGAAAAACCTTGTATGCACTCTAGAGGCCACAATCTTTGCCCAAAAAACCTGAATTTCGCTCCGAATGATTGTCTTGATGAAATCTTGGACGAGTTTGAAATTGGGTCACCTGGGGTCAAAAACTAGGTCACAGGGTCAAATTTTAGAAAAACCATGTATGCACTCTAGAGGCCACAATTTTTGCCCAATCAACCTGATATATGGTCAGAATGAATGTCTTGATGAAATCTCGGATGAGTTCGAAATTGGGTCAACTGGGGTCAAAAACTAGGTCACGGGGTAAAATCATAGAAAAACTTTGTATGCACTCTAGAGGCCACAGTTTTTGCCCAATCAACCTGAATTTTGGTCAGAATGATGGTCTTGGTAAAATCATGAAAGAGTTCGAAATTGGTTCAACTAGGGTCAAAAACTAGGTCATAGGGATAAATAATGGAAAAAACCTCGTATGCACTCTAGAGGCCACATATTTTGCCCCAAAAACCTGAATTTTGCTCGGAATGATTGTCTTTATGAAATCTCAGACGAGTTCGAAATTGGGTCAACTGGTGTCAAAAACTAGGTAACAGGGTCAAATAATGGAAAAACCTTGTATGCACTCTAGAGGCCACAATTTTTGCCCAAAAAACCTGAATTTCGCTCCGAATGATTGTCTTGATGAAATCTTGGACGAGTTGAAATTGGGTCACCTGGTGTCAAAAACTAGGTCACAGGGTCAAATCTTAGAAAAACCATGTATGCACTCTAGAGGCCACATTTTTTGCCAAATCAACCAGAATTTTGGTCAGAATGATTGTCTTGATGTAATCTGGGACAGTTTCGAAATTGGGTCAACTTGGGTCAAAAACTAGGTCACATGGTCATATCATAGAAAAACCTTGTATGCACTCTAGAGGCCACATTTTTCGCTAAATCAACCTTAATTAAGGTCAGAATGGTGATCTTGATGCAATTCTTGATGAGTATTTAATTGGGTCAACAGGGGTCAAAAACTAGGTCACATGGTCAAATCTTAGAAAAACCTTGTATGCACTCTAGAGGCCACATTTTTTGCTGGATCAACCTGAAATTCGATCAGAATGATTGTCTGGATGATTTCTCTGAAGTGTTCAAAATCGGGTCAACTGGGGTCAAAAACTAGGTCACAGGTTCAAATCTTATTAAAACCTTGTTTGCACTCTAGAGGCAACATTTTTTGCCCAATCAACCTGAAATTTGGTCAGAATGAATGTCTCGATGAAATCTTGGATGATTTCGAAATTGGGTCAACTAGGGTCAAAAACTAGGTCACATAGTCAAATCTAAGAAAAACCTTGTATGCACTCAAGAGGCCAGAAATTTTGCTGGATCAACCTGAAATTTGATCAGAATGATTGAATTGATGCAATTTTTGATGAGTTTGAGATTGGGTCAGCTGGGGTCAAAAACTATGTCACGGAGTCAAATAATGGAAAATCCTTGTAAGTCAATTGTATGTCAACCTGAACATTGTAAAAAAGGTATTAGCACCCCTAAGTACAAGAAGCAAATGATGGCTCAGATGAAATGTTGTGGCTGTACATGTGTGAGAATCTCAGAAACAAAAGGAGACTTTGGGTAAAATAACCAGCCATAATGACATAATAGAGCTGTTGAAAGTGGCATTCAATGAATTACACACATTCTTCTGTAACAAATAAGATTCATGCATGAGATATCTGTAAATAAAATGCTGTATTTGAAACAAAGTCTGCAAGCTTTCCAAAATATCAACCCTCTTCACAATGGTTTATATAGTTCGAAATTGGTTCAACTAGGGTCAAAAACTAGGTCATAGGGATAAATAATGGAAAAAAACCTCGTATGCACTCTAGAGGCCACATATTTTGCCCAAAAAACCTGAATTTTGCTTGGAATGATTGTCTTTATGAAATCTCAGACGAGTTAGAAATTGGGTCAACTGGGGTCAAAAACTAGGTAATAGGGTCAAATAATGGAAAAACCTTGTATGCACTCTAGAGGCCACAATTTTTGCCCCAAAAACCTGAATTTCGCTCCGAATGATTGTCTTGATGAAATCTTGGACGAGTTTGAAATTGGGTCACCTGGGGTCAAAAACTAGGTCACAGGGTCAAATTTTAGAAAAACCATGAATGCACTCTAGAGGCCACATATTTTGCCAAATCAACCTGATATATGGTCAGAATGAATGTCTTGATGAAATCTCGGATGAGTTCGAAATTGGGTCAACTGGGGTCAAAAACTAGGTCACGGGGTCAAATCATAGAAAAACCTTGTATGCACTCTAGAGGCCACAGTTTTTGCCCAATCAACCTGAATTTTGGTCAGAATGATGGTCTTGGTAAAATCATGAAAGAGTTCGAAATTGGTTCAACTAGGGTCAAAAACTAGGTCATAGGGATAAATAATGGAAAAAAACCTCGTATGCACTCTAGAGGCCACATATTTTGCCCCAAAAACCTGAATTTTGCTCGGAATGATTGTCTTTATGAAATCTCAGACGAATTCGAAATTGGGTCAACTGGTGTCAAAAACTAGGTAACAGGGTCAAATAATGGAAAAACCTTGTATGCACTCTAGAGGCCGCAATTTTTGCCCAAAAAACCTGAATTTCGCTCCGAATGATTGTCTTGATGAAATCTTGGACGAGTTGAAATTGGGTCACCTGGGGTCAAAAACTAGGTCACAGGGTCAAATCTTAGAAAAAACCATGTATGCACTCTAGAGGCCACATTTTTTGCCAAATCAACCCGAATTTTGGTCAGAATGATTGTCTTGATGTAATCTGGGACAGTTTCGAAATTGGGTCAACTTGGGTCAAAAACTAGGTCACATGGTCATATCATAGAAAAACCTTGTATGCACTCTAGAGGCCACATTTTTTGCTAAATCAAACTTAATTTTGGTCAGAATGGTGATCTTGATGCAATTCTTGATGAGTATTTAATTGGGTCAACAGGGGTCAAAAACTAGGTCACATGGTCAAATCTTAGAAAAACCTTGTGTGCACTCTAGAGGCCACATTTTTTGCTGGATCAACCTGAAATTCGATCAGAATGATTGTCTGGATGATTTCTCTGAAGTGTTCAAAATCGGGTCAACTGGGGTCAAAAACTAGGTCACAGGGTCAAATCTTATTAAAACCTTGTATGCACTCTAGAGGCAACATTTTTTGCCCAATCAATCTGAAATTTGGTCAGAATGAATGTCTCGATGAAATCTTGGATGATTTCGAAATTGGGTCAACTAGGGTCAAAAACTAGGTCACATAGTCAAATCTAAGAAAAACCTTGTATGCACTCTAGAGGCCAGAATTTTTGCTGGATCAACCTGAAATTTGATCAGAATGATTGAATTGATGCAATTTTTGATGAGTTTGAGATTGGGTCAGCTGGGGTCAAAAACTAGGTCACGGAGTCAAATAATGGAAAATCCTTGTAAGTCAATTGTATGTCAACCTGAACATTGTAAAAAAGGTATTATCAAGTTGTACAGAGGCAGAGGAATATTGAAAAAAATTAGACAGTTCATTCAGGTGAGCGATTAAGGGCCACTATGGCCCTCTTGTTTACTTAACCCCACTTCAAATGCCTAAATTTTAAGAATTTTTTTCCACCTTTTCTCTAATTATACCCCCCACCTACGAAGTAGCGGGGGGTATATTGGTTTCACCATGTCTGTCTGTCTGTCCATCCGTCCGTCAATCCGTCAGTCCATCCGTCCGTCCGTCCGTAGACCTTTTTCGTTTCCGGACTCTAACTCAGGAACCAAGTAGCCTACAATCATGAAACTTTATACAAATATTCCTTATGACCCAAGGAAGTGCCCTATTGTTTTTGGGTCACATAGGTCGAAGGTCAAGGTCACATTCAGCCTTTGTTCAATTTTCGTTTCCGGACTCTAACTCACGAACCAAGTAGCCTACAATCATGAAACTTTATACAAATGTTCCTTATGACCCAAGAAAGTGCCCTATTGTTTTTGGGTCACATAGGTCAAAGGTCAAGGTCATAGTTAGCCTTTGTTCAATTTTCATTTCCGAACTCTAACTCGAGAACCAAGTGACCTACAAGCATGAAACTTTATACAAATGTTCCTTATGATCCAAGGAAGTGCCCTTTTGTTTTTGGGTCATATAGGTCAAAGGTCAAGGTCACAGTCAATTTTTGTTCAATTTTCATTTCTGGACTCTTAACTCAAAAACCAAGCGACCTAGAATGATGAAACTTCATGCAAATGCTACATATGACCTCCATATTAGTTACAAACACATCCTGCTATAATAGCACTTACATTCTGACAAAGCCCTTGTGGGGGGTATTAGTCCGCTCTGCGACAGTTCTAGTTTTATATGAATTTTCTCTGAACAATTATTTATATGATTGTTTAGAAGAAATTCACATCAAATTAAAGAAAAAGGGCATGAAAGACATCAATGTAATTATTTTTTAATCAGTAAATGCATATTAAATAAAAGCTCCCCAACCATGTTATATATAGCTCCTTTGAGAGTATATTAGAAGAAATACAGTAATTAAGTTAGGGAGACATTTTGTTGAAATATAAGAAAATACTGGTACAAACATCTTTTGATACCAATTTACTACATTTTGTGTTTTGTCTGATATTGTAAGTTGTTCTTTGATAAACCTGCAATTTCTGTATTTTACCAAGTCTAAGGTTTCATCATTTAGTAATGGTCCTTGATTCACAAAAGTTGCTATATACCGTACAACAAGAATGAGACTGAGCAAGATGTTTAAAAGCTGTTGCAGATGATGTTTGAAAAAACATCAAAATTTGAAAATAAGTGATTTCTAAGATAGATTTTATGGGGGGGGGGGGGGAGAGTTGGAATTTCTTCTTTAATCATAATTATACTTTTGTTGAGGATGGAGTTTCTTCTTTAATCATAATTATACTTTTGTTTAGGATGGTAAAAGGTAAGCTATTTCGATAAAGGGTAAAGATTCCCCCCTAATTATTGATGATAAATGAACTAAGGAAATGTTTTCCCACTAAAATCAAATAAGTAAATTTGGACACAAATAATTTTATGTGAAAGCGGTCAAAGAGTATTTTAGATGGCATTCCTTTTCATTTCAGATTTTGAAAAAGACATTCAATTTCATTTTGCCTCTGAAGCGTGAGTATATTTTATTAGCTTTTGTAGTACAAATGGTAGAAATTAGAAAATGTCTGAAAATGAAAATTACATATCTAGAGGTCAGTGCACCTCATGTAAGTGCCTATATGTTTATAGGCACTTACAATGGTATTGCACTGATCCCTCGATAGACTTTACACATATACCATATATGAAAGCCTGCTTTCTCACTGTTGAAAGTGTATTTTCTCTTTATAAAACATTGGAATAGTTTAAAAGGAAAATTTTCAAGTACAGCTTCTGTATGATAATTCATGTGGATAATAGCATGTCAGTACTTAAGGAAGCTCTGGATCATCTCTTGATTAAACGATGTTCTCTAGAGAACGAAGAGAACAAAAATATGATGTATGAGTTTGTGCATGACATTTCCAACATTTTTAGCTCCACTGGCCGAAGGCCAGCGAGCTATTGTCATGACGGAGTGTCCGTCGTGCGTGCGTGCGTGCGTCCGTCCGTCCGTGCGTAAACTTTTTCTTTAAACATCTTCTCCTCCCAAACCAATGGGTGGATTGTAACAAAACTTGGTAGAAATGATCCTTGGGTGGGCCCCTTCTTAAATTGTTCAAAGAATTTTGATTGGCCCCCAAATATGGGCGTGGCAGGGCGTGGCATTTTTTCACTTTGAAATCTTTAAAAATCTTCTCCTCCCAAACCGTTGGGCCGATTTCAATGAAACTTGGCATGGATGTTTCTTGAGTGACCCTTTACTTAAATTGTTCAAGAAATTTTGATTAGCCCATAAATATGGGCGTGGCAGGGCGGGGCTTATTTTGAGCTCGAAATCTTTGAACGACATCTCCTCCTGAACTACTGGGCTGATTTCAATGAAACTTTAACAGAATGTTCCTTGGGTGACCCTTTACTTAAATTGTTAAGAAAAAATTTGATTGGTTCATAAATATGGGCGTGGCAGGGCGGGCTTATTTTGAGCCCGAAATCTTTGAACGACATCTCCTCCTGAACCACTGGGCCGATTTCAATGAAACTTTACCAGAATATTTCTTGGGTGACTATTTACTTAAATTGTTCAAGAAATTTTGTTTGGTCCAAAAATATGGGCATGTCAGGTGGGGCCTATTTTGAGCCCTAAATCTTTGAACAACATCTCCTCTTGAATCATTGGGCCGATTTCAATGAAACTTTAACAGAATGTTCCTTGGGTGACCCTTTACTTATATTGTTCAAGAAATTTTGATTGGACTAAAAATATGGGCGTGGCATGGCGGGGCCTATTTCGAGCCCCAAATTTTCAAATGACATTTTCTCCTGAACCACCTGGCTGATTTCAATGAAACTTTACCAGAATGTTCCTTGAGGGTCTCTTTTCAAAAATAATTTGCTAAATTTTGATAGGCCTATAAATTTGGGCGTGGCAGAGCGGGGCTTATATTGAGGCCAAAATCTTTGAACCACATCTCCTCTGGAACCACTCAGCCAATTTCAATGAAACTTTACCAGAATATTTCTTGGGTGACTATTTACTTAAATTGTTCAAGAAATTTTGTTTGGTCCAAAAATATGGGCATGTCAGGTGGGGCCTATTTTGAGCCTGAAATCTTTGAACAACATCTCCTCTTGAATCATTGGGCCGATTTCAATGAAACTTTAACAGAATGTTCCTTGGGTGACCCTTTACTTATATTGTTCAAGAAATTTTGATTGGACTAAAAATATGGGCGTGGCATGGCGGGGCCTATTTCGAGCCCCAAATTTTCAAATGACATTTTCTCCTGAACCACCTGGCTGATTTCAATGAAACTTTACCAGAATGTTCCTTGAGGGTCTCTTTTCAAAAATAATTTGCTAAATTTTGATAGGCCTATAAATTTGGGCATGGCAGAGCGGGGCTTATATTGAGGCCAAAATCTTTGAACCACATCTCCTCTGGAACCACTCAGCCAATTTCAATGAAACTTTACCAGAATATTTCTTGGGTGACTATTTACTTAAATTGTTCAAGAAATTTTGTTAGGTCCAAAAATATGGGCATGTCAGGTGGGGCCTATTTTGAGCCCGAAATCTTTGAACAACATCTTCTGAACCTTATGTTTTAATAAGATTGGTCAAGGGTTGCAGGTTCATTGTGATTGAGTATTTTGGTGCAATATGGACCAGAACCATTTAATCATTACTAAATAGGTCTTAGGAGATTTTGGAGTGTTAATGTATTCATTTAAAGTAAGCTTTATTTAATGAAATTCTAAAGATTTTAAAGCCAGTGGAGCGATACAGGCCCTCTTGGGCCTCTTGTTTAAAATGTACATGAGGTGCAAATGTTGACAAGAGTAGACATCCACACATTTTGAAGTTACTGGATGGTCTACTGATACTTTTAGACCTTATCTATCTATGAAGTGCATAGTGAAGACTCTGGTCAGACTGTGCAGATGCACAGGCTGGTCATAGTCTTTGCTTTGCGCTTATTTTAAATTGTTGGAAATCTCATGCACAGGCTCATATATTACTTTTGCTTAATTATAGGCCAACACGAGCATGTCCTAAGGGCCGCCACACAGTTGTCAGTTTACATTGTGACAAGGATGAAAATAAAGAGGGTGAGATAGTATTACCCCCAAAATGTGCCGATGCTACATGTGACGGATGTACATTTCATTTCCTATGGAGGACCCGTTCAGCATGTCCCATTTGTACAAAGGAGGATACCAAGCGGATAGTGTCAGAATGTGTTGGTGGATATCAAACAGTCCATTATTTTGCACCTCCGTAAGTGCTATGTTAACTGAATATGTAAGCTGAATATGTACTGCCTAGCCAACTTTTTATAACCAGCAACTCAAAATTTGTTCAAACAGCTGTTCTGGATAAAAATGTCAAAAATCTGAAACACTCTTGGTTTGCTAGTGGTTTTGTTTCCATTATAATTCAAGAACAAACAAATGTCCAGAACAACAGGAAAATTCATAAGATTTTTCTCATAATTAGCTATAGAGGTTACATGCCATCTTTGTGTGCCTTACTACTCACCTTGTGTGGTTGCTTGCCAATTATTACAAGTGCCTCAAGAACACAGGGTAAGGTTATCTAGTAGGGTCAAAATTGCAGAATTTTCTGAACTGTTTATCTTCATGTGCAATGTAAAAAGATCAATTTAACATTCTGAATTTATGATGAGATGTTATAGCTTCTCCAGATTTAGCACAGAAGATGGCCAAGGATTTCATTTTATTCACAGCTCTTGTTAACAGTTGTATCATGTGTGTTGTTTGTTTTCAGAGACTGTATTGTGATGGATGAGAAGATGTTGGTAGAAGAAACACAGACTTGCACCATGAGGTTAACTGCACTGCCTTTAATTGTATGTTTAAAATTTTAACCTTTAAAGTCTTTAAGTCCTTAAACTCTTACTTTGCTTAACCCTTTGCTGTTTAATCCCTGCTTTTTAAGTCGCTTGCGCATGCGCTGCGACTTATTGTGGCCGTAAGAAGTTTTCTGGACAGGTCAAACAAGGTCAAAGACAGACCTCTTAACGTCTTCTGTATTTCTGTTTTGAGACAAAGTAGATCTCTGATTTCTTGTCCGCACTTTATGGTAATAAACAAACGAAATAATGCCACAGTTTGCGATCGCATGAAAGTTGTAGAAGAAATATACATCATATTTCTTAAACGCCATATGAGGAAGAGAAAGAATTTCAAAAAAACAAAAACTAACAAACAAAAAACACCATAACCACACCTGTTTAATATGCAGTTACGAGTTTTTTCCGTAAACCATTGAAAAAATAGTGCACTACTCGCAGTAATACAGACGCGTTTCAGAAAAAGAATAACATCGGTTTTCAACGAAACCTCGTAACCACAATTTGTTTTTATATACAATTAAGGGGTTTTCGTTGAAGTCAGGGCTCTGAGACGACAACTTTTCTCAGCGGACGACAAAAAATCCTATCAAAGGATTCCACCGGACGACAAGTTTTTCTAAGGTTCGTGTCCCGACTTATAACCTCTCGGCTGTGTATAACATGTATTTGATTGTTTACGTAAGTTAGGCTAACTGTCGCGTGAAAAATCGATAGCCATATCTGAAGTCCGATAGATGGGCGCGGTAGGCGTGGCGTTAATTGACGCCAACAGCCAATCGTAATTTGTTATTCGTAGACCTTGTAGGCGGAGCCTGACTATCAATGAATTGAATCTAGACTCTGCCCGACAGTGTTTTGGCGATTGTTAGGCATAACCGAAACACGTGAACTACTGATATATTGATCGAAGCAGTTGATTCACTAATTATATACGGGTAATTGAATTCGAGCAGGGCCCCAATTTAGACGAAGACAATCGTAAGGCAACATAATTGACCCGATTTGTTCGTAACAAGTAAATGATTAGTCCGTGTCCTTCGAACTGTCCCGAATCTCTTTTACCTTTTTTTTAAAATCGGTATTTTGACTTAAAACAATTATTTAATTAAAGAAATGTTCCGAAAAAAACACGAAACGAATTACCATTACCGGTGAAACTCTGAAACGCCGTATCTGTGCTTAATTCCGTCGGATACCGTATATCGAAAATGGAAAGGTCCGGATCAGCCTACTGATCAGACACGTGTTGAAATGAAAAAAAAAATGAACACAAATCAAGAGACAAGTGGTTCGGAAAGTTTAATTATTTCAATCCAAAAAAAGAAAAAGAGAGATAACCAATGCAGTTCAAACATACAATCTTTTGTAATGAAAATGAATTCTGAATTTTTTCTCTCAATTGGCAACATCTGCAAAGAGAATCATCGCATTGACTAACATGTTGAGATTTTTTTAAAGTCTAAGTAAATATAATAACATTTTTTGACCTCTTTTTAACTTCTGTCAAAAAGAAGATATATGACTGTTTCAAAGACTTGCTTCTGTATTGGTTTTATATGGTTTTAAACTGAACCGGGAAAAGTTTTGTCATCTACTGAGCCCATCTCCAAAGATATTCTTAAAAATTTATCTATCAACATTTCTAGTCAATCGATAAAGAAGCATTATTCTCGAAAGAAGAATTTGATTCTATGGAATATTTCCTAGATATGAACAAATTTTCCACAAAATACTCCACCCACCAATGTTAAAATCGATCAAAGTCAAAATAAGGAGATATGGTGAAACTTGTGTATTTTTTAGCTCGACTATTCGAAGAATAGGGGGGCTATTCCAGTCACTCGGGCGTCGGCGTAATGATTTGGTTAAGTTTTTACGTGCAAGTGTTTAAAATCTCTGTTTCTATTAAAGCTATTGCTTTGAAACTTTGCACATGCTTCTGTGACCATGATATCAGCATCTAGACAAAGATTCATTACTCTGATATTGAATTTAGTGGAATTTTAACCCTTTTCGGACTTAGAAATCTTGGTTAAGTTTTTACGTGCAAATGTTGTTTATCTGTAATATTTCTGTTTCTATTTAAGCTATTTCTTTGCAACTTTACACATGCTTCTGTGACCATAATATCAGCCTCTTGACAAAGATCCATTACCCTGATATTGAATTTAATGGAATTTTAACCCTTTTCGGACTTAGAAAATCTTGGTTAAGTTTTTACGTGCAAATGTGGTATTTCTGTAATATCTCTATTTCTACTAAAGCTATTGCTTTGAAACTTTGAACATGCTTCTGTGACCATAATATCAGCCTCTAGACAAAGATTCATTACCCTGATATTGAATTAAGTGGAATTTTATCCCTTTTCGGACTTAGAATTCTTGGTTAAGTTTTTACGTGCAAATGTTGTTCATCAGTTATAGCTCTATTTCTACCTAGGCTTTTGCTTGGAAACTCTACACATGCTTCTGTTACCATGATATCACCCTCTTGACAAAGATTTATTACTCTGATATTGAATTTAGTGGAATTTTAACCTTTTTCAGACTCAGAAATTCTTGGTTAAGTTTTTACGTGCAAATGTTGTACATCAGTTATATCTCTAATTCTATTAAAGCTATTGCTTTCAAACTTTGCACATGCTTCAATGTTCTTAACAACAGCCTTTGAATAAAGATTCAATTCTCTGGTATAAAATTTAGTGGATTTATAACCCTTTATGGACTTAGAAATTCTTGGTTAAGTTTTTACGTGCAAATGTTGTATTTGTGTAATATCTCTATTTCTACTACAGCTGTTGCTTGGAAACTTTACACATGCTTCTTTGACCAAAATATTAGCCCACAGAAAAAGATTCATTACTCTGATATTTAATTTAGTGGAATTTTAACCCTTTTTGGCCTTAGAAAATCTTGGTTAAGTTTTTACATGCAAATGTTTTATGTTAGTTGTATATCTGTTCCTACTAAAGCTATTGCTTTGAAACTCTGCACATGCTTCTGTGACCATAATATCAGCCTCTAGACAAAGATTCTTTTCTCTTGACTTTCATTTTATTGAATTTCCAATGTCGATATTGATTTGCTGTTACTATCCAGCACTAGGAATAGTCGAGCTTCGCTGTCCTCCGACAGCTCTTGTTTTAAATACTTGAACCAGAATAGTGGTAACATTTTCATCTTTTTCACTTCAAAAATTATTATTCTGTTCAATGAAAACCGATGATTGTATTCATCCCGTCTCAAAATGTCATTTGTGACAGAAAATAATAGGCCGGTTAGAAGTTTTGACAAGTATGTTTTATTATACCCCAGCAAACCTTTTTGTTTAGCTCCACTAAAAGAATGTCACCCATATCGTGAACCTATGTAGAGGAATAGCAGGAGGCTCGGTTAGGGTATTGTGAATTTACTGGTATGAAAAAAACCTAGAATCCATGGTTTGGTGCTCCAGTCGCTGCGGTATGACCATAGCAGTTAAAAACGGCGTAAAACCCCAATTAAACATACCCCCGCAAAATGATCGACGTCAGTGTTCTCCCAAGCCCAATAAGCTGTATCAGCCCCACTACAGCTTCATCTAAAACAGTGTTATGCCCCTACAGCTTTAAAACTACCCCACCGCTTAATATCTTCAAAATGGTCATCAAATAGAGAAATTTTAGTTATCTTATGTCAAAAACTGATGAAATAAGGCAAAACTGATGAATTAAGGCATTTTGTACAATAAATATGCATAAAAACATTATTGGAAAAGAAGAAATTGCTCAACATGAGCAATTCATTCTTTTCCCTAATGTTTTTATTCACATAATCACAATTATTTGCATAAACACTGTATTGTAAGCTTCCAACGATGCTGCCACTACAGCTTCCAATTATTCTTAGGAGAACCCTGATCGTTTTAGGGGTTATACTGGCATCAGCCTGTCTGTCAGTCCATGTAAAATCTTGTCTTGCGCATAGCTCAAATACTGATAAAGGTACATGTATAATTGTGACCCATCACACTAAAAGGGACCTTATGGCATGTGTGAAAAAAATTGACCCTAGTCAGTCTGTACTGTCCACGCAGCCAGACTAGGGCCGAGGCTTTTCACTTTTATGTAATTTTCTAAATCTGGGGTATTTACCCTATCTTACTCTGTATTCACTTTTCGCATACGAGATCTGGTTAACCTGCGCTGGGTCTGACAAGTTTGTCAAAATTTGGATTTTTGGAGTTCGGATAAGGTCCCATTTAGTGTGACAGGTCACAATTTTGAAAATTCAAAGGTGCATAGAATTTATTGTGGAGAGGTTCAATAGATCTAATTTTTAAGAGACAAACATCTCTTGTTATATACAATTCAATATTAATTTCATTTCCTTCAATACTTTTTAAAACCTCTGATAGGGTCATAAAAAGTAAGTCTTGTTTAACTAATACATCTGTTGAAGCGACTTTCAGGCCCTTCAGGGCTTTGATTACGTGCCTGTGATTTTATGATTGAGAAAACATTGCGAAAAAAGAAGAAATTGCTTCTGACAAGCAATTTCTTCTTTTTCCACACTATTTTCTACCCTACTGAATGGTTATTTTTCAAATTAAATCCACTTTAAATTTTCGTCTGCAAAACCTTTGAATTTGGACAGGTCCAAAATTTTGTAAAACAGGAAAGGGTTAAGGCAGTAGACTGTAATAGTAATGCAATGTTTAGGAGTTCATGAGCTTTAACAGTGTTAACCGAGGTTTCCTAATGAAATCATTAGAAAACCTAGGTTAACAATGTTAAAGTTCATGACTTCCGAATAGATGCAGAACTATTGTGGGTCTACTACAATTGTAGCCTAACATTAGTCTATACTGTCCACTTAGCCTTTGTTGGCCAATGAGAGAACCAAGATAAAAAGCCACTCTTTGGAATTAAATTTAAAATCTCTAAATCTCTACCAAGCCTTAATTGGCCAAATGAAAGAAACAAAATCAGTAACCACTCTTTGGACATAACCTCAAGAGTATTTAATCTCGAAGCTGATACTCTACCTCTTTGAACAAGTAAGTCAATCTCAAGTGTATGAGATCTGTTACCTTGTGTCTCTGGATTAAAGATAACCCTACAATCAATCTGCCTGATTAAGGCAATATAAGCAAAAATATTTTTTGCCACAGTTACACACAATTTTTTTTAGATTTGTTTGTTGCAATATGAAGTTCTTCTTTTCCTGAATTTGAATGAATATTTTAGGTTGCAGTCATTACAATTACAGTCAAACCTGTCTTAAGCAAGCAGACAAGGGACATTTAAAAAGTGTTTGCTTAAGACAGGTGCTTGCTTAACACAGGTTGATTTTAGTGCAATTTATTAATTTAGGAACTCAGTGGCTGCTCTCTTGAGACAGGTTGCTTGCTGAATGAAGGTGGCTGCTTAGTCTGGTTTGACTGTATGTACTTTCTATACAGTTTCAGATTGCCATACCAGTGGTGGTTGCCCTGGCCTTTATTTTCTTCTTCTTGCTGTGTTTCATCTGGAGAAAAAATAAAAAGTAAGTTTTATTTTTAGATTATTATTATCATTTACATAAGACCAATAAAATTATTCTATTTATTGATAATTCTAATCAAATTGGACCCAAAATATTGCCCTAAAATTATTGCATTAGAAAATCAGAAATAATTGGTTTTAAGAAATAATTTTAGGAAATATTTGGTCCTCTTGGCTCAGTACTTAGGATGGTTTTCTTGTGATCTAAGAGAGGCCGAAGAGACCACAACAGATGTTTTTACTAAACATGCTACAATCATTTTTGCACTAGTCAAAAATTAAAGTTGCTTCTACAGTGGTAGCTAAATATGGAATTCTACCATGCATCATCTCATTGGAATCGTCTTCCAAAGATGATTTCAATAAGATATTGCCAAGCAGTATTTAACAGTGAATGAAATCACCAGGTACGTTTTGTGAATTTGACTTTCAATTGATTTTTCATAAGAACTTTAGTAAAATGGTCATGTCATGTGAGTATATCCTTGGACAAGGTTTTTCAGATCCCCGACCTAGTACTGGTGATACCAGTTGAATTTCACCATGATATGACTGAAAGATGCTTAACAACAATTTAAATTCAAGCAATATTTTAGGAGCCAATACACTGATAAGGACAACGACAAAGTTCTTTAACTACATTTTGACCTATATATCGATGGTTCAGCCTGAAACTGTGGTAACTACTTATAAACATAAGCAACTGGTTCACACTGAGACATAGATATATATTGTAATATAATATATATATGAGCCTGTGCGTGAGAATTCCAACAATTTCAAACATGCGCAAATCAAAGACTCTGAACAGCCTGTGCATCCGCACAGTCTGACCAGAGTCTTCACTATGCGCTTAATACATAGAAAAGGTCTCTAAGTATCTCTAGACAATCAGGTAACTTTATTATTTACAGTATTTGAATTTCTTTGCTGCTAAACCAACATTTCAAATTGATGGAAATGTCACACACAGGCTCATATGATATATATTAGACTCGAAGTATAATGCAATTTCAATCATCTACACAAAAAACATTTTTTTCAATTTCAGACTAGAGTATAAATACATGAAGTTGGTACAGAATACAGGCAATAATGACGGCGAGTTGCCAGCAGCAGACAGCTGTGGCCTGGAGGAGGATGAGGAGGAAGGAGGTGATGCAGTCCAGATAAAGGACAGTAAAGGAGCAAGATTCTTTAAAAAACTTACAAATAAAATCAGAAAGGTAGGTGCATTGTATTAATGACATTTTGATTCAGAATGTATATAGACTATTCATGCACCTCCTATCAGTAGGATGTCAAATTCTGCTACGTTACTGTTGATTTGTGATGAGTTTGTTTGTATATTATTGTATTAATTTAGTGTTTCAATCAATAAATTGTAGAAATCTAACAATCAGTTTAATTTTTTTTTGCTCCTACATGTTATATTTGGAGTCTGTGACCTAGTGGTAGAGGCAATGAATTTAAGATTTTAAGGTCGTAGGATTCCAATCCATGGAGTATAAATGGACATCTCTGAGTGATGCAAGTCCTAGTGCTCTAGTAGCCAAGGTGGGCTGTGTAGAAATAGCCATTCTATCAGATGATTATGGTTTACAGTGTGAAATAAATCTAATATGCCTCACATAGAAACTGACTGTAACTTGACTTTTGATTTAACTTTTATATTTTTATGCCACTACATTGATAATAAAGAGTCTATTCAAGATACAATGTTCATATTTGGCATGATAGATCTGAATAAATGCATCTGCTGATATCTAGGTTAAGGTCACATGACAAGGTCAAAGTCATCAGTCAAGGTCTAAGTTTTGAAAAACTTAACTTGACATTGCCAAATAGTTTAAAACTATTCATGATACAAACTTAATACATGAATCTTAGATGATGACATAATTTTTTGATATGCATTAGCTCAAACCAAGGTCAAGGTCATGTGACTAGGTCAAGGTTATCTGTCTAGCTCAAGCTCAGAGCTTATGAAAAATTTTGTATTTCGGGAGCATTTTGTGTTTCACAAACACATCATCTTTAAAACAACAACAAGAGGATACAGCAATATTATAAATAAGAATTTCACTGAATTGAGTTACATAATTTGGCCTCTGTCTCGTAGTCTAGAAGAGTTACTGGTATGACCTAGATTTCTGATATTCTTGCGGAATACTTTTAAAGATTTCTATTGGTTATGAATAAAATCAATGCCTATTTGAAATATGTTGACTCAACTTGAATATGATCAAGTAGTATTTTGTCATTTCGGATCTTTCAGTTTTCACAAGAAGTATGTATTGTCTGTTACTTTGCCTTTTACAGGGTACTTAATTTATCATTGATTTATTAGATGGTCCATTTTGACTTGAATTATTGAAGCCAAATTTCCTTTTTATCATGATTTTTTCTTCCATTTGAAAATTAAGATACTTGAAACCAAGTATCTAAATTTTCAAATGGAAGAAAAATTGTGGAGAAATAGAATATATATAGATTCAATATTCATTTTTCTACCATATTTAGTTTGCATGATGATTCTCAGGGTGATGAAAATATATTACTATCGTTGAGAGGGTTGGTATTTGGGAAAGCTTGCAGACTTTGTTTCAAATACTGCATTTTATTTACAGATATCTCATGCATGAATCTTATTTGTTACAGAAGATTGTGTGTAATTCATTGAATGCCACTTTCAACAGAATTGTTATTATGTTGTTATGGCTGGTTATTTACCCAAAGTTTACTTTTGTTTCTCACACAAGAACAGCCACAACATTTCATCTGAGCCATCAGTTGCTTGTTGAACTTAGGGGTGCTACTTGCAATTGCCAATTGATTGGATACAAACGTAGGCGTCTTTTTCAAAAACTTATCACATTTCAGTTAAAAGTCTACTTGGCAAATAATCAAACTTACAACCCAAGGATCTATAGCCCAAGGTGCTATAAACTGAGTTGGCTGGGCTTGGAATTACAATTAAGCAAATTAAAAATTTGAGTGCCCTACTCTCTAAACACTATATTTGATACTGGCCAAACTCTGCTACACTGACTCAACTATTCTAGTGCTGTTTATTGTATTCTATCCTTGTTAAAATTTTCTCTATTTCAAATAATGTTGAGGTGAAAAATTTGTGGCCTTGTAGAAGCATTTCTTCCCAAGAGCAGCTTTGTTTGTGGATTTTATAGGGAGTTTTGTTTGAAGCTTGTTTTTGGTGTGGTATCTTTAAGATTAAATTTAATTTTTTTTAGATTTTTGTGTTAAATATAGGTAGGTTTTGTGAATCAATTGCTCAGTGCAAAATAGTTGTAACTGCCTATAGACATATAGGCAGTTACATCGGTTTCGCGCTTAGTGATCGGTATAGCGTATTAGAATACCATGTACAATAAGTAATCATTCTTATGCTATAACTGTTGAGCTTATAAGTGAAAGTGATCAACATGTTTTCCTTTGTTCATTTCTTACTGAACAAGTAAGCTTAGCTTTATTTTTTTGTCCTTAACTTTCAGAAGTAGGTACTTCAGACCACAATTTAAATGGTGTAATTCATTTACTTATGCTTTAGAAAATTTTGCTGTCATCATCATTTGGTCATGGTTTTGTCAATTTACAAGATTGGCATCCTTACAGTTTCTATTTAAATAGAGGATAATTCTTTGTTTCAGTGTAAGATTGATTTATATTTCATTGAGTGAAAATATAGATCTAGCTTTTGTTGTTCACTAAATGAAATACCAATTGATCTTACTGGAAAAACAATCAATTATTCAATTTCTTAAATGCATAATGAGACAAAATGTGAAAATTTTAGGTCAAATTATCATGAATCCAGTCATTTTGCACATCGAGGGGTCATAACAACACTATTATAAGCGTCTATTAATTTTAAGGGACTTCTGATAGCGTTGAGATAACCCCTTGTCAAGATTGCTACACAAAGTCCATGATGAGGTCGCCTTTTGGGATCTTCTTAGATGATGTCAGATAGGGTGAAATGAAAGAAAGTGGGGTATAAGTTTTTGATAATCTCACTGGGAAAGCAGTGAGTTAATCAAAATGATAATCAAGCGTTCTTCCTCAATAAACCACCAAAAAGCATGAAAGAAAGTCAATAAACAGATAGCTGCTGACATTTTAGCCTTGACATGATATTTACAACAACTTGAAATGTTCATGAGGTGCAAACATTGACAAGAGTAGACATCGGCATATTGAAATATAAAGTTACTTGATTGTCTACTAAAACCTTATCTAGCTACTAAGTGCAAAGTGAAGACACTGGCCAGACTGTGCCGATGCACAGGCTGGTCATAAGTCTTTGCTTTGTGTATATTTGAAATTCTTGTAAATCTCATGCACAGGCCCATTTAAAACATTGATTGACCAATCACAATACTCATTTTAATGGGTTAGCTGTAGAACTGGGACATTTATGAGTGACTTAGCTAAATAAAGCTGCAGTAATGGTGTTGAGGTCACCTTTGATTCATTGCTTTTTAGCTCACCTGAGCACGAAGTGCTCAAGGTGAGCTATTGTGATAATAGAATGTCCGTTGTCAGTTGTGCGACGTGCGTCGTTTGTCGTCCACAATTTCTTTAAACATCTTCTCCTCCTAAACCAGTGGGCCAATCTTGATGAAACTTGGCAGGGATGTTCCTTGGGTCAAGCTCTACCAAAGTTGTTCAAATAAATAAAATCCACCCTTAACTTTCCCTTTACCCTTAACAAAAAGGGTGAAAATATGAAAATCTTTGAAAATCTTCTTCTCTGAAGCCAGAAGGCAGACAGCTTTCATATTTGGTATGTAGCATCATCTAGTAGACCTCTACCAAGTTTGTTCATATCAAGACCCTGGGGTCATATTTGGGCTTTGCCCAGGCCAAACCCTTTTTAGCTCACCTGAGCACGAAGTGCTCATGTGAGCTATTGTGATCACCTTTCGTCCGGCGTCCGTCCGTCGGTCGTCGGTCGTCGTCCGTCGTCCGGCGTCCGTCAACAATTTCTTTAAACGACATCTCCTCCTAAACTACCAGGCCAATTAACACCAAATTTTACAGAAATGTTGCTTAGGTGGTCCCCTTCAAAAATAGCTAAAAGAATTGAAATCCATGAAAAACTCTGGTTGCTATGGCAACAAATGTGAAATTTTAAGAAAATCTTTAAAATTCTTCTTCTTCTCAACCAGTAGTCCTACAGACTTAAAACTTGGCATGGATGATCAGTTTATAGACCTGAATTAAAATAGCTAAAATCATATCTGTCGGGCTGCCAGGTGCGGAGCACCAGGGGGGAGGGGGTAGTACTTTGGGTAAATTTTGTAATCTTTAAGCTTCTTCTTCTTCGGAACCAGGAGCCCTACAGACTTGAAAATTGGCATGGATGATCAGCTCATAGACCTTAATAAAAATAGCTAAAATCATTTCTGTCGGGCTGCCAGGTACAGAGCACCAGGGGGGAGGGGGTAGTACTTTTGTGAAAATTTTGTAATCTTTAACCTTCTTCTTCTTCGGAACCAGGAGCCCTACAGACTTGAAAATTGGCATGGATGATCAGCTCATAGACCTTAATAAAAATAGCTAAAATCATATCTGTCGGGCTGCCAGGTGCGGAGCACCAGGGGGGAGAGGGTAGTACTTTTGTGAGAATTTTTTAATCTTTAACCTTCTTCTTCTTCTGAACAAGGAGCTTGACAGATTTGAATATTGGCATGGATGATCAGCATATGGACCTTTATAAAAATAGCTAAAATCATGACTGTAGATTCACCAGGTGCGGAGCACCAGGGGGGAGAGGGTAGTACTTTTGTGAAAATTTTGTAATCTTTAACCTTCTTCTTCTTCTGAACCAGGAGCCCTACAGACTTGAAAATTGGCATGGAGGATCAGCTCTTAGACCTTAATAAAAATAGCTAAAATCATGACTGTAATGCCACCAGGTGCGGAGCACCAGAGGGGGAGGGGGGAGTACTTTTGTGAAAATTGTAACTTTAACCTTCATCTTCTAATGAACCAGGAGCCCTACAGACTTCAATATTGGCATGGATGAAAAGCATATTGATCTTAAATTAAATAGCTAAAATCATGTATGTAGGGTTACCAGATGCGGAGCATTAGGGGGGAGGGGGTAGTACTTTGGATCAATTTTGAAATCTTTAACCTTATTCTTCTCCTGGATCAGGAACCCTACAGACTTGAAAATTATCATGGGTGATCAATATATTGACCTTAATAAAATAGCTAAAATGATGACTGTAGGGTCACCAGGTGCTGAGTGTCTTGGGGAGGGGGTAGTACTTTGGATCATTTTTGAAATCTTTTAACTTCTTCTAATGAACCAGGAGTCCTACAGACTAGAAAATTGGTATGGATGATCAGCATATGGACATAAATTGAATTAGCTAAAATCATGACTGTTGATTAACCAGGTGCAGAGCATCTTGGGGGAGGGGGGGAGTGCTTGGTTGAGAATTTTGAATCCCTACAGCCTTTATATTTGACATGGAATGATCAACTCATTAAAGAAAACTTTAAAAGTCTCAGACTCAGCCTTTATATCTGGCATAGATTAGCTGATCACAGACCTTTTATGAAAAAGCTTAGATAAATAATGACCAGGGGAGGAGCAGAGGGGAGAGGGGGGGAAGGATTATTTCAAATGTTATCTGATTGAATAAGTGAAAATCTCTTTTTTCTGTGGTTGCATGGACATACCTAGGTAATGAAGCTTTTTTCTCAGGTGAGCGCACCCAGGGCCAACGGCCCTCTTGTTACAAAGAATTAAAGAGCGAAAATCTTTAAAAATCTTCTTCTCTGAAACCAGATGGCAGACAGCTTTCATATTTGGTATGTAGCATCACCTAGTGGGCCTCTACCAAGTTTGATCATATCAAGTTCCTTGGGTCATATTTGAGCTTTGCACGGGTGCATCCCTCTATCTCTTATGAGCACTAAGGGTAAAAAAATGAAAATCTTCAAAAATCTTCTTCTCTGAAAGCAGAAGGCAGACAGCTTTCATATTTTGTATGTAGCATCATCTAGCGGGCCTCTACCAAGTTTGATCATATCAAGACCCTTGGGTCATATTTGAGCTTTGCACGGGTGCATCCCTTTATCTCTTATGAGCACGAAGGGTAAAAATAGGAAAACCTTCAAAAGTCTTCTTCTATGAAACCAGAAGGCAGACAGCTTTCATATTTGGTATGTAGCATCATCTAGTAGACCTCTACCAAGTTTGTTCATATCAAGACCCTAGGTTCATATTTTGGCTCCACCCAGGTGCAACCCTTTTTGCATAGAATTAAAGAGCGAAAATCTTTTAAAATCTTCTTTAATCGAAACCAGAGGGCACACTGCTTTCATTTTTGGTATGTAGCATCATCTAGTGGGCCCCTACCAAGTTTGTACATATCAAGACCTTTGGGTCATATTTGGGCTCCACCCGGGCGCATCCCTTTCAGCTCATTTGAGCACGAAGGGTGAAAATAGGAAAACCTTAAAAAATTTTCTTCTCTGAAACCAGTAGGCAGACAGCTTTCATAGTTAGTATGTAGCATCATCTTATGGACCTCTTCCAAGTTTGTTCATATCAAGACCCTGGGGTTTCATTTGGGGTCCACCCGGGTGCATTCCTTTTTACATAGAATCAAAGAGGCATATCTGTCTTGCTCTTCGCTGAAAACGTTCCATGGTATTGATCTTAGGCAATTATCTTCTTTTTGACATCTGCCTATCTAATTAATGTGATGTCCCAGGGGTCAAAGAGACTCAGGTGAGCGATCTAGGACCATCATGGTCCTCTTGTTCATGTCCATGACCAAATAATTTAACTTTTGTTGTGTAATACAAGATTTGTGCATTCCGATTGGACCAAAAATTGGTTTTATTTCCGAACGAAAACAATTTTGAGCACGCACCTATTTTGAAAGCTTCCGCTTCAAGTAGTTCCATGAGAAATATGTCTTATTTTAGAGAAATCATTTCACTTTTGCTTCAAGGTATTAAATTATAAAATATGAAGAGAGTATTTCGTTGTTGATTTCATTGAGATATGAAACTAAAAACCTAGTCACACTTATGTATGAATCCGCTTCGCTTGTGATAAGATTTTCAAATTCATACCTCAATGAAATCAAAAAATTCTCTCTTCATCTCTTCGATATTAAAGAGATAAATTATATTGGAATTTCTAAGGGGGATTTTGTCACAGAGTGTCAAATGTTGGGGCCAGCATAACACTTAAATTTCCGATGAATATATATTATCACCTAACATCAATGCCTTCCGGGACTGATAGCAATATTTGCAGGGTATCTGTGTTTAATTATGACACATTTCTAATCTACCATTTAAGAAGTGAAAGAATTTTCTCTACAATGTTGATTTAAAGTTCTTAAATGTTTATTTTTCAGCCCGATGATGCCTTTGAATCAACAATTATGAATGAAAGAATGCCTTTGACTTAGAAGACAGAAAGAATAAAGACATAAGAAAAATTGATTCACAGTCAATCTTGTTTCATGCAGCTACTAAAAAATAGCTGAACTTATTAATGAATTATAGAGAGTTTGTTATAAAAGCATTTTAATGGCTCTTTTCCAACATAGCTCTTGTTTGTTTTGTGGATTAATTCAGAGATGCTCTAAAATCATAAAAGGTTTGTTTAGAAATTTTCCTTGGATTTTATCCATGGTTTCTTTGGGGAAATTACAAATTTTGTTTTTGTAAATACAAATTACTTATTTATGCAAATCGTATTTGCAATAAAGTTTTCGATTGTAAAATAGAAAATAAATATTTATTTTACATGAATACACAAGATTTGATTTAGAGCTTATCTTAAAATCTTAAAGTACAGAGGAAATTAGGATAAATCCCAAGGTAACTCTTGATTAGGAACCTTCCTTCTTTGTATTGGGAGTATTTCAATGGAGATAACCAACTGATATTCCTCATTGACCTAGAATTATTCAACTAAGAGTACACTCTAGCTTAAAAGGCAGCTGATTAAGGACTAAAATTTTATTAAATTGTTGTATTAATTTTGTCAGTGAAAAGGGAAGCAAAATTTTAGTGTTTGCTAAAACAGGATTGATTGTTTGTTAGTTTGTACATCATGTAATTGTAATTCATTTATGGATATTTCTTTCTGAAAGAAAGCACAAATGAACAATAAAAAGCCTGTGTATTCTATTTCTAACAATTAAACATGTGCAGGAGGTGAAGATATTAAGAAGTCTGCCCTTAATTCAAGATGAAAACGTGTGAGAAATGGTAACCTACTTTGCATGTGTGTGCACGTGCCAAGCGGGATAAAATTTCTAAGCATTTGCAAAAATCTTTGCCTTCTGAATACAAGGCTGGACAAGTACTTAATATATGTAGAGTTTGTTGGAGTTTGTTGCTACATGTGTTTAAGATGTAGCTATCTGAAGACTGCAAAACGATGAGTCTGATCAGCTGTGAATGCACTGGCTGGTTACAGAGCTGCAGTCATGGCCCAGTGGAAGCATGTTGGACTACCATTCAATAGGTCCTGGGTCCAATTCCCGAGCACTAATTCTTTCTGCTTATAAGTCAATCACCAATTGTTTGATTATTGTAAACCTATGTGGGATAGTGGCAACAGGCTAAGAAAGGATTTAATGGTAGTACTGGTGTGAGAAATACCAGGAATCTATTGTTAGGTGACAAAGCTTTTGCAATATAACTGAAAGATCATTCAAAGCAGCATAAAACCTTAATTCAAACAGGCAAACAAAAGCACTGGCTGGTTAGAGTCTTTGCTTGGACAACTCATGTGGAATTTTTAGAATTATCATGCACTTGTTTATACAGAGTAAATGTTATAGAGTCAGGATTAAGTTTGTGATTGGTCAAAGGCCCATTCATGAATTGTATTGTTGATATTTTCAAGACTATTCCATCTTTTTCCTCTGTTTGATAAAGAACCATGAAAAAAGGTGTTCTTCAGAAAGAGAGGCCCAAAACAGCCTCATGATTGAGACAATTCCTTTGCCACTCATTAATATTAGGACATTACCGGTACTTCAATTAATCTCCAATTGTATCATAGATATGTGTATTTGAGCCTGTGTGTGACATTTCAAACAATTTGAATTATGCATGAGGGGCAAATATTGAGCAGAATAGACAGCCACATTCTGTAAATGTAAAGTTACCTGATTGTCTTAATTTGTGGGAAATCTCACGCACAGGCTCATTTTAGTGCTTTCCTGCTTTTTATCTGTCTGTACCCTGTTACGGAAAGCATACACAATATTCAAGTTTTTATGTGAAATTTAGGGGAAATCCAATTGCAAAGTTTCCAAAAGCACACTCTATGTTTTTATTAGTACGTGAAAACTTGTGAAATCCAACTGCTTAATGTGACTCAAGTACACACAATATGTTTTGTCTAAATGTGAAACTTGGTGAAAATCCAAATTTGTGTTGTTAATAAAACATGCATCATCTTTTGTTGGTATGTTGAATTATTACATAATGGCTCAGAGCAAAACAGTTGTAACTACCCATTTGGCAATAGGCATTTACCATAACTGCTTTCAATCACCCAATAGAAAGACAAGTATTGTTCAAAATTTGTTGAGAGTGTAATCAAATCATGTTGATGTGAACAAAATAAATGAGACTTAGTGAAAAGCTATCATTGAAGACTGCCACCATCATTACGCAGTTGGAAGAAACGGTCTTTCAATCAAAAGGTTCGATGGGTCCGATTCCTGACTGTGGCACTCATTCTTTCCAACAATTTGTCTCTCACTAATTAGCAGATAAAAGTAGACCTATGTGGGATAGTAGCTGGAGGCTTGGAAAGGATGTAATGGTATTCCTTGTTAGCACCAGGGAGTCATTGTTTTGTGCTTCAGGTGCTGCGATATGACTTCAAAATTGTTAAAAGCAGCGTAAAACCCTATTTAAAAAAACAAAACAATCATTAAAGACCCCTGAAAAAAAAATACTGAGCAGTTTTATCTGGACCTACAATGTTTGTTAAGACCTGTGTGACTGAATTCAAAGGGCCAATATAGTACAACTGTTTAAGCCCTGAGCCATGGATTTGAAAATCCAAATGAACAGTGTAATTATAACATACACAATCCAACTGTACAGTGTTAATGCAGCATACACAATACTTTTGTTGTTTGTGAAGATATGTGAATTATCGAAATATGAGCCATGCATTTGAAAATCCAACTGTACAGTGTTATTGAAGCATACACAGTACTTTTGTTGGTATGTGAAGATATTTGAATTATCAAAATATGAGCCATGCATGTGAAAATCCAACTGTACAGTGTTATTGAAGCATACACAATACTTTTGTTGGTATGTGAAGGTATGTGAATAATCTAAATATTTTACATTTTATTCATAGATTATATATTGTTCTACATTCCATATTTGGCCTTACAATAATAATTATGCCCCCCTTCAAAGAAGAGGTGGTACATTGCTTTGCACTTATAGGTCGGTTGGACTGTCAAACCGATTTTGAGGAGAAGTCCAGTGCACAAGAACCATGACTCAAACCATCATATTTTGTGAGTTATTGCCCTTTGTTGATTGACAAATAATAGGCCATTGTTTTGCTTTTTTGGGGGCCTAAATTTTTTACTTTCTCATGTTGAATTAAAAACTCGTTTTAAACTTAACATATAGACAGTTTACGTTTCCATTGATTAAACCTTTTACTTATTTATCATTCATAAGTAATTAGGTATGACAATCTTGATTATTTCTTTTACATGTTGTGTTTTTTTTGTGAAATATGTATGTATACATATATCCGATCAGATATAAAAGGAAACTTTGTCAAATAATGTTCTGTTTTTTAAATGTCAATCTTCTGTACAGTTAAATTGTTTGCTTTTTAAGAAGGTAAAATTAATAGTATGAAAACCGTTTGAATTCTATTTTAATGCCTCCACATCAAATAATGAGGGGCATAATGTTTTACCATTGTCCATCTATCTCTCATGCCATTGTTCTGTTGGTTTAACTGCGAACTTTGCAAAAACCTTCAAGATTTTTCAAGAAAGATAGCTCTTTTTGTCATGCACAGGCCGATGTCAAATACAAGGTCATTTGACAAGGTCTATGAAAATTGTTTAAGAACATTTCTGAACAGTTAGATGATTTACTGAATTAAGATTAACCATAGTCTTGCACTGACCCGAATATTAAATTAATTTTACCTCTTAGGATTAGAAATTGTTTGCAGTGTGTGTATCATACACAATATGTTTTCCTCTCATGGCCACCGTCATAGCGCAGTTGGTAGCCCTTCAGACTGTCAATCTAGAGGTCCCGGGTTTGATCCCCGATGGCAGCACTCATTCTTTCTGACTATTTGTCTCTCACCAATGGGTCGATAATCTTAGACCTATGTGAGATAGCAGCTGGAGGCTAGGAAAGAATGTGATGGTGTTACTGGTGAGAGAAATACCAGGAATCCATGGTTAGATGCTCCAGCTTCCGCAATATAACTGAACATTTAGATGATTGTTTTAGAGGAATTAAAATCTGAAATTAGAGAAAAAATACATAAAATCATTAAATTTTGAGATTATGTCCATCAAGTTAAGTAGGTAAAAAGTGTAGGAGAGAAGGGGGCAGGGTGTAAGTGGGCTAGTATAAAGGAGAAGTTTAAAGTATAAAGGGCTGAGGATCGACGTTTTTCTTCAAAAACTTTGTAATTACAGCTTTATACAAGCTTTAGTAATGAGGTTTGGGAAGATAATCAACGAAATACAATTTTCTTTTTTTAAATCCATATAACTTTCAACATTCCATATTCTAAGAAAAGTTATCATTATTTAATCATGTTAACTTTCCTGAAAACAGCTTTTGGTTTGCAAGACATAAATGTTACAAGGAAAGTTAAGTGCATGTATGTGCACCTCTCCATGCATGTATGTGCACCTTTCCATGCATGTTTCCAGTGGTCCTGGCCATGCGTTACTACTACAATTTTCAAATAATGGGGCATGATTAACCGAGAATCTATGATTGCTTATATAACCCTCTTCTGACAGTGGTAAGACACAAATCTTTTTTTTTTCTTTTTTGAAAAAGGAATTATACCCCAATATTCTTTTTAAAATGTCCGGTGACTATTCCACAAGTAGTTGAAATTTTCTCCTTATAAGTTTATTTACACTCTATTTACAATCATGTTTAATTGGATTTATGTTATATTTTCTTGTGTTGATGTTGTTAGAGTTTGATGCATTTATGTTACAAATTTATACTCATTCCATTTGAGATTTACATATTATTTGTAAGTTTATTCACCATTATATAAAATATTGTCAATATTGATGGCTTAATGATTTTACACCTGTTTTGTGCTGAACTTCAATAGGTAAAGATTTAGTATTTGATAGTAAAACGTTTTTTTTTTTTGATCGGCTAATTTGAAAAAAAAAAAGTATGGTATTGCCATGACTAACTTGAAGACAAGAGGTATAGCCAAAGATCAGGCTGCACATATGTGCAGTCTGGTCTTAGTCTATGCCACCTGTTTTTCCTTTTTATACCAGCATAGATTGGATTTTTTGTTTTCAAAATTGAATACTGAATTGCAATTAATGCATCCAGTGCTTTCATCACTTTGAGTTTAATGCAATTTTGCTATGTTTTTTGGTATGATAAGCATGATTTCAATGCAATTTTGCCATGGTTTTCAGTATGATAAGCATTTATCTTTCTATAACTTGAGTACACTGTACATGTGAATATTCCAAGCCATGTTTGGTTTACTGGGTATTATAATTTTTTACAAAGCATTTTATGACAAAGGAATATAAAATGTCAAATCTATTGGTCTAATAATTAAGGTGTATGATTCAAAATATTGAATGTTAGAAAAATTTATTGGCTCTTGACTTTGTTAAGCTTTCTGATTACTTTTTGCAAACAGATATTATCTTTATTTATATAAAGGCATTAATTTATGTTGTTATATTGAGGGGTCAGTGAAACACTATTGTAAGTGCCTATAAATATATTGGCACTTGCAATGATGTTGCACTTGCCCCTTGATATACATGCAGTTTTGTGTTCTTAGGTCTACGCAAAAGTTATTATTTATTGCTAGGGTAGTTATGGGAAAGTATTTAGGTTGTTTGGTGATCAAAAGCTTGCAAGTACAGATCAAATGAAGCTGTAGTTGTGAAGATTTTTGTCACCTAGTGACAAAGATTTTGAGAGAGATGTGCCATACACAATCAAATTGTAGCTCTACAGTTTTATTTTATTTTGGTATGAATATTGCATTTCTGATAGAAATTTGGGATTTATGTTCTTGAAGTTATTAAGATATTTGGGCCTCAAATATACAAATCATTTTGCGTGCTCGAGAATTTGCTCTAACTTCAACTAGGAATTAATGATGTATTTCTGCGGCAATACTGTAAAAAAATTAAATCATTTTGGTAAATTTCTGCTTACATCATTTTATGTACAGTAAAGTTTAAGTTGAAATTAGGCATTTATTTAAATTTGAAGTTTGAGTGAATACCCAGATGAGAAGCAAAAACAATCATGTTTGGGCCCTGATTCTTGCTTATGTTATAAGATGTAAGTTTCGTGTGTGAATGTTGCAGACTGCCAATCAACATGATTTGATATTCATTTTCAATCAATCTCAATAGCCTATCTGATTGTTTAATCTGTCATTACCACATAAAATTTTAGACTTTTCCAGATTGAAAAAAGTTGCAATAATTGTTTTATCTGATTGTTTAATCTGTCATTACCACATAAAATTTTAGACTTTTCCAGATTGAAAAAAGTTGCAATAATTGTTTTGAAGTCTCATATTTTTGGACTTTCAGTGTAGAAAACATTGTGAAAATGTAGAAATTTCTTGTTACAAGCAATTTCCTCATTTTCCACAATGTTTTCTTAACTCAATTTTTTGAGAGACATTGACAATAGAGATTATGTGGGTATTGGTTAAAATAAAGATATGGGTATTTCTGTAGCTATTTTGGGCTCAGAATTGCTTTCTTTACAATATTGCATGAGCCTGTGCATAACCAACAATTTGAAACATTCCTGAGATGTAAACGTTGAGTAGCATAGACAGCCACATACTGTAAATATAAAGTTACCTGATGGTCTGCAGATACTTTGAGACCTTATTTATTTATGTACTAAATGCATAGTGAAAACTGGTCACACATTACCGATGCACAGGCTGGTGAGAGTCTTTGCTTTGTGCATATTTGTAATTGTTGAAAATCTCGGGCACAATACTTGCCCTCAGATACCTCTTGCTCATAATCTGTTATCATGGGAGAATCCGAACAAAATTTTTACATTTTGATGATATTTCACAGTGGACGAGAAAAATGTTCTAGCTACAGCTTCAATTAAAAAGAAGTTACCTAAGTTTCACTTGCTCACCTTTATATGATGTCTTTGCAGAAATTGCAGGTGGGGAAGGGGGTTAGTAGCCCTTGGCCCCATCCTCAGATCACAATAATTATCATGTTGACTGGTACCTTTCAACATATGAACAAATAATTGCTCATAAGTTTTTGGTTAGTGATCTTTTTATGTGATTAAGCTTTTCTGTGCAGATTTATCAAATTATGATCATGATTTTTGTTTCAACTTCATAAATCTGCAGGCTATGTTTTATTTTTTCAAAACTGATGCACCCACTGCATGGTCAATATCAATGACAATAATATTTTATTACAAAAAATTGCTCATAACTGAGCAATGCTGAAAATAATCTGTTGTTGGCTTGGGTTGAACCTGCGTGGAATACCCAATAGATATGTTTAAATAATTTGATTCAAAGCCCAACACGCCAACTACTGCTCCAAATAGTTTTTTCCTTACACACTTGCCAGTCATTGTATTTAAACCTTGAAGCTTTTCAGGACGGGTAGAGAGATATATCCTAACTGTTAGAATATATCTCTCCACTCTCTGCATAGCTTAATGTAGTGGACCCGTAATAGTTCTGCAATGTTTTTGAGTAATGAACTTCAAAAACAGTGTTATCCAAGGTTTCCTAATGATTTTCAAATTTTTCATTTGGAAACCTTGGTTAACATTGTGAAAGAACATGTGGTCTGAAATGTTGCGGAACTATGACGGTTCCACTACCTTAATGAAGTGGACCAATAATAGATCTGCCACATTTAAGAAGTCATGAACTTGAACAGTGTTAATCAATGTTTCCTTATGATTTCATTAGGAAAGCTTGGTTAACATTGTGAAAGATCATCTGTTCTGAAATGTTGCGGATTTATCACGGGGTCAGTACCTTAAGGGTACATGTAGTAACGATTTACCCAATCTTTGACATTGTCCACAAAAGCGATTAATCACAGAAATCAAATCTGTGTTATAGTGATTGATATTGATCATTTATTGTTCATTTAAGATATATTAAGGAATACTATACACTTTTCAAATAACTACAGCATGATTTTGAATATGGTTGTGTTATTGTACAGTTTTACAGTTTTCTGCTTTTCATTTCATTAATAGATCTGAAATCCAATTATGTTTACATCTATTCCAGTATATTAAAACTTTTTTCGAAATGTGAAATTCTGCTGTGTTTATTTTGAATTGAAACCTGCTCAACCCCCATTCCAAGACAATGCCTTTTTTGATGCCCCTGAGGCCTAAAGTTAGAAAAACATTGTTGGAAAATTAAGAAATCGCAAACAATTTCTTTTTCAACAACACTGTTTTCTACACAAAGAGATATAAGGTTTCATCAAATTTTTATTGAGCCTGTGTGACATTTCCCAACAATTTCAAATGTGCGCAATGCAAAGACTCCTGACAGACTGAACATCCACATAGTCTGACCAGGGGCCCGCTTTACTAAACTAATTACAAAATTATGATCGTAAGTCCAAATCAAATATCGTACCTGGTGGTTTCAGTCATTGTTAGATTCTGTCCTGCAATTTCTCATTGGAATCGTCTCTAGAAGACGATTCCAATGAGATAATGCTTGGCAGAATTCATTTCTTAGTTACTTTTGTGGAAGCAACTTTAATTTTTGAATTACGCAAGAAATGATCGTAAGATGTTTAGTAAAACAGGCCCCAGAGTCAGTACTATGCGCTCTGTAGTTAGATAGAACCCTAACCTCTATTTTTTTTTTTTTTAATTTTTGCTATGTGTCTGTGCAGTCTGCTCAATTTTTGTGCCTCGGACACATGCAAATTGTTGGAAATGTCTTGTACTGGCTCAATGGTTGTCTGAATGTACAACCTCTTTGAATTTGGACCGGTCTAAATTTAGGAATATTGTAAAGGGTACGCAAGTGGCGAATCCAGAGGGGGTTTAAAGAACCCTGGATCCGCCACTGTTTGCTATGATTCTAGCCTACACTGCCTGCACTTAATCATTGTTGGGGAAAACATGAGAAAGAATGATTAAATGTCCATAATTGGTTTGAAACAAAACTTAAAATCAGCAGGATGAAGGTTTAACATTATTTACCTGGACTCGGACAACCAATGATAAATTAAAGCTTAGCTATGGCTGTTATGTCTTAACCCGTTTCCTGCTGAATTTAAATTAAATTTCAAACAAATATTCCTTTTTTTTGCAACGATTCAACCACTAGCGGGAGTTTACTTGTACTGATTCAGCATTAAGACAAAAAGTGTAGCTTTGAATAAGACTGCGAATCTGTGCAGTCTTATCTTAGTCTATGTGGCCTGCCAAAGCTTTGTGTATAGCAGGAATTTGCCGTGAACAGCGTGGAAAGGGTTATTATAGGGACAACTTCGTATGACAATAAATAAGTAAAAAAGCAAGCGAACCGTAATATAAAGATATCTGATGAACAGAGTTTGAGCAATTAGTCCCATAGTATCGCTATTTATATAGATAGGGATACTATGTGACTAATTACTCGAATTCCATAGGCTGGTATCGAACCCCCTTTAAAGAAACCCTGGATCCGCCACTGTTCGCTACGATTCTAGTCTAAACTGTCTGCTCTTAATCATTGTGGGGGAAAACTTGAGCAAGAATGATAAAATGTCCATAATTGGTTTGAAACAAAACTAAAATTCAGCAGGAAAAAGGTTGAACATTTTCCTGGGCTTGAACAACCAATGATATATTAAAGCTCAGCTGTGACTGTTATGTCTTAACCCTTTACCTGCTGAATTTAAATTAAATTTCAAACAAATATTCATCTTTTGCAACAATTCAACCACTAGCGGGAGTTTATGATTCAGCATTAAGACAAAAAGTATGGTTTAAATAAGTCTGCAAATCTGTGCAGTTTTACCTTAGTCTACTTGGTCTGCCAAAGCTTTTTGTATAGTAGGAATAGGCCGTGAACAGCGTGAAGGGGTTATTACAAGGGCATAACTCCCATTACGCAATTTACGCAAGTGCGTAAAAGAAATAATCCTCCGTTGAAAATTATCGTTGATGAATTATCATAACATCAAAACTACAGCTTATTCAAGCTGTAGTTACGATGTTTTGATTATTTACCAACTCTCAAATCATAAAAAGGGAGCGGACGGAGGGCATTTATCTTTTCTCACAGTCCACATATCGCACTCATCCTATAATCGCCTTCTGAATGCGTAATAATTACACAATCCTAGTTACGCCTTTGTTTTATAGGGACAACTTGGTATTACAATAAATAACTAAAAGAGAGAGAGAGAACCTTAATATAAAGTATATTTAAATATGAAATAAGATAATAGCCAGAAAAAATGGCTTTAAACGTGAAATCCTCAATTTGAGACATATTTTTGAAATACACTATGAAAAAATGTAAACAAGAGGGCCGTTGGCCCTGGGTCGCTCACCTGAGAAAAAAGCTTCATTACCTAGGTATGTCCATGCAACCACAGAAAAAGAGATTTTCACTTATTCAATCAGATAACATTTGAAATAATCCTTCCCCCCTCTGCTCCTCCCCTGGTCATTTTTTATTTAAGCTTTTTTCATAAAAGGTCTGTGATCAGCTAATCTATGCCAGATATACAGGCTGAGTCTGAGACTTTTTAAGTTTTCTTTAATGAGTTGATCAATCCATGTCAAATATAAAGGCTGTAGGGACTCAAAATTCTCAACAAAGCACCCCCCTCACCCAAGATGCTCTGCACCTGGTGAATCTACAGTCATGATTTTAGCTAATTCAATTAATGTCCATAATTATGCTGATCATCCATACCAATTTTCAAGTCTGTAGGACTCCTGGTTCATTAGAAGAAGTTTAAAGATTTCAAAAATGATCCAAAGTACTACCCCCTCCCCAAGACACTCAGCACCTGGTGACCCTACATTCATGATTTAAGCTATTTTATTTTAGATCCATATGCTTATCATCCATGCCAATATTGAAGTCTGTAGGGCTCCTGGTTTATTAGAAGATGAAGGTTAAAGTTACAAAATTTTCACAAAAGTACTACCCCCTCCCCCCTGTTGCTCCGCACCTGGTGGCATTACAGTCATGATTTTAGCTATTTTTCTTAAGGTCTATGAGCTGATCCTCCATGCCAATTTTCAAGTCTGTAGGACTTGTGGTTCAGAAGAAGAAGAAGGTTAAAGTAACAAAATTTTCACAAAAGTACTACCCTCTCCCCCCTGGTGCTCCGCACCTGGTGGCATTACAGTCATGATTTTAGCTATTTTTATTACGTTCTATGAGCTGATCCTCCATGCCAATTTTCAAGTCTGTAGGACTTGTGGTTCAGAAGAATAGAAGAAGGTTAAAGTAACAAAATTTTCACAAAAGTACTACCCTCTCCCCCCTGGTGCTCCGCACCTGGTGGCATTACAGTCATGATTTTAGCTATTTTTATTACGTTCTATGAGCTGATCCTCCATGCCAATTTTCAAGTCTGTAGGGCTTGTGGTTCAGAAGAAGAAGAAGGTTAAAGATTACAAAATTTTCACGAAAGTACTACCCTCTCCCCCCTGGTGCTCCGCACCTGGTGAATCTACAGTCAAGATTTTAGCTATTTATATAAAGGTCCATATGCTGATCCTCCATGCCAATATTCAAATCTGTCAGGCTCCTGGTTCAAAAGAAGAAGAAGGTTAAAGATTACAAAATTTTCACAAAAGTACTACCCCCTCCCCCCCTGGTGCTCCGCACCTGGCAGCCCAAAGGATATGATTTTAGCTATTTTTATTAAGGTCTATGAGCTGATCATCCATGACAATTTTCAAGTCTGTAGGGCTCCTGGTTCCGAAGAAGAAGAGGCTTAAAGATTACAAAATTTACCCAGAGTACTACCCCCTCCCCCCTGGTGCTCCGCACCTGGTGGCCCAAAAGATATGATTTTAGCTATTTTTATTCAGGTCTATGAACTGATCATCCATGCCAAGTTTTAAGTCTGTAGGACTACTGGTTGAGAAGAAGAAGAATTTTAAAGATTTTCTTAAAAATTTCACCTTTTGTTGCCATAGCAACCAGAGTTTTTCATGGATTTCAATTCTTTTAACTATTTTTGAAGGGGACCACCTGAGCAACATTTCTGTAAAATTTGGTGTTAATTGGCCCAGTAGTTTAGGAGGAGATGTCGTTTAAAGAAATTGTTGACGGACGCCGGACGACGACCGACGGACGGACGCCGGAGGAAAGGTGATCACAATAGCTCACATGAGCACTTTGTGCTCAGGTGAGCTAAAAATATGAAATTAAAGCGATATCTTTTTAACATATAAACAGGTAGTGATGTTCTAATTGGTATGCTCCTTTATGCCTTCTAATCATAATTTTTATAAATGGTAGCATCATTTACTTATCATTCACCTACAAACTTTAAGTAATCAGTCCTGATGCATTAATTGCCAGTTTGCTGTTATCAAAAATGGAAAGTTTGTGAAAAAAAAATTCTACCTTCTCTTTTTCTTCTATTTAATCTCCTCTTGCGATTATCATTGAAGATAGAAAAAATGTTCACAAACTTTCCGTTCTTTATAACCAACCAATTATATTCACATGAAATATGAATGATTATGAAAAATCACAAATCTAATCATATTGATACAATATGAATTGAAAACAACAAATACACATGTATAATACTGCTTGTTGATGAAAGGTAGATGTAGATATAATCGAGGGGGCAGGTGCAAAATTATTGTAAGTGCCAATAAATATAGATAGATTTGCACTGACTGTCCGATTTATCTAAAGGCACTTACGGTAGTTTTGCACTGCCTTATGAGTCTGTGCGTGACATTTCCAACAAGTTCACATCTGTGCGAGGTACAGGCGATTGGAAGCATTGACAACAAGAGGCCCAAGAGGGCCTGTATTGCTCCACTGGCTTAAAAATTTCAAGATTTGAAAGATAGATTTTGAAAATAGAAAGAAATGAAAGTAACCAGCATTCCAAAGGAATTCCGACTTTTTCTAAGTTGAAACTGACTTATGCAGAGATGAATTTATTTAACTAATATGTACAATTACAAGGAAAAAAACTATTTAGATATCACTTTCAAACAAGAGGACCAGAATGGCCCTAAACTGTTCACCTGAATTTTATTGATCCAGTGGATCTTATCCAATCAAAATTTCATAAACAATTTTTTAAGAAGGTCATCCAAGGAATATTCTAGCACAGTCTCATTGAAAAAGATTCAAAGGCTCATGAGGAGATATCGTTCCAAGATTTCAGACTCAAATAAACCACACCTTGCCACGCCCATATTTGGGGGTCAATCCAAATTTCTTGAACAACTTTGGAAGAGAGTCACCCAAAGAAATTTCTGTTTAAGTTTCATTGAAATTGGTCCAATGGCTCAGGAGAGGATTTCTTTCATAGATTTTGAGCTCAAAATAAGCCCCACCCTCCCATGCCCATATTTTGGGGTCCATCCAAATTTCCTGAGAAACTTTGGAAAAGGGTCAACACAGGAACATTCTGGTAAAGTCAATTTGAAATCAGCTTAGTGGTTCAGGAGGAGATGTCATTCAAAGATTTTGGGGTCAAAATAAGCCCCACCCTGCCACGCCCATATTTGGGGGCCAATCCAAATTTCTTGAACAACTTTAGAAGAGGGTCACCCAAGGAACAATTTGGTACAGTTTCATTGAAATCAGCCCAATGGTTCAGGAGGAGATGTCATTTTAAGATTTCAGAGTCAAAATAAGCCCCACCCTGCCAAGCCCATATTTGGGGGTCAATTTAAATTTCTTGAACAACTTTAGAAGAAAGTCACCCAAGGAACATTCTAATAAAGTTTCTATGAAATCAGCCCAACAGTTCAAAGATCTTTTGGGTCAAAATAAGCCCTGCCCTGCCAGGCCAATATGTGGGGGTCAATCCAAATTTCTTGAACAACTTTAGAAGAGGGTCACCAAAGGAACATTCTGGTGAAGTTTCATTGAAATCAGCCCGATGGTTCAGGAGGAGATGATGTTCAAAGATTTCGGGGTCAAAATAAGCCCCACCCTGCCACGCCCATATTTGGGGGTCAACCTGAATTTCTTGAACAACTTTGGAAGGGAGTCACCCAAGGAACATTCCGGTAGAGTTTCATTGGAATCAGCCCAATGGTTCAGGAGGAGATGTCATATAAAGATTTTAGGGTCAAAATAAGCCCCGACCTGATACGCCCCTATTTGGGGGTCAATCCAAGTTTCTTGAACAACTCTAGAAGAAAGTCACCCAAGGAACATTCCCGTAAAGTTTCATTGAAATCAGCCCAATGGTTCAGGAGGAGATGTTGTTTAAAGATTTCGGGGTCAAATAAGCCCCACTCTGCCAAGCCCATATTTGGGGGTCAATCCAAATTTCTTGAACAACTTTAGAAGAGGGTCACCGTTGGAACATTCTGGTAAAGTTTCATTGAAATCGGCCCAATGGTTCAGGAGGAGATGTCATTTTAAGATTTCAGGGTCAAAATAAGCCCCACCCTGCCAAGCCCATATTTGGGGGTCAATTTAAATTTCTTGAACAACTTTAGAAGAGGGTCACCCAAGGAACATTCTGGCCATTGGTTTAGGAGGAGAAGATGTTTAAAGGAAAGTTTACGTACGCACGCACGGACGGACGCACGACGGACACAACGCCATGACAATAGTTCCCTGGCCTTCGGCCAGTGGAGCTAAAAACACATTGCATTAATAATATATGCGGACTACATGAAGATGGATTAAGCCCTTAACTATCTATATAGCGCATACTAAAGATTCTGGCCATCTTGTGCAGCCACATAAGCTGGCCAGAAGCTTTGCTTTGCGCACATTTGAAATTGTTGGAAATGTCACGCACAGGTTCATATTCATTCCTCTTTAACCAAAGTAATCTGCATTAAAGTACATTTATATTTGTGAGATTTTACCCATTTTGAACATTCTAAAGAAATAACAATTGTGTTGATCCATAGGTTAACTAGGCCGATTTGAATTGATTCAAGGCTAATTGATCAATTTCGTGCGTGTGCACGTGTTCGTCAATTACCAATTCTCGACAAAAGATCGATCGCCAAGCTGAACAAAGATCAAGTAAAACAGCTAGAAACACGAGATTCATTGGACTTCCTGAATTCAGGATGACAAAACGTTGCAAACTGCTTGCAAATTATACCCCGCTATGCGCGCAAGTACACGTGCAAAGTATCCATGGCGATCATCGCACGTTTTGCACATGCCGTAGACCTTGCGATTTTGTATAATAAAAAGTTATACAATTTTCTGAAAGTCGCAAGACCTTACGGAGACCATAACTGAGGGACAAGACATAGATCCATCGCAAGGTCACCGAACCCCCCATTAAATTATAATCTCAAGTTTGGGCGAAATAAAAGTCAGAGTTTTATGATTTCTTAGAGCTGTTTCTGATCTAATGATTTGATATCCTAAATATTCGTATGTTTGTCTACAATTTGAATCGATAGTTCTGACATCTGTGAAATTGATACTATCTCTCCACGAATATGCAGTTTTTGTCGAATTACTTCGAATTATTCCGTATGACGACGCGTTACGTCGCCCCTCCAATGTTAGTTTCTTTATATAACGCAGTATACTGTCGTATAAATGCAGATTCACGAACTTGTACAGTCTCTGTGCAACCGCCAGTGGGTTCTCAGCTAAATTCTCATATAACAATATCTGAACACGTTCAGGAAATTGGTTATTAAGATAAACTGTTGAATTTAGATCCGTAAAAACTCGATCACAATGTCGGTAAGAAGTATCCACTATCTGACCCCACGTGGACTTATGGAGTTTTATTTGTGATGTTAAAATTCCTCTTGGGTCTCTTAATAAATGAACAACTTGTAGGTTAGGATACTCTCCAAATACGTCTTCGATTATACCCATTGGTAAACGAATAAATTTGAACAATAATTGTTTAGAATTTTGGCACATTTGAATGGCACTTGGTAAACACTCCCTCAGTGACTTTACAGTTCTTCGTTTAGATTTAAGACAGTGTGTTAACGTTCTCATTGACCGACTAAAAGCATCATGAAAGTTGTCCGAGAGAGAATGTACGTCCAGATCCTCATATCTACATGTGAACCATTTATGGAGTTCTCCGATCAGAAATTCGTCCGTGAGATCTTCATCTCGCATGTGTCTGAAATTGAAAAAAAAATGTAATCAAAGTGCATTTGTGACTTGAATTATCTAAATACAAGCAAACTAAATAAAACACGTACCATCAAGCAAAAGTATCATATTTGACTACAATTTACTAATTTACTTTTTGCATAATTGTCACTTCATAAACATAAAAAGAAGATGACGCGTTTTCAATGCTGTTCAGCATGTATCATGAAAACAATACAATTTGATTGAAGTTGTGTTCATCAAATTTCGTGCATTCTGTTTGGCTGAAAAATTGTTTCTATTCCCCAACGAAAACAATTTTGAGCATGCAGCAGTTTTGTAAGCTTCCACAAAAACTCGTCCCGTAAGTAATCTGTTTGTTTTTGTTGTTGTTGGGGTTTTTTTTTTTACTAAAAATCTTTACATTTGTGCTTCATGATATTAAATTATAAGATATGAAGATAATATTTGTTGATTTCATACAGGAATGAAACTAAAAACCTTGTTACACTCATGATTGAATTTATATGAAGCTAATATTTGTTGAGTTCATAGAGGAATGAAACTAAAAACCTAATCACACTCTTGTTTGAATACGCTTCTACATGTTTTATCATGGGGGTTTAAATTGTACGGAAGCACAATTAGAGCGGTTCTGCGCGGATTGCATCTAATCAAATTTGCAAAACCTACCCTTTTCCCTACTTATATCCATTTTGTAAACAGTTTGTTTCCAAAATTACTGGCACAAATTGTGCATCTGTTTTTCTCTGATCATTTACAGTTATACAATTATTTATAGTTTTATCTACAGTTCATTCCATGAAGGGTTTAACAGTTGATTCATCTTGCTCAATAACAGAATATTAACTTTAGTTTACTCAAACACAGTTGTAAATTTGCCTTTATAAATTTGCCTTTGACAAGTAGCCTTTTCAGCCGTCTGAACACTATTTATTTTTAAAATTCAGCATTAAAAGATTAGATGTGGATTGGCCTGTGTATATTCAACCCTAAAACTATAAAAGAAGCGAATTCCAATGCTTATTTTTGGCAGCGAGATGTTGAATTAATTAAGACGACGTACTTGATAAAATCTTTGTCTACTGAACGTTTCCACATCTTTTAGGTATTATTAATAGGAGCATGTATGGTTTGACTTTATCTTTAACAATAACTTGGTTTTGGTTTTTTATATCTATTTTTATATTCTCGAAACAATATATACATAAACTCCTGAATCAACAATAAGCGGTTCAGTCATTCAGTACCGGACAATTTCAGTGCTTAAAGCACTTTGATTAGTTTAATACATGTACCTAAATGAAATCAACAAATACTCTCTTCATCTCTTGAATAAATTTTATGTCTTTTGTCTGTTATGAATCAAATCAGAATAAAGCTCGAAGTATTTGGGTATTGATTTATAGAATAATGAAATCGGCAACAAAAAATACGCCATGTAATGCGGTTAGCATAAAAATGCAAAGAGTTTTGGTACGCTCAGTAAAATGTACTGAATATCGTTTCGGGACGTTTTGTTGAAATATATCTATACATTTACTTTTTAAATCTATTCTATTATTTACTTATTGGCAAATGAAAGAATGTTAATCTTTGTAAGAAATCGTTACGATTTTATACAAAATAACACGATTTAATGAAGAACTACTTTTAACAGTATTACATATTATTGCGCTAAAGACCGGGACCTTCCGTATAACGAAATAAACTTGACTGCAAGGACCCACTGTGAAATATTAATAAAATTCATAAGATACAACTTGCAGGTAATTCGAAATAAAACCAATAGTTTATGAATAAAGCACATTTGATTGAATGGTCCTTTGTTCCCTATTAAAATGAATCAATATTTTGACTGTTTGTTGCTCCAAATAATTCAGGAACGTTAGAAATATATATATATATATATATAGAGTAATTCTAAAGCTTAGGATAAAAGATTATATGATGATAGACTGCTAATAATTCAAGGATATCTAGAAAATATTTTTTTTCGATAGTAGCGGATTCAAAAGGGATTCGGATGGGACTCCAAATAGTACAGGTAACTGCAAGAAATGTTAAAAACCACCCCAAATCGTTTCAGTACATAGAGAATCAATATTGGATAAGACTTCAAGGAGTGACTGGACATTTAGGAAATGTAATCAATAACCCCAACGCGTTTCTAAGGAACACGGAACAAGCAAAACAGTAATACAAAACCGTTTCAGTACAGGTGAGAATGGCGACATAAATTGACCCAAAATAGTAAATGTTCATGCAAGAACTGCTATAAACCACCCAAAGCGTTTCAGTACATTTGAGAATAACTTCAAAACTGAAGGTACATTAAGGAAATGTAAAAAAAAAAAAAAAACCCACAGCGTTTAGGAACACGGAACAAGCAAAATAGTAACCTCAATGCGCTTCAGTACAGGGGAGAATGGCAACAGAAAGAGACTCAAAATAGTACTGTTAAATTCAAGATATGTTTAAAACCACCCAAAGCGTTTAATTACATCTGATAATAAAGATTGGATAATACTTCATAGAGTGAAGGGACATTGAGGAAATGTAATCAATAAACCTAAAGCGTTAAGGAACACGGAACTAGCAAAATAGTAAATCTAAAGCGTTTCAGTACAGGGGAGAATGGCAACGAAAGAGACTCAAAATAGTACTGTTACATTCAAGAAATGTTATTAACCACCAAAGCGTTTCATTACATGTGAGAATAAAGATTGGATAATACTTCAAAGAGTGAAGGGACATTGAGGAAATGTAATCAATAACCCCAAAGTGTTTAGGAAAACGGAACAAGCAAAACAGTAATACAAAAGCGTTTCTGTACAGGTGAAAATGGCGACAGAAATAGATTCCAAATAGTACTGTTACATGCCGTTAACCGTTACATGCAGAGAGCGGAAGGGCATTGAGCATGTGCAACCAATAATTCCAATGTGTTAAGGTAAAGGTCCTCAATGACCCTTCACTATTTCAAGTCTTATCAGATCTTCATTCTTAAATGTACTGAAACGATAATAGCGACAGAGATATACACTAAATAGTATAGGTACATGCTTGACAAGTTATAAACCACCCCAAAGCGTTTTAGTACATGTGAGAATGAAGACCGGATAAGACTGTATATAGTGGAGGAACATGGCGGAAATGTAATCAATTGACCACAACGGGTTTAGGGAAACTGGAGATGCAAAACAATAACCCATAAGCGTTTCAATACCTGAGAGAATGGCGACAGAAATATACGCCAAATAGTATAGATACATGCAAGACAAGTTATAAACAACCCCAAAGCGTTTCAGTACATGTGAAAATGAAGACTTGATAAGATTTAAAGAGTGGAGGAACATTGAGCAAGTGCAATCAATAATCCCAAAGCGTTTAAGTAACGGTCCTAGTGACGTCTGAATAAGACTCCAAATAGTGGATTGACATTAAACGCATGTGGTATTTGACCCTAAAGCGATTAGGTACAGGCCAAATTGATGAGCAGATAAGACCCCAAAGAGTCGAGGGACACTCAACAAGTATTGCAAATAACCCCAAAGCCGTTAGGTATAGGCGGGAATGGAACTGGTCTTTGACTCCAAACAGTAAAAGGACACTGAGCAAGTGTTTTAAATTAACTCTAAGGCGATAAGGGACACGTGAGATTGATAGATGAAACGTCTAGTGACGCCGAACCAGTAAATAAATAACCCGAAAGTGTTTCAGTACAGGTTAGATTGGCAACAGGAAGAGACTTCAAATGGTACGGGAACATGCAAGAAATGTTTTTACCTCCCAAAGCGTTTCAGTACATTTGTCAATGAAGACTGGATAAGGTTGGAGATAGTGGAGGTACTTTGAGGAAATGTAATCATTGAACTCGAAAGAGTCTAAGGAAAATGAAAAAGCAAAACATTACCCCCAAAGCGTTTCAGTACATGTGAGATTGAAGACCGGATATAAGACTTCAAAGAGTGCACGGATATTGAGGAAATGAAATCAAAAATCCAAAAGCATTTAGTGACACTGAATACGCAAAATTTTAACCCCAAAGCGTTACAATACAGGAGATAATCGCGATATAAAATGACTCTAAATAGTACAGGTACATAAGAAATGTTACAAACCACCCCAAAGCCTTTCAGTACATGTGAAAATGAAGTCTTGATAAGAGTGTAAAGAGTGGAGGAACATTGAGCAAGTGCAATCAATAATCCCAAAGCGTTTTGCTACCGGTCCTAGTGACGCCTGAAAAAGACTCCTAATAGTGATGTTACATTGAACGCTTTTGAAATATGACCCTAAAGCGAGAATATACATGCTAGAATGATAAGCAGATTAGACCCCAAAGAGTTGAGGGACACTTAAAAAGTAATGCAAATAACCCCAAAGCGTTTTGGTCGGGCGAGAACGGAACTCGAACTCTGACTCTAAACAGTAGAGGGGCATTGAACAAGTGTTTTAATTAACTTCTAAGGCGATAGGACACACCTGAGATTGATGAGTGAAGCGTCTAGTAACGCAGAACCAATTAAGAATTAACCCCCAAGGCGTTCAACCAAAGCGTTTCTGAACAGGCGAGAATGGCGCGAGAAAAAGACTCCAAATAGTACAGGTATATGGAAGAAATATTATTAACCATGCAAGACTATTTCAGTATATTGGAGAAAGAAGATTCGATAAGACTGAAGATAGTGAAGGTACATTGAGCAAATGTAATCAATAATCTCAAAGCGTTTAGGGAACTTGAAGAAGTATAGCATTAACCCCAAAGCGTTTCAGTACTGCAGAGAATGGCGATAGAAATGGCATCCAAATCGTATAGGTACATGCAAAAAATTAAAAAAAAAACACCCCAAAGCGTTTCAGTATATGTGAGAATGAAGACTGGATAAGTCTGCAGAGACTGAAGGGACATAGAGGAAATTTAATCAATTTCCCCCAAAGGGTTTAGGGAAAATGAAGATTCAAAACATTAACCCCAAAGCGTTTAAGTACCTGTGAGAATAAAGATTGGATAAGACTTCAAAGAGGGGAGGAACATTGATAAAATGTTATCAATAATCCTAAAGCGTCTGGAAAAGGATCACCGAATACGCAAACATTAAACCCAAAGTGTTTCAGTACAATAGAGAATGAGATTAGAAATAGAATCTAATTAGTACAGGTACATGCAAGAAATGTTATAAACGCTCCAAAGTTGAGGAACATTGAGTAAGTGCGTTCGATCATCTCAAAGCGTTTAGGTACAGATCCTAGTGACGCCTGAATAAGACTCCAAATAGTGGAGGGACATTGAACAAATGTGATATATGACGCTAAAGCGAGAATGTACAGGTTTTGTACAGAATTGATGATCAGACAAGACCCAAAAGAAGTGAGGGACACCAAATAAGTATTGCAAATAACCGAAAACCGTTTTGGTACAGGCGGGAATGGAACTTTAATTTTGTTGGCGAATAATACCCATAACCGTTTATGGACACCGAACAAGTGAAGGATAAACCCAAAGAGTTTCAGTACAGGCGCGAAAGGCGACAGTTTTTAAATAGACTTCATATAGTACAATTATATGTATTGAATGTTATTTATTACCCTAAAGCGTAGCAGCACATGTGATACTGAATACTGAACAAGACCCCTTGGAGTGTAGGGACATTATACAATCGTTGTAAACAACCCCAAAGCGTTTGGTACAGATGAGACTGATCTCCGATTAAGACCCGAAAGAGTAGAGGGACATGAAAGCAATTAGTTACAGGTACGATTCATGGGTGAATAAGACCTTAAGAGTAGCGGTGTATCAAAGCAAGTGACTTAAATTTTCCCTTCATCCCAAAGCGATTGGGCACACGTAGGATTGAAGCGTGAATAAAATCCCAAATCGTTCCGGGATACCGTACAAGAAGAGAATGAACGCCAAAGCGTTTTAGTACAGGTCCTAGTGACACCTGAATTAGACCCCAAATAGCAAATGGACATTGAATTTGTGTGATATTTGACTTCAAAGCGATAAGTTAAAGGTCCGATTGACGAGCTTAGTGTAGGTAAAGGAGCTTAAGGACGATTTCGGGAGTTCGTTCTTGCGCAACGTCTTTGCGCATCGAACTCTGCAAAAAGGAGTATGCGCTCCAAACTTGCACTTATCTCGGACGTAACAAAAACACAACAAAACCCCTCTAAATTTCTGTATTTCGCGGAAAATGCTTTAATGAAGACGATTAATTAATCCGCTAAAACTTAATTATATAAATTATCGCAGCCATTTTATTTTATAGAATAAAGGATATGACGTCAGCGTCGTTTTTGTAGGTATTTGTGACGTTAACGTTCCCGCGCATAATCAGACATCGAACAACGTTATCAGTCGTATATCCGATAGCAACATGGAACCGTCACATTTCATTTTCACGGGGTTAATTTTTGAAAGGTTGACCTTGATAAACGATCCTGTCGTTGTCAAATGATCTTATCAGATTTTTAATTTTCATTGTTTGGATTATCTTTTATCAGACCTGGGTGTATTTGAAATCTTATTTGGGGACGTAGGTGTGAGCGAGATAGATGAACTTGATCTCATCATATGACTTCGATCAGGAAATATGATGATGCTAATTTTCAACATCAATCATTATTCCATATGTGAGTATTCTATTTTCAACAGGCTTGAAGATTTTTGAAAACACTAGATGTTTGCGTGATTTATGTAACGTTGGCCTTGACATATGACCTTGACCTTTTCATATGATTTGACCGTGGGATTTGTTGACGTAAAACAAAGTAATTGTGGATGAATTCAATTCCATAATCGATTAATCTAAGAAGGCTTGAATGTCATTGATTGTGTACATACAATTTGTACGAGAAAAAGAATCTGAAGTGATTTTTTTCCTTAGCGTCAAAACTGGGTGACCTAGAATTTTGCATTTTTTCTCAAAAATTAACGCGGTGATCATACCTTTTTTATATCAATATCACACGAACATATAATTAACTACAAAATAAAAAAAAAAAAAAAAATTTCTATCTCCGAGTCTTTGAAAATTGATCAAAAGTTGTAAATTTTGAAAATATTCTCGTTCATTTTCGATATACATGTACCAGTTTTTACGCTTTGGGAAAAAATACGTAAAAAAATCATTATTTTCCCTTTCAATCAATTATTGTGTATTAGACTCAGTGCAAATAACTTCCTATCTATGAAATTAAAATAAAATTGATATCAGTTGTTTGATTAGATTTGATTGTGTTACGGTTTTATGTAATTACCAAGAAATAAAAATCGGCGAAAAATCGGAAAAAAATTTACTCGATACCTATAATATTCTATGACTTTTTACGAAAAATCTGATTCGGTGACCCCCTTTTTTCTTTCTATTTTTGCAATCGGCAAATTTTAATCTACAAAATATGAAAAAATAAAAAAAATTCTATCTCAAAAAATTAATTCTAGCAATCGTCCTTAAGGTACCTAAAAAGTAAATGGACATTAAGTATTGTCAATAACTCCAAAGCGTGCAGGTAAGGTTGATGAGTGAATACGACCCTTAAGAGCAGCGCGGCATTGAGCAAGTGTTATAAATCATCCCTAAATCGATTGGGGCCACGTCAGATTGATGAGGCAGCAAGACGTAAAAGCGTTTATGGTAGCCGAACAAGTGAAGAATTTACCCCAAAGCGTTTCTGTAAAGCGAGAATAGCGACAGAAATACATCCCAAATAGTACAGGTACATGCTAGGAATGGTATAAATCATCCCAAAGCGTTTCAGCACATGTAAGAATGAAGACTGAATAAGAACCTAAGGAGAAGAGGGGCAAGCGTTTAGGAACAATTCTTAGTGACGCCTGAATAAGACTCCAAATAGCCGAGGAACATTGACACCTGTGATAAAGGACTGAAAAGCGATTATAGTATAGGTACGATTGACCTGTTGCCGAGCAAGGATAACCCCCAAAGAGTTGAGGGACACTCCAAAATTTTTGTCAATTACCCCAAAGCGTTTAGGTAAAGGCGAGAATGAAGAGTGGACTTTGACTACAAACAGTAGAAGGGAAATTGGCAAGGTTTTGAATTAATTCCAATTTCAGAGGGGATGGATTCAAGTGAGTTTGATGGGTGAGCAATACTCCAAAGCATTAAGGGATGCCAAACAAGTAAAGATTATATCCCAAAGCGTTTCAGTACATACGAGAATGGCGACAGAAACGCTCCAAATTGTACATGTACGTGCAAGGAATGTTATTTATCACCCAAAGCGTTTCATCACATTAAGAAAAAAGACCGAATAAGCCCCCAAGGAGAGGAGGGACATTGCATAGACTTTGTAAACAACCCCAAAGTGTTTTGGTACAGGTGAGACTGTTACCCAAATATGACCCCAAAGATTAGTGTGACATCAAAGCGATTAAGTACAGGTAAGATTGATGAGTTAATAAGACCTTAAGAGTAGTGGTACATTGGGCACGCGCTTTAACTAAACCCAAAGCAATTCGGCACAAATGGGATGGAAGGAAGAATAATACCACAAACAGTTTAGGGACACCGAACAAGTAAAAAAAACCAAAGCGTTTCAGTAAAGGAGGGAAAGTCGACAGAAATAGACTCCAAATGGTACCAAAAAGTACAGGTGAATACAAGAAATCTTCCAAATAACGCGAAATGTTTCAATACGTGTGAGAATTTAGAATACATATGACTGCAAAGAGTGGAGGGGTGTTGAGCAAATCTTATCCACAACTCCAAAGCGTTTAGGTACACTTCTTAGAGACGCCCAAATAAGACCTAAAGTAAAAGAGGGACATTGAACACCTGTGATATTTGACTTAAAAGCGATTAGGTACAGGTCAGATTGTCGAGCTTAGAGTACCCTTAAGAGTTTAGGGACACTCAACAAGTATTGTCAATAACTAAAAAGCGTTTAGGTACAGGCGAGAATGGAGTCTGTACTTTGACTCGAAACAATATTTCGAGACTGGGCAGATTAACTCCAAGACAATAAGGTATACGTGAGATTGATGGATGAGCAAGACCCCAAAGCGTATAGGGTCGGAGAGGGAGAATGAAGATTGAATAAAAGGGCAAAGACTGGAAGGACATTGAGAAAATAAAATCAATAACACTAAAGCATTTAGGGACAATGAACGAGCAATAAATTACACCCAAAGCGTTTAAGAACGGGAAAGAATTGCGATAGAAATAGACTCCAAATATCAAAGGCACATGCAAGCAATGTTATAAACCACACAAAAGCGTTTCAGTACATGTGAGAATGAAAAATGGATAAAACTGCAAAGATTGGAAGGACATTAAGGAAATATTATCAATAACACCAAAGCGTTAAGGGACAACGAACGAGCAAATATTAATCCCAAAGCGTTTAAGAACGGAAAGAATTGCGAAAGAAATAGACTCCAAATATAAAAGGTACATGCAAGAAATGTTCTAAACCACACAAAAGCGTTTCAGTACATGTGAAATGGAAATTGGATAAGACTGTAAAGAGTCGAAGAACATTAAGGAAATATTATCAATAACACCAAAGCGTTAAGGGATAATGATCAAGAAAAAGATTAATCCCAAAGCGTTTAAGTACAGGAGAGAATGGCGACAGAAATGGACTCCAGATAGTAGAGATACATGCAAGAAATGTTATAAACAACACAAAAGCGTTTCAGTAAACGGGAGAATGAAGATTGGATAAAAGGGCAAAGACTAGAAGGACATTGAAAAAATAAAATCAATAACACTAAAGCATTTAGGACAAGGAACGAGCAAAAAATTGCACCCAAAGCGTTTAAGAACGGGAAAGAATTGCTATAGAAATAGACTCTAAATATCAAAGGCACATGCAAGAAATGTTTTAAACCACACAAAAGCGATTCAGTACATTTAATAATGAAAATTGGATAAGACTGTATAAAGTGGAAGGACATTGAGGAAATATTACCAATAACACCAAAGCGTTTAGGGACAATGAACGAGCAAAATATTAATCCCAAAGCGTTTCTTGGCAGGAGAGAATGGCAACAAAAAAGGGACTCCAAATATTACATGTACATGCAAGAAATGTTATAAACCACACAAAAGCGTTTCAGTACATTATAGAATAGAGATGGGATAAGGGTGCAAATATTGGTGGGACATTTAGAAAATGTTATCAATTATTCAAAACGTTTAGGGAAAATAAACAAGAAAGGTTATAAACTTCATCAAGTCAATTCAATATATGTGAGAATGAAGACTGCATGAAGAATGAAGAAGGGTTGAGCAAGTGCAATCAATATCCCCAAAGCGTTTAGGGACAATGAAGGAGCAAATCATCAAAGCGTTTTAGTACAGGAGAGAATGGCGACAGAAATTGACTCCAAATAGAATAGGTACATGCAAGAAATGTTATAAACCAACCCCAAGCGCTTCAGTACATGTGAGATTGGGGATTGGATAAGACTGCAAAGAGTGGAGGGGCATTGAGCAAGTGCAATCAATGACCCCAAAGCGTTTATGGACAATGAACAAGCAAAACGACAACCACAAAGCGTTTCTGTACAAGGGAGAATGGCGACAGAAATGGTCTCCAAATACATGTAGTAGAGATCATGCAAGAAATGTTATAAACCACCCCAAAGCGTTTCAGTACATGTGAGAATAAAGATTTGACAAGACTGCAAAGAGTGGAAGGACATTGAGGAAATGAAACCAATAACCCCAGAGCGTTAAGAGACAATGAACAAGCAAATATTCACCCCAAAGCGTTTTAGTAGAGATGAGAATGGCGACAGAAATATACTCCGTATAAGACAGATATATGCAAGAAATGTAATAAACCACAAAAAAGAGTTTCAGTTCAATTTTGAATTCAATAACATGTTAGAATGAGGACTGGATATGACTTAATAGATTGAAGGTACATTGAGGAAATGTAATCAATAACCCCAAAGCGTTTAGGGGAAATGAACAAGCAAAACATTAACCCTAAAGCGTTTTTGTACAGGAGGGAATGGCGACAGAAATTCACTCCAAATAGTACAGGTACATGCAAAATATGTTATAAACCAACCCTTAGCGCTTCAGTACATGAAAAATGAAGTCTGGATAAGACTGCAAAGAGTGGAGGGGCATTGAACAAGTGCAACCAATAGCCCCAAAGCTTTAAGGTAAATTGAACAAGCAAAACATTAACCTCAAAGCGTTTCAGTACAGGAGGGAATGGCGACAGAAATTGACTCCAAATATTACAGGTACATGCACAAAATGTAATAAATCGCTAAAAAGCGTTTCAGTACATGTAAGAATGAAGATTGGATAGGACTGCAAAGAGTGACGGGACCTTTTGCAAGTGACATCAATAACCTCAAAGCGTTTAGGGACAATTAACAAGCAAAACATTGACCCCAAAGCGTTTTAGGCCAGGAAAGAATGGCGATAGAAATAGGCTCTAAATAGTAAAGGTACAAAATGAAGTCTGGATAAGACTGCAAAGAGTGGAGGGGCATTGAGCTAGTGCAATCAATGACCCCAAAACGTTAAGGTACATATAACAAGCAAAGCATTAACCCCAAAGCGTTTCAATACAGGAGGAAATGGCGACAGAAATTGACTCCAAATAGTACAGGTACATGCACAAAATGTAATAAATCGCCAAAAGGCGTTTCAGTACATGTAAAAAAGAAGATTGGATAGGACTGCAAAGAGTGGAGGGATATTTGCAAGTGGAATCAATAACCCAAAGTGTTTAGGGACAATATACAAGCAAAATATCAACACCAAAGCGTTTTAGAACAGGAAAGAATGGCGATAGAAATAGGCTGCAAATAGTACAGGTACATGCAAGTAATGTTATAAACCACCAAAAAGCGTAAGGTACATGTGAGAATGGAGATAGGATAAGACTGCAAAGAGTGGAAGGACGTTGAGGAAATATTACAAATAATCCTAAGGCGTTAAGGGACAATAAACAAGCAAAAGATTTACTCTAAAGTGTTTCAGTACAGGAGAGAATGGCGACATAAATAGATTCGAAATAGTATCCAGGTACAAGCGAGAAATGTTATAAACCACCCAAAAGCATTCAAAAACAAGTGAGAATGAGGACTGGATAAGACTGCAAAGATTGGCGGGACGTTGAGGAAATGTATTCAATAACCCCAAAGAGTTAAGGGACAATGAACAAGCAAAACATTAACACAAAAGTGTTTCAGTAAAGGAGAGAATGGCGACAGAAATAGACTCCAAATAGTACAGGTACAAGCAAGAAATGATATAAACCACCCAAAAGCATTCAATAACATGTTAGAATGAGGACTGGGTATGACTTCATAGATTGAAGGTACATTGAGGAAATGTAATCAATAACCCCAAAGCGTTTAGGGGAAATGAACAAGCAAAACATTAAACCAAAGCGTTTTTGTACAGGAGGAAATGGCGGCAGAAATTCACTCCAAATAGTACAGGTACATGCAAAATATGTTATAAACCAACCCTTAGCATTTCAGTACATGTGAAAATGAAGTCTGGATAAGACTGCAAAGAGTGGAGGGGCATTGAGCAAGTGCAATCAATGACCCCAAAGCGTATAGGTGCATTGAACAAGCAAGACATTAACCCCAAAGCGTTTCAGTACAGGAGGGAATGGCGACAGAAATTGACTCCAAATAGTACAGGTACATGCACAAAATGTAATAAATCGCCAAAAAGCGTTTCAGTACATGTAAGAATGAAGATTAGATAGGACTGCAAAGAGTGACGGGACCTTTTGCAAGTGACATCAATAACCTCAAAGCGTTTAGGGAAAATTAACAAGCAAAACATTGACCCCAAAGCGTTTTTGAACAAGAAAGAATGGCGATAGAAATAGACTCCAAATAGTACAGGTATATGCAAGTTATGTTATAAACCATCAAAAAGCTTAAGGTACATGTGAAAATGAAGTCTGGATGAGGCTGCAAAGAGTGGAGTGGCATTGTGCAAGTGCATGTGAGAATGAGGACTGAATAAGACTTCAAAGATTGGTGGGTCATTGAGGAAATGTAATCAATAACCCAACAGCGAAATGAACAAGCAAAACATTTACCCAAAAATGTTTCAGTAAAGGCGAGAATGGCGACAGAAGTAGACTCTAAATAGTACAGGTACATGCAGGAAATGTTATAAACCAACATAAAGCGCTTCAGTACATGTGAAATGAAGTCTGGATGAGACTGCTAAGAGTGGAGTGGCATTGTGCAAGTGCAGTGAATAACCCCAAAGCGTTTAGGGACAATGAACAAGCAAAACGACAACTACAAAACGTTTCAGTGCAGGAGAGTGGCGACATAAATGGTCTCTTATAAGTACAGGCACATGCAAGAAAACATTAAACAAGCAAAACATTACCCCCAAAGCGATTTAAGGAGAGAAGGGCGACAGAAATAGACTCCAAATAGTACAGGTGATTGCAAGAAAAGTTATTAACCACCCAAAAGCGTTTCAGATCATGTGAGTATGAAGATTGGATAAGAGTGCAAAGATTTGAAGGACATTGAGGAAATGTCTAATCAGTCACCCCAAAGCGTTTATGTACAATAAACAAGCAAAGGACATTTAAGAATTGCAACCAATAACCCCATAGCGTTTAGGGACAAAACATTAACCCTTAAGCGTTTCAGTACAGTAGAGAATGGCGACAGAAATTGACTCCAAGTACTACATGTACATTCCAGAAATGTTATAAACCAACATAATGCGCTTCAGTACATGTGAAAATGAAGTCTGGATGAGACTGCAAAGATTGGAGTGGCATTGTGCAAGTGCAGTGAATAACCACAAAGCGTTTAGGGACAATGAACGAGCAAAACATTGATCCCAAAGCGTTTCAGTACATGAGGGAATGGCGACAGAAATAGACTCCAAATGGTACAGGTACATTCAAGAAATGTAATAAATAACAAAAAAAAAGTTACAGTTCATGTGAGAATGACGATTGGATAAGACTGCAACGAGTGAAGGGGGATTGAAAAAGTGCAATCTAACCCCCCCCCCCCCTCCCCCCCAAAGCGTTTAGGGACAATGAACGAGCAAAATATAAACCCTAAAGCGTTTAAGTACAGGAAAGAAAGACGAAAGAAATTCACTCCAAATAGTACAGGTACATGCAAAATATGTTATAAACCAACCCTTAGCATTTCAGTACATGTGAAAATGAAGTCTGGATAAGACTGCAAAGAGTGGAGGGGCATTGAGCAAGTGCAATCAATGACCCCAAAGCGTATAGGTGCATTGAACAAGCAAGACATTAACCCCAAAGCGTTTCAGTACAGGAGGGAATGGCGACAGAAATTGACTCCAAATAGTACAGGTACATGCACAAAATGTAATAAATCGCCAAAAAGCGTTTCAGTACATGTAAGAATGAAGATTAGATAGGACTGCAAAGAGTGACGGGACCTTTTGCAAGTGACATCAATAACCTCAAAGCGTTTAGGGAAAATTAACAAGCAAAACATTGACCCCAAAGCGTTTTTGAACAAGAAAGAATGGCGATAGAAATAGACTCCAAATAGTACAGGTATATGCAAGTTATGTTATAAACCATCAAAAAGCTTAAGGTACATGTGAAAATGAAGTCTGGATGAGGCTGCAAAGAGTGGAGTGGCATTGTGCAAGTGCATGTGAGAATGAGGACTGAATAAGACTTCAAAGATTGGTGGGTCATTGAGGAAATGTAATCAATAACCCAACAGCGAAATGAACAAGCAAAACATTTACCCAAAAATGTTTCAGTAAAGGCGAGAATGGCGACAGAAGTAGACTCTAAATAGTACAGGTACATGCAGGAAATGTTATAAACCAACATAAAGCGCTTCAGTACATGTGAAATGAAGTCTGGATGAGACTGCTAAGAGTGGAGTGGCATTGTGCAAGTGCAGTGAATAACCCCAAAGCGTTTAGGGACAATGAACAAGCAAAACGACAACTACAAAACGTTTCAGTGCAGGAGAGTGGCGACATAAATGGTCTCTTATAAGTACAGGCACATGCAAGAAAACATTAAACAAGCAAAACATTACCCCCAAAGCGATTTAAGGAGAGAAGGGCGACAGAAATAGACTCCAAATAGTACAGGTGATTGCAAGAAAAGTTATTAACCACCCAAAAGCGTTTCAGATCATGTGAGTATGAAGATTGGATAAGAGTGCAAAGATTTGAAGGACATTGAGGAAATGTCTAATCAGTCACCCCAAAGCGTTTATGTACAATAAACAAGCAAAGGACATTTAAGAATTGCAACCAATAACCCCATAGCGTTTAGGGACAAAACATTAACCCTTAAGCGTTTCAGTACAGTAGAGAATGGCGACAGAAATTGACTCCAAGTACTACATGTACATTCCAGAAATGTTATAAACCAACATAATGCGCTTCAGTACATGTGAAAATGAAGTCTGGATGAGACTGCAAAGATTGGAGTGGCATTGTGCAAGTGCAGTGAATAACCACAAAGCGTTTAGGGACAATGAACGAGCAAAACATTGATCCCAAAGCGTTTCAGTACATGAGGGAATGGCGACAGAAATAGACTCCAAATGGTACAGGTACATTCAAGAAATGTAATAAATAACAAAAAAAAAGTTACAGTTCATGTGAGAATGACGATTGGATAAGACTGCAACGAGTGAAGGGGGATTGAAAAAGTGCAATCTAACCCCCCCCCCCCCCTCCCCCCAAAGCGTTTAGGGACAATGAACGAGCAAAATATAAACCCTAAAGCGTTTAAGTACAGGAAAGAAAGACGAAAGAAATAGACTCCAAATAGAACAGGTACATTTAAGAAATGTTATAAACCACCAAAAAGCGTTTCAGTACATGTGAGAATGAAGATTGAATAAGACTGCAAAGAGTGGAAACATGTTGGGTGAACTGGGACTGGCTATTAAGTGTTTTTCGCATAAACACACCTCGGCGACCGTGGGCTCGAACCACGGACCTCCAGGTCACGGGTCGAGTGCATTTACCACTAGGCCACCGAGGCAGTCAGACCTGGCGTAGTTGGGATATTTCACCCTTAACCGTTTTAAGATATTATTTATTAAACTTTCAGTACCCTACAACTATTTGCAATATATTTAATTTATCGTGGGAAAAGAAACGCAAAGCGCTTTTCCCGCTTCTTGATAACGCGTGTGAAATATTGGTATAATATTAGTATAACTAAAAGCAAAGAGCTGCGTTTTCACTAGAATTATCGAAAATCGTTCATTATGACGTCAAAAAAATCTCAATAAACGGGATTTTTCATCTTGTCATAACGACCGCACATCTGAATATTAAGATATCTCAATGAGGAAACGTAGATGATTTTGAATTGGCTTTAAACGAGTAGTTTTTTTTTGTTTTTATTATCAATTATTTATTTATGTATTTATTGTATTTCTGTCGATCTTTTGCAAATTTTAGATTGTGGTGAACGTAAAAAATAGGATAAGAATAAGCCTTACTTTTAAAAAGTTGCACAATTTTGTTTATAATCTAGTCTTGTTTTATCCTCTGCAAATGACGCCTACTCTTTGAAAAAAATAAAACGCTAGGGTTTTTTTTTTTTTTTTTTTTGTTCGTTTGTTTGTTTGTTTTGTTTGTTTTTTTTTTTGCGAAATAAACGTCATTGTTATTGCGTTTTAACGCCAGTATTAAAGACGGGACAAGACTGGAAAGAGCGGAAATCTATAGCAATATCCGCAGTTTGACATCTAAAACATTGTACTTTAGCTATGTCTTGTAATGTCTTGACGGAATCGTTTTCTTATGGATTTATACCTGGCGTAGTTGCTCTAATACGAGGGGTGTTCCAGAAGTTCGTGGACTGACGTCATCACTGATGCTAGTATGAAATTATAAATCATATCATCTTATAGAGTCATCTTTTCTTTACTCACACACCAAATATAGTGAATGTACGTCTAAGATAACTCATTTTAGGGGCAACCAAAGACATGCACCGTGTGCCGAGCGGCGCACACCTCGAGCCGCTAACGTACGTCGTTGACGTCGGGATATTCAAAACACAAACCGTAATTAAAACTTTTTCAATAAATCACCCAAAACTTTCAATTTTACAATAAGCAATCGCTAAATTTATCATTACATCGTCAATTGCCAAATAAACACGCAATAACCAGCCATCGACATGCGTCCTAATCCCCTTACATTCTTCCTTGTAATTCTATTACAGCTTTTATAAACATTTGATACTCGTCATTCAGTTATTATCACACTTGAAACATTTTCTATCATTTGAATTTTCCACCTTAATTATTCTTTAAGCTTTGTAATGAAATCATCTATTTAAAAATGCTTAAATTGGTGTCGGTTACAATGCTTTCGATTCTCTGCTCTCACCTTGAATCAATTTCTATTAGTTGAAAAATACAACCCGACGTTGTTCTGGCGACTTTAGTCAAATACCGCCATCGTTAGTCAGGGCACTTTATTCGAGCAACAAAAGAATCAACCGATAAGGTTTTCCGGAAATATCATTGTTTGAGTTTTCAAAAAGTGAGCAAAATTCTTAGAAATTTATATAACTGTTAGTTCATATTTTTGGTGTTAAAATAACAGAATGTGTACCCGTTAAGGTAAGAGAATTAGTCCGTGATCCGCATGACGTTATGCATGTCTCTATGGCAACGCCTGATGAGCGTGTCATGTAAATTAATGTGATAAAAATATTGTACTTAACCCCTTAATGTTTGAAATTCATTATGTGCAAATTTCAATGTTTTCTACCGAAACGTTTCGGATATATTTAGAAAGTCCACGAACTTGTGGAACACTCCTCGTACAAGCCCCATCCCTTAAAGTACGCACCCTCCCCCCTCCCCAAATTTATCACTAAATTTTCAGTTTATTAAAAAAAAATATAAAAATTGTAAGAGTGTTTTTCACTCATATTAGGTTAATTTCTTCTTAACAATCATTTAAATGATTGTTTAGGGGAAATCGATCTGGAACCACATGAAAAAAAGCATGGAATATCAATCGAGTAGACAGATAGCCTACTTTTGCTATTCTACTTTGTATAGGTCATGGGAGCGTTTTTTACACTAATTACGACACTCGTTTTCCCAGTGACAAAATTTTCGGAGTAGACAAAGGTCAACAAAGGATGTTATTTTGTTTGTTTTGTTCGCATATGCCTAAAAATGTTAAAAGCGGTCTCAGACCTTAGACTTACGTCATTCCTCAGAAGGGCGCTTTGCGGCTTTTCGTGCTTCTAGATAACGCGTGTGAAACATTAAAATAACCAAAAAACGAAAAACAAAGCATATATAATCAGTTTCATTTCGTTTTCGCAATGGCGGCCTACATTGAAGATGGTGATCTCGAGATTTCGCCATTTTTTTTATAATTTATTTATTTGTTGCTTTTTTTTTTTTTTTTTTTTTTTTTAGCTCGGCTGTTTTCGGAAAAAACACGAGGCATTGCTATAGCCCTCGTGTCGTCGTTGTCGTCATCGTGCGAAAACTTTGACATTTTTGACATATCTCTGGTTATACTGAAAGCATTTAATTGAAACTTGGCACACATGTTCACCATCAAAAGAGCAACCTATACTATCAAGGGGGATAACTCTAGATACATTTTGAACAAATTATGCTCCTTTTTCGACTTAGATTTTTTCCCACCATCCAGCACTCAACAGCCGAGCGTAGGCGCCCGTAGGCGGTGCTCTTATTTAAATATTGTGTTCTATCTTTTCAATGATATTTAATCGATCTATTTCAAAATTATCATTGGTATCGCTTTCTAACGTCGGTATAAAAAAGGGGATTAGGCTGGAAGGATAGGAAATTTATCGGCAAAATCCGCATTCTGATTCGTAAAACGTTATTGCTACGGTATCTTTTAGCTGTCGAGCCACAACTCGCCGTATCTGCACCATTGAGAGCTTAGACTTGCGTAATTCCTCTAATCGTGACGAGCGCCCATCCTTCTAGAAACCCACCCTCTTAAATTCCTCTAAGATAACCCATTTTATTTCGAAAGAAATAACCGCTGTTTACCTCGAAATTGTTGCAACTACTTCTAGGCTAAAGCTATTTCGTACAGAAACCCTTTGAGTTAAGGCCACTAGTTTACTTTCCATTCGCAGTGTTTTCGAAATAGACATTGATTTATGTCATGCTTAAACGTTATACTTAAGGCTTTCAACCACCGAATGGATCTAGAAATTTTTAAACATATCCTCGGATCTTCAATTGTTGGGCCAAAGGGTCGATCCCCGTCAGAGGCACACATACATTCAGATATTTATCTCCAAACAATCCTTTTCACAAAATATGTTGTACATTATACTGTCTGTAAAATTTTCCGAATAAAATATGTTTAAACTTTAAACAAACAATAGGTGGATAATCGTAAACCTAAGTGGGAAATAAGCTCGGACTCGGCTAGGAAAGAACGTAATGGTAGAATTTGTTAGATAAATACCAGTTTCAGTTGCCGACATTTGACTAAAAATGTTAAGAGTGTGTGTGTGTATTTCCGTTTATTTATCGTCGCTACCGTAGCACATGCCCATATGAGCGACGCCCCCAGAAGACGGTTAGTTGTTACGGGGGATAGTGCATGACGAAACTACTGCTGAGATCCGCCATGGTTCTTTAACGTGCTCAGTGTAAAGCACCGTCTCAAGGGGCCTCGGTTTAACGTCTCATCCGAAAGACAATTAGTTTTTATTAGTGTACCATCCCGGGAATCGAACCCACGCTGCCGAACTCCAATGGTTTTGAAGGCCGGTGCTCTACCAACTGGGCTAATCGGGCTGGTAAATGTTAAGAGAGACTGCAAATCCTATTTATATGAACAAAGACTACCAGATCAAAGAGACAACTTGAATTTGGTGATTTTAACAAGAGGCTAAAAGGACTGTATCGCTCCACTAGCTTTCATATTCCTCGACTTTCATTAAACAAATCTTACTTTTACTGAAAACAAAAACTTTGAAGGCTCTTTAGAATTATTTTATAATGATTTACTGGGTCTTGCCAACATTGAACCAATATACCCAATCACCATTAACCTGCATACCCTTTACCCATCTTATGTAACCAGCATAAAGGTGGTTGCAACAAGTAGCCCATTCTTAACACATTTCCAGGAACAACTAAGTTAAAGGAACATTCATACTAAGATCAAACTAAATAAGTCCAATTGATTTGGAGAAGACTCTTTTTGAGACCTCAAAGTGAAAATTGGCCATGCCTTACAACACCCACATTTATGGGCCCATCAATATTTTAATGACAGATACACCTAAGGAATATGCGTGCCAAGTTTCATTGAAATCGGCCTAGTGGTTTATGAGGAGAAGACCTTTAGAAATATTAAAGCGAAAATAAGCCCCGCCCTGCTACGCCCATATTTGAGGTCAATTAAAACATTTTAACAATCTTAGCAAAGTGCCACATAAGTCAATTCCACGCAAAGTTTTGTTGATATCAGCCGTGTCTCCATCAGCAAATTGCCGGGCTGCAGACGCTTCCTTATTTAAGTAACTCTACTTTTCCCGTCCATAGGTTATTAAACCTATTATTGTATTATCTTATGGTGGAAGGGACAATAGCGGGTTTTTTGTAAAAAGCGAATAGTTTTGGTATGTATGTGATCTTTGAATTACTGCGATCTCAACGGTGTATATTTTTTGCTTCTTAATTAAGAAATAACGTTACCATGGCGTCGTAAAATTAACGATTAGGCGCGGCTTCTATTGTCGACCCTGTTCCCATTTAAATACGCAGAGCGATTTAATACAAGCCGTTTTCGTTCCGCGAATTGCACTAAAATGAAGCTTAATGAATGGTCATAACCCAGCTGCCATATAAAAATCTTTGTATCTAAATATATAGGTATGTGAGTTGATTGTTCAAAGTCAATATTCACATTTTTTATTGTTCAAAAAATCTCGATTTTAACAATATTTTATAAAATTGGCCAGATGAAATTTGTTCAAATTTTGATATTATCTATTCAAAGTCTAGTTTGATGAACTGGGGAAGTTTTAAAAATTTTCACCGTGCATATTTTTTATAATCCGGATCCAAAGGTTGGCATTTTGACGTTAAAACTATGACATTGACGTTCAAACTACTTCTATTATTTTTCTATGTTTATTTTGATTAATTTGCGATCGATGAGTATTAAAAGATCAAAATTCCCAGACGTGGTCAATAGTCTTTGACGAAATGGCCCTCAAAATTTCATTCCAATACTCCGAGAACTTAACGTTACACATGGATTTACCTAACACAAGTGTTGTTGATCTATGACTTCAGTATGGATTACGTCCACGTCGCTATAAATGAACACTGATTTTGTAAGTTTATATCGCAAGATCGGCGTAATGACGTTACTATTAATTAGCACGTTAAAAGACTATTTGTGGGTACAGTGATATCATTTCAAATAAAATCGGAAAATTCAAATGCATGTTTATGAAAAAGGAAAAATCTTTTTGAGACTTATTTTTTCTATCAAATAGTACAGAAATCTTATAAATACTTTTAGTGAAACCTGTCAAAATAATCTAGCAATTTTTTCGACGTACTGCGTTTGTCTTTTTCCAAATTTAGACGTTAGGGTAAAAAACTTTGATCCCCTATTGCAGAAATTCCGTACGGTGAAACGTCACAAAAAGATGCGAGCATATAAAACGGAAACAGGAAAAAAAATATCAAATTTCAGACAAATTTAAATTTTATCGGGTCATTTTTTTTTAAAATTAGTTTAATGCTATTTTTTCGGGTCCCAAATATTTGAAAATTTTACTTTTATTCAACCACATGTTTCTGTCGTTGAGTATAAATATTTCCTGATTACATCATAATGTTCTCAATTTATTTAGCATCCAGTTTTGGTGTTTTCCATTGAACTGAATCGTCTTAAATACGATCATGTTAAGCGTTTACGTAGATGTGGGGTCTTTTGTGAAAAACGCGCGAAATCGCCATTTTGACGACGCCATGGTAACGTTAATTCTGAACTGAACGTTAAAAAATATACACCGTTGAGATCGTGCTGAGTTTCCATAGATACCAATTTTTCGGCACTTATCTAAAAAAAACGCTGTTGTCCTCTTCCACCTTATCTTGTACCCAGATGCTATAATATGAACCGATTAGTAAAACAAGTGAGTGTCCCTACACTCTTTGTATTTTCGTCCTAGGATCCACTCCTAGCCGTTAACCACTTAGTGTGAGGTTACGGGCAAATCCGGTACATTTTCTACCGGAACTACTTTGTCCCAAAACGATTTGGTGTGTTTTCGACGGTAACGCTTTGCATTTTTATTTTTACGATGTAATGCATTTAGGGTAATATGGTTCTCTACAGGAAAGGATTTTTTTGACAGAAAATTAAATTTGTTTTCTCTAGCGAGGTATTGGATTCACGTACCGAACGGTTCCATTCAAATATGTGAGAGGCTTGCCCTGTCTCGTTCTTACAATGACGGAGTGGAATGGCTCGAAGACATAGACTGTTCCAGGCGAATGTTGCAGAATATCTGCTGTCAAGGTTGATCCACTTCTCATATACGATAATATCACGATAATGTGTTTGTCTGACATCACGGGCTCCTCTGTTGTAGACATTGTGACGCCATCTGCTGGTTTGGTGACCTCATTATTTTTGTTGTCACGTGCCTGATTAAATGGTGTAGGAATAACGGTGTGCCAGGCATTCGGGTTATTACGGTATAATAGAGGATGCGTAAAATGTTTAGGTTGACTTGTTGGTGGATTATGCTGAGTTTGGTTGTACACAACTGAAAATGAAATAGATCATATTATTTTGTTGCTTTTATTTAAATGCGACATCTGATACCCAGTTGAATACAATTTGACTTTATTTTATTGAAATTTAAAAAAAATAAGTTACGATTTCAAAAAGACTCGATTAATTTAATTTCACAGTCATATTCAAATAGTCCTTAGTAGAAAACAACAGGAACAACTTTTAGCGGCAGTTCTTAGAATATCAGATGTGGTGGACTATTTTAAGTAGCGTAGGTATATTCATTTATCCAGATGTTCCCATGAAATGTTGTAAACTTCGAAAGGAAACTATCGATAACAAGATTCGCTCTCCAAAAAGATAAAAGTGTAGCTTAAGGTAGTGGACCCGTAATAGTTCTGCAATGTTTCAGAGGTAATGAGCTTTAACAGTGTTAACCGAGGTTTCCTAATGATTTTCATTAGGAAACCTCGGTCAACATTGTGAAAGTTCATGTGGTCCGAAATGTTGCGGAACAATTACGGGTCCACTATCTTAATTTGCGTACCGTTGTTCTGGGTTACAATCAAAGCTCTGTTGATAGAATCTTTGGCGAATGAGGTTGGTGAGAACTTTTTGTATTTGGGAACGTCTATTTCTAGTAACAACCACACGGCTCCGGGGATTAGGACACATAATGATAGGCCATACTTCTTATTGGTCTTCATAACACGGGTTCTGAAATGAAAAAAAAAACCACCAAAATCTATTTATGGTTTTGAGCGGACCTAACATGCCAGTAATATTATTGACAATTTCATTGACAATCTTCAATATCTTCCATACACGATCAGTAATATTTTTCAATCCTCTATTATCAATTGGCTAATTTTCTGAATCTAGAATAGTCATTTAACCTTTATGTAGGGTCTATAGGCTTTTTAGCTCCACTGTCCTAATGCCGCATGATCTATTTTTGAGACGCCGTGACCGTCCGCACGTCGACATTTCCTTAAAAAAAACAACTTCTCTTCAGAAACAATCGAATGAATTTTAACCAAATTACACAAGAATTATCTTTGGGGAACTCTATTTCAGAATTGTCCTTTAAAGCAATTTTGGTCGGTTGAAAAACGTGACTAGTAATGGTACGGGATCATTTCTACTGTTAAAGGTGCTCTTTCAGTTTTTCATAGAAAAAATATATTGTTCATAGATTTGGAAATGTGTAGTTTGGGATAATTAATAATTGCCCAAGGGCATTGATACTTAAAACGACATATTTCAATAATTTTGTAACTTATTTTTTCGAAGCGACAAGATCAGTAATGGATCCAGTCTATTTATTTTGAGTTTATAAATTAAATATTACTTTCTGTGAATAATCTTTCAGTATTGATATGAAGTTTCCAGCTGTCAAATACTTTTACCTTAATCTTTGATTGAAAAGGACAAACAAGCGGAATTCACATGCAATAGTTGGCTCAAAATTGAGGAATATTTTTTTTTAGACGTTAGTAGTTGCTTCATTTTTATGCCCCCGATAGGGAGGCATAATAAATTTGACTTGTCCGTCCGTCCGTCCGTCTGTCCGTCCGTCCGTCCGTCTGTCCGTCCGTCCGTCATTCCGTCCAAAAACTTTAACATTGGCCATAACTTCTAAATCAAAGCGGTGTCGGGGGCATTGTCATCTTACAGTGACAGCTCTTGTTCAAAATGAATTTCGCTAAATTCAGGAATATCGGCATTTTCTTTCTATGCATTACTAGATGTCTTATTGTTTTAAAGGCTTTCAACATTATAAGATCGTTACTTCGATTGATTTGACAAAAAAATCAAAAATCATATTTGCCCAATCTGTGAAAGAGTAGCTTTAATTTTAATAGCAATGGATGGTTTGTGCAAAGAAGTATACTCAGTTCAAAAAGAAAGTTTGCACTTTTACAATTTGAATATCCCATACAATATCATACCGTCACAAAGTTTTGCATGGCAAACCTCGTGACTCTTGACCATCGACATTGTGAGAAATAATGCACACGATACTCAATGAACTTTGGCTAGAAAAAGACCTTTCATTTTGAGTGATTTGCATGTACACCATTCACGGTTGATGAATAGATATTCTAGAATCGATTTCAATTTGATTCTTGTGTTCTATCTTGCAATAGATTCACACATGAATGACAACTGTACACTGTGCAACAACGTAGTTTTACCTACAAATTTAGTGGCAGGGTTTGACACTAAGGGGAGTCCTGGAGACCGAGGCTCCTTATTTTCCAGTTGGAACTCCCTTATTTTGGAAGACAAGAGTCCAATGAACTCGTCATAGAAGAATAATTAAACAAAGAAATCAATTTTCATTTTTTAGCTCAGTTCACTACAAATGATGTTGCAGATTACATTTAAGAAGGAACATATGGAAAAGAAGAAATTGCTTTTATTAAGCAATTTCTTCTTTTTCAAAATGATCTTCCAAATATGAAAATTCGGACTCCTTGCTTTGAGCATCGTTTTATCTGGCGTTACTGGCCAATCAACGTAGGTATTTCTATAATAATAATAATAATAAAATCTTTATTTAACGAAGGTAACTTATTAAGACATCACCATACACATAAATCAAACAGCATAATGATTAGCTTATTTACAATAAGGCCTTCGAATAACAAGATAACATGTAATGAATCACACACATACTCGTCAAACACGCGCGCACGAATAACTCACACTCTTTTTAAATAGCATTGCAAAGCACACACACACATACACTCACACTAAATATATAGATCCGGACATACACATTTAACTTACGAAAAATCATTCATAGATATCAGATATCCTTTTAATCTTTTCTTAAAGCATTTGATGTTAGATATTTGTCTTAAGTGTAATGGGAGTGAATTCCAATACTTCATACCTCTAAACGAGAATGTTTTTTTTCTTGTTTTCCGTTTTTAGTATACACTCCAAAGAAATATTATTGTTCGTTTCGGATCTTAGAAGATAAAAATTATTGCTACTTAGATTTAAGAGATTTGACATATAAGAAGGAGTTAATCCATTTATCATCTTAAATACCATCAAAACGGTGAAATTTCGAACGTAAAAGTAAGGAAAATGGAAAATTCAAAGTGCACAATTTTTCATAGACCTCACTAAGTTTTAATTCAAGTCGAGGAGTCAGCGCAAAACTATAATACTATATCTTTAATATGTAGACACTTACAATAATTTTGCACGGACTCCTTGAAATAATTAAGGATTCAGCGGTTTATTTCACAAATATGGATCGGTAATTACGTTATTTTATTACATGTATGACGATAGTTTTTGTCGCAATTCATCTTAATCATAGTTATTTAGCCATTATAATCCTTATCACATGGTAAATGATTTCAGAGAGTTTCGGTCGTAATAGTCTGAAATCGCCGTTTCAACGAACGAGTATCAAGCCTCTTCCTCTATTAGTTTTATCAAATGATATTGTTTATATTTCGTGAAAAAAATTATTTCATCGTGCCCATTACAGACGGTATAACATGCCACAACATGCCACGCTGACATTCGGAGGTAGGTTGACACGTGATAGAGTATTTTCTACTAGAACAAAAGTTTGTGTAAATGTTTTGTGTATATTTGTGCATCAAAATAATCATTTTCATTTCAACTTTTAGTAGCTCCGTCGAAATGACTGATTTATCTAATCAAAGACAAACTAGAATGAATTTATTTTACTAAGTAAGAGAGTTTTAGCCCTATGAACGAAAAGATATGCACGTTTCTGGGGTTTGTTTCTAAGTTTTAGTTAAACAACCTGTATATGGTTCATTTATAAACTATAACAAGACAAAGTTTCTCCAAAGCATTTGCAGATATACACTGCCGTTGGTCTACAGATAGCGACACTAATAGGCCATTTTAATGTGAAAATAGATTAGAATTAGGCCTTTTTTTGTCATAATATTTAGATATTGAATTATTAGTATTTCTGGGCAAAAATGCTCATCAATCAGATAAAATATTCATTTATTCATACGTATTAAAGGTTGATAGATTTAAGTATGTGGCGATTTTTGGTGAAATGTACATGGTGAAAGTGTACTGGGTCTTTCTTTTCTTAGATTTGGAAATTGAATTTCATCCGCTACTTCAGATTTACATAGTGCGCACAATGAGGAGCGTTCTTTGAAAGATTCATGAAAGTCGGTGCATGTACATGAAGGAGATATGTAAGCAAAAATGGACGGACGAATGGACAGACGAAGGGACGGGCCGTCAAGATAATACCAATGAATATATATATACACCTTCGTTGGTGAATAAACAAGAGGACTATGATGGTCCTACATCGCTCACCTGAGTATTCGAGTTCCAAGTTGTGAGGTGTTATTCAATGATATAAATAGGATCAAATGACACTTCCAATAGAAAGTGACTGTGCATTATTTTGGCAATTCATTGTGAAACAATGCTAAAACGTTTGAAAATTTTAGGCATGAGACCTCTTTCAGAAGTCTTTTTCTATTACGTATATGTTCAATTTGGCTCTACAATATAGGGTGTATTTCGATTTCAGGGTTATAATGTCACTATTTTGGGAGAATATATAGTTCAATACTAAAGCAGAAAATAAAAGTATCAGACCTAACAGTTTGCGAGTAAATATATATCTTAAAAAATCCTTCTTGATATCTGTAAAAAAGAAAGACTCCCAACCACACAGGGTAAATTTTAATCTAAAAGCAATTTGATATGTTTCGTTGGGGACCATATGGAAATTTTCATTGTTGTAACATCAACATCCTCACAATACAGGGCTGGCTTATTTTCAAGTTGGCACACTGCATTTAGTAACAACATGAAATTAACAATCATCTCAATCAAAGCCATTCTAAATCACTCAATCGGCGAGCAATTCATTCATGAAAAACACTCACTCAAACATTCAAAAACGCTCCAAAATCACTGAAAATGATAAGATCTTCCTTCAAAATAAAAATCGGTATAAAAATCCAGGATTTCACTGACATAATTGAATTTTGTAAGTGTATTATTACACGTTCGTCAAGACATAGAAAGCTATCTGATGAACTTGTATGCATATTTAATTAAAGGGGGTTATCAATATCGCAAATTTTGTTCATTTTGAACAAAATTAGCGATATTGGATTAACTCCTTTGAATTTCACTCAAAACTCTCTCCATACACTCTTTCAATTTCATTCCAAAATCATTCATTCTGTCAATGTCACGATGTCCTTAACTGTAAATGTTCTTAGGATTATGTGTCATGACAGATATCAGAATTTTAAGCTAAATGGTTTTGGAGTAGAAGATTTTGAAGTAATTGTCCCTTCTTTATAACGAAAATCCGGGATACCACATTACAGGGCTGATCAATGAAACATAGTAAGGGAATTACAAAAAATTCTTAAATTATTCATTATGCATTATTCCTTTGACCATAGAATTTACGAATGGTCAAAAATCAGGACATACCATAAACTTCTTTGTGAAATCATCAATCCCACAACATAGGTCTAATTTTAAACGTGGAGCTATAATTTTGAATTTTGGTGGATAAGTAGCTCTAGGTCTTACAATTTGGGAGGCGAAGATTTTTAAGGTTCTTTTTTTTTTTTTGCTCCGTTGGTATGGCAACCAGAGTTCTGCATGAATTCAAATTCTGTGAAGTATTTTGAAAGCCCTTGACCTTAAGATCATATCTGTGAAGTTTGGTTGAAATCAGATGTAAAATTTTGGAGGAGAAGATTTTATAAATTGTGGACGGACGGACAGACAGACGGACAGACGCCGGACATTGATCGATTAAAATATCTAACCTTGAGCACTTTATGCTCATGTGAGCTTAAAAAATAGTGATTGACGATTGATAAGACGAAAACAAAGAAACTGATCTGATGCGCAGTGCATCAGGGGCCTGTTTAACTAAACATTTCGATATTTTTTTCGTAAGTCAAAAATTAAGATTGCTACTACAGTAGTAAATGAATTAGGGATTCTGTCATGCGTCATCTCATTGGAATCGTCTTTAGAAGACGATTCCAATGAGACATTGCAAGGCAGAATCTGAAAATGAATGAAAACACCAGGTACGATTTGTGAGTTTGTCTTACGATTAAATTGTAAGAAGTTTAGTCAAACGGCCCCTGATTTGCTTCTCTGGTTTCGCAAAGGTATAAAAATGTCCCTATGTGGTGTCAGTGGCCGAGCGTCGACCTTTTGATCCATAGGTTCCGAGTTCTATTCTCGGGGCGACTATCGATCTTGGATCTTTCGATATGATCCCAACATTCGGTGCCAGTACTGATAAATTATCAAGAGAGCAGAATCGAGAGGGTATAATATAAGTTGCAATAATTTGTTTCCCAATCGATGTAAAATAAATAGGTCTGAACCAAGCCAAATGCATATGATTGGCTTTCCAAAGCGGTACTCTTTTGATAAATTTCTGGTAATAAAGCACAAGTCCGTCGACAGTTTTAGACATATAGCTGTCATAAATGACATGGTTATAACAGCCTCGGGCTAACATAGATAAGTATAGCTAACATTTTAATTAGGCTATCAAATCACAGTCTTTTGTTTTAAGGCACACATGAATATCATATTAGGTGTCATTATTTTGTTTACGATTTCTTGACCACCTCGTACCTCAAATTTACATATTTTGTTTATGTGTAATTGACCACTTCATTAAGATGCAGAAGTTTGAATGATCGATGAAATGTCAATTTTGTCTTTATACAAAATTGACATTTGATCAAATATGGGATTACGTCATACGGACTTTGTATCGAGTATTGACATGTAAAACTTTTCAACAGAACTAGAAATTTAATGTCGGAAATTACAATGATTTTATGACAGTCGTCGTAAGGTGTCCATTGCTTCCAAATATTTTAATATGTCCAGTAATGACATAACTTTAATTATCATTACGAATTTAGAGATGATCATGGCACTTCTCCGATTGGCCGCCTTGTGACGTACTACCAACACATCTTAAGGCGACATGTTTTAAACCATCAGATATTCGACTAGTCACCAAAACATCTTCTTGCCAAACATTCGATGTATGTATTTCCGTTTATTTATCGTCGCTACCGTAGCACATTCCCATATGAGCGACGCCCCCAGATGACGGTTAGTTGTTACGGGGGATAGTGCAAGGATACATGACGAAACTACTGCTGAGATCCGCCATGGTTCTTTCACGTACTCAGTGTAAAGCACCGTCTCACGGGCCTCGGTTTAATGTCTCATCCGAAAGACAATTAGTTTGTTAGTGTGCCAGCCCGAGTTTGAACGCACGCCGTCGAACTTCATTGGTTGAAGTCCGGTGCTCAACCAACTGGGCTAATCGGGCTGACAATATTCGATTTACACATATGAGCCTAAAATATAGCCCAAGAAACCCAAATTCAACAAAAATGCGTCGCGAATTACCCATGTTGTGCAGGATCAATATTCTTATGAAATATGGCAGAATTCCTTGATAAAGATTACACTTTATTTAATCTTATCGTCATTGTAATTTCAAAAATCGTCACAACAGCTTGTTTGGGTGGATATAGACATATAGATAAAGATAACAAGAGGACCATGATGGTCCTAGGTCGCTCACCTGAGTCTCTAACCTCTAGGACATCCCATCGATTAAATAGGCAGATGTCAACAAGGAATTGTTTTTTTCAAATAAGATCAATACCATGGAATGTTTTCAACAAAGAGCAAAAAAAATATGCCTTGTCACAGACCTTATATAAACACATAGGGCATATATTGAATAAACATGATGAAATTCAATTAAATGAAACTATTAAGAATAGTCTCTGCCTTCTGGTTTCAGAGAACAAGTCTTTTAAATTTCCTCCTTGGTATCTATGTAAAATAGAGGGGTGGGGCCCACTCAGAGCCCAAATATGAACCCAGAGGCATGATATGAACAAAATTGGAAAAGGTCCACTAGATTATGCTACATACCAAAATTATAAAGAAAATATAAAGGCTCTCTGCCTTCTGGTTTAAGAGAAGATGATTTTTTAAAAAAGATTTTTGCTCTTTTATATAAAAAGAGTGCCCCGGTAGAGCCCAAATATGACCCAAGGGCCTTGATATGAACAACTTTGATAGGGGTCAACTAGATTATGCTACATATAAAATATGAGAGCTGTCTGTCTTCTGATTTTAGAAAAGAAGATTTTTGAAAATTTCCGCTCTTTGATTCCATGTAAAAAGGGGTAAGCCTGGGTGGAGCCCAAATGTGCCCCCAGGGTCTTAATATGAATTAACTTGGTAGAGGTTTACTAGAATATACTACATGCTAAATATGAAAAATGTCTGCCTTCTGGCTTCAGAGAAGAAGATTTTAAAAGATTTTTGCTCTTTGATTCTATGTAAAAATGGTTGTGCCCGGGAAGAGCAAAATTATGATCCAAGGGTCTTGATATGAACAACCTTGGTAGCGGCCCACTTGATGATGCTACATACCATATATGAAAGCTGTCTGCCATCTGGTTTCAGAGAAGAAGATTTTTGACGATTTTCCTATTTTCATCCTTTTTGTCAAGGGTAAATGGAGAGTTAAGGGTGGATTTCATTTATTTGAACAACTTTGGTAGAACTTGTCCCAAGGAACATCCTCGCCAAGTTTCATCAAGATTTGCCTAACGGTTTAGGAGGAGATGTTTTAAGAAATTGTGGACGACGCACGACTGACGACGGGCGCCGGACATTGTACGATCACAATAGCTTAAAAAAATAGAGCTTGATAAAAGCGGTATTCACGAGGTCTTTTTTTGTTTTTGTTTTACAAATTACACTAACAAAACTTCATTAAAAAGAATGTTGTCTTCTGACTTTCTCGATTATCCCTTTTCGCATCCATTTAGAAACGGCTCGAAAAGCTTAAAAGTCATAAGGCTACAAAATGTTAAAGCTAGACTAGTCCAAATCCAGAGATGTCGCAGAATGCAATTTTTAGTTGATGTAATTTCTATTAACGTTATCCTATAATTGAAGATAATATTGCGGACAATGAAAAAGTTGCTGGTAACAAGTATTGTTTTTCATGAGATGAAGATGGGTCTTTTTAAATTCATGGAGGTGTGAAACTAAAAACCTAATCACACGGTATGAATACGCGAAGGAATAAAACCAATTTTCAGCCAATCAGAATGCTCGAAAATTGATGAAAACAAATAATAATATTAAATTATTCCAGTGTTTTTAGGGATCTTTGTTCTTCGGGGGTATCAAGAAAGGGGGTGTATGTCTATTGGAATGAGTCAAATATATATCTAGATATGTAAAGGTCTATTTCCACTATACCCCCTGGCTTGCGACATTAGAACAAAGTGCATATCCATTAGATTTAAAATCGTCTTTCGTCGCGTGTTATTTATGTCATTTCGTTTACTTAATTAATTAATAAATTATGTACTTTTTGCGGTTGTGAGCACGTAAATATTTTCAAAATATATCACAATACCTTAGCTCTGAATGAAAATTCGCGTTAAAATCCACGGTGATAAAATTTCCCTTTTTTGCATAAATTCACGTCTGCTCACTGTTACATGTAGTCCACTTAATTTCGACTTCTAGGACGTATACAATAACGTGGGACAACACGGTAACGCTGTTCCTGTCATTCATCAATCATATCTTACGCTGTCACCGTAAAATGATACCGGCGGGAAACTTTATTTTGACATCAAAGTTGAAGGGTTTGAAACTCAATAAAGTATGAAAAAAAATATATATTGAACTGGACCTTGGAAAACAAGTGCATGTCGTATTGCGATGCAATACAGGAGTCACCCACCGGATAACAAAAAATCCTTTCTTATAATATATCTCCTACTTACTAGATCTATAACTGTATACAAAATTTGAAGTTGCTAGCACATTAGGTTTTGAACAAAATGTCCCAAACAAAAATATAAGAGTAAAAACAACCAATGGCAAAAACTTCAAAAGTGGGCGGAGAAGAATGATTCTTGTACATGCCACTTCTCCTCAATGAGATCTATAAGTGAACCAAGTTTGAAGTTGCTAGCACTGATGGCTCAGGAGATATGGTCCGGACAAAAATGTCAGGATAAAATACAACAACGGACAATAACTAAACAAGAGGACCAAGATGGTCCTAGATCGCTCACCTGAGTCTCTCTGACCCCTGGGACATCACATTAATTAGATAGGCAGATGTCAAAAAGAAGATAATTGCCTAAGATCAATACCATGGAACGTTTTCAGCGAAGAGCAAGACAGATATGCCTTTTTGCTCTTTGATTCTATGTAAAAAGGGATGCACCCGGGTGGACCCCAAATGTGACCCCAGGTCCATAAGATGATGCTACATACTAAATATGAAAGCTGTCTGCCTTCTGGTTTCAGAGAAGACGATTTTTGAATGTTTTCCTATTTTCACCCATCATGCTCAGATGAGCTGAAAGGGATGCGCCCGGTTGGAGCCCAAATATGACCCAAGGGTCTTGATATGAACAAACTTTGTAGGGGCCCACTAGATGATGCTACATACCAAAAATGAAGGCAGTGTGTCCTCTGGTTTCGATTAAAGAAGATTTTAAAAGATTTTTGCCCTTTGATTCTATGTAAAAAGGGTTGGGCCCGGGCAAAGCCCAAATATGACCCTAGGGTCATGATATGAACTAACTTGGTAGAGGTCCACTAGATGATGCTACATACCAAATATGAAAGCTGTCTGCCTCCTGATTTCAGAGAAGAAGATTTTTAAAGATTTTCATATTTTCACCCTTTTTGTTAAGGGTAAAGGGAAAGTTAAGGGTGGATTTAATTCATTTGAACAACTTTGGTAGAGCTTGACCCAAGGAACATCCCTGCCAAGTTTCATCAAGATTGGCCCCCTGGTTAAGGAGGAGAAGATGTTTAAAGAAATTGTGGACGACGCGCGACACACGACGGACGACATACGACTGACGACAGACATTCTACGATCCCAATAGCTCACCTTGAGCACTATGTGCTCAGGTGAGCTAAAAAGCGGATGTGACAGAGTAACAACTCTTGTGCATTATACTTCTTCTCATTGAGATCTACCAATGTACAATGTTTGAAGTTGCTAGGGCTTATGGTTTAGGAGATAAGTACAGGACAAAAATGTAAGGATAGAAACAACAAAGGGCAATAACTCAAAAAGAGGACATGGCAGAGTGACAGTTCTTGTACATGACACTTGTCCTCAATGATATCTATAAGTGTAGCAAGTTTGAAGTTTCTAGCACATATGGTTTAGAAGATATGTACCGGACAAAAATGTAAAGGTAAAAACAACAAAGGGCAATAACTCAAAAAGTGGGTGTGGCAGAGTAACAGTTCTTGTACATGACACTTGTCCTCAATGAGATCTATATGTGTACAAAGTTAAAAGTTGCTAGCACTTATAGTTTAGGAGATATGATCCAGACAAGAATGTAAGACTAAAAACAATAAAGGGCAATAACTCGAAAGTGGACATGGCAGAGTAACAGTTTCTTGTACATGACACTTGTCCTCGATAAGATCTATCAGTGTACAATGTTTGAAGTTGCTAGCACATATGGTTTAGGAGATATGATCCGGACAAATATGTAAGGGTAAAAACAACAAAGGGAAATAACTCAAAAAGTGGGCGTGGCAGAATAACAGTTCTTGAACATGACACTTGTCCTCAATAAGATCTATGAGTGTACCAAGCTTGAAGTTGCTAGCACTTATAGTTTAGGAGGTATGATCCGGACAAGAATGTAAGGCTAAAAACAACAAAGGGCAATAACTCAAAAAGTGGGTGTGGCAGTGTTATGGATCTTGAACATGACACTTCTCCTCAATTAGATCTACCAGTGTACAAAGTTTGAAGTTGCTAGCACACATAGTTTAGGAGATATGTTCAGGACAAGAATGTAAGGGTAAAGACAACAAAGGGCAATAACTCAAAAAGTGGGCGTAAGGGTTTTGAACATGACACTTCTCCTCAATGAGATCTATAAGAGTACCAAGTTTGAAGTTGCTAGCAAAAATGGTTTAGAAGATATAGCCCGGACAAAAGTGTGAAGGACAGAAGGACCGTCAGACAGAATAGAGCAAACCTATTGTCCCCCAGCCGGTGTTATTTGTGTACAATGTTCTTATAGTTTAGGAGATATGATCCGGACAAGAATGTAAGACTAAAAACAACAAAGGGCAATAACTCAAAAAGTGGGCGTGGCAGAGTAACAGTTTCTTGTACATGACACTTGTCCTCAATAAGATCTATCAGTGTACAAAGTTTGAAGTTGCTAGCACATATGGTTTAGGAGATATGATCCGGACAAAAATGGAAGGGTAAAAACAACAAAGAGCAATAACTCAAAAAAGTGGGCGTGGCAGAATAACAGTTCTTGAACATGACACTTGTCCTCAATAAGATCTATAAGTTTACCAAGCTTGAAGTTGCTAGCACGTATAGTTTAGGAGATATGATCTGGACAAGAATGTACGGCTAAAAACAACAAAGAGCAATAACTCAAAAAGTGGGTGTGGCAGAGTTATGGATCTTGAACATTACACTTCTCCTCAATTAGATCTACCCATGTACAAAGTTTGAAGTTGCTAGCACACAAAGTTTAGGAAATATGTTCAGGACAAGAATGTAAGGGTAAAAACAACAAAGGGCAATAACTCAAAAAGTGGGCGTGGCAGAGTAATGGTTCTTGAACATGACACTTCTCCTCAATGAGATCTATAAGTGTACCAAGCTTGAAGTTGCTAGCACATAGGGTTTAGAAGATATAGCCAGGACAAAAGTGTGACGGACAGACGGACAGACAGACGGAATCGAGCAAACCTATAGTCCCCCAACTGGTAACCGGTGGGGGACTAATTAAGACTATTACAATTCCTGGTTACATCTCAATTTATTTTCGTTGCATTAAACTCATGAACAAACAGGCCACAAGCTCAGGAAGCAAAACAGTTAACAAACGTTTAACAAGAGGCCCAAGAGGGCCAGTATCGTTCCACTGGCACTTAATGCCCAACAGATTTATAAATATTCATTAATAACTTACATGTAATAATCTATTTGTAAGTAGATAATCATCGAAGGCCAAGGTTGGTCAATGCATGAAATGAAAGAAATCTTTAGTCAACAAACAATCTTACACAAAGTCCCTTTTTCCATGAAACAGCAGAACATAAGAGATTAAATGTGTGCAGTCACATAAGTAACATTTTATGAAAGTTTCATGAATTCTGTCAATAAACATACAAAATGTGGTTACAAAAAATGGTTCATCACAAAGTCCCCCTTTTCCATGAAACAGCAACAATATCACCAAGAGAGAAATCAGAGCCAGGTCTATCCAAAGAACAATCCTGACATCAAACATTTGCATCCCAAAATTCATTTCAGAGAAGCAGATATTTTTTCTATTTTAGCTGACTCAACAGCACCAATGTTTCTCCTAAATCAAATTTCAGGAGGAAATCTAAGAGAGCATGACATAACGTTCATTCCTGTTATTTGGTTGAATTCTAAGCAGTAGTTTCAGAGAAGATTTTTTTTTGTATTTTACTATATTGGTGCGAGGAGGCATTGTAGCACTAAAGTTATCAACCCAATCAGGATTAAAAGAAGGAATCTGAAAGAGCATGTTCAAAGCAACTTTCCTGTGCAGTTTGGTTGAATTTTGACCTGCAGAATCAGAATGGATCCGAGACATTTTGTTTTGAACACGATTTCTAAAAGTTAACAAAGTCGTATATTGTAAGTGTTCTTAATGTCCAGATTTTTTACATCGATAAGTAATGATCTTTTGTTCTAATATGAGAAATAAAGCTTGCAAAGCTAAAGAAACCTGGACAAAGACAATCTTTCACTTTATAATAAATCGAGATCTAGGACGTCTGCGTGCTTGTAACAAAAATTGTTTCGAAAATATTTTAATTTCTAATAGATTAAATAGCAATGTTGTTCGAACACTACAAGAAGGGAGCGTTTGTCTTTCTCTTTCTTTTTTTGCAAAACATTTTGATTTGATTTGTCCACTACAATGAAGTAGTTAAGATTCAGAGGGCGTCCTCGACCACCCCGTCTCCCCCCCCCCCCCCCCCCCCTCGAACCCCCTCTGGATCCGCCACTGTTCCCTGAATGATGCGATTTAATACCAATCAAAATTCCTTATTGTATTGGGTTGTGATTATTCCTCTTTACATTACCAACGAGCTCAGTAATTCAGTCACAAAGATATGCACAGAATTTGTTTTGTGGAACTACAAGGACGCCCTATTCGCGTGAAGGGTAACATTTGAGATTTTGGGTGACATTTAAACTTTTGTGACATTTCGAATAATTTATTTTTTTAGCTCACCTTAGCACAAAGTACTCAAGGTAAGCTTTTGCGCTCGCCGTCCGTCGCGTGTCGGAAGTCGTCAACAATTTTTAAAACATCTTCTCTGTAACCAATGGGTGGATTTCAACCAAACTTGGCTGAAATGTTCCTTGGGTGACCCTTTTCAAAGCTTGTTCGTGTGATTTTGATTGACCCCCAATTATTGGCGTTGCAGGGCAGGGCTTGTTGAGCCTGAAATCTTTACATCTTCTCCTCAGTAACCAATTGGCGGATTTCAAACAAACTTGGCCGAAATGTTCCTTGGGTGACCCTTCCCAAAACTTGTTGGGCTATTTTGGCCCTCTTGTTTATGTTTACATGAACATCTACCATTGGGTAGCATGTACAGACAAACAGTGTTAAGATAACATTCTCTGCTTGTCTATACATGTAGAAATTTCAAGCAAAGTGAAGACTAGTATCAAACTGTGAGGATCTGAGTCTTTACTTGGTTCGGGTGTGAAATTGTTGGAAATACCAGAAATATTCTCCTTTTTCTGTAATCTGTGATGGTATTTTTGTAATGAATTTTTTTCCTAGAGATTTAATTATTCTTTGCTTTAGGCAACAAGAAATCAACACACAATTAACATTACTGACATAATATATTGGATAATTGTTTGTTCAAGTATAGAATCAATTTATATTTATTGAGTGAACAACAGAGCATATATTTTCATGAGTGGTGAGAATGATGGGGTCTTTTCACTTTGAAGCATATTCTAGAAGTGTGACAGATTTCTGCCAGATGGATACCCAATATGCTGACAGATGACCTAAAAAGGTACGAGTACAAACAACTGCTAAAACTAATATCAAACTCCAAACATAGTTATTGGTGATGAAACATAGATCCACTATTTTTAACCTGTTAGAAGAAATGGATACAGAACATATCGAGGGGTCAGTGCAACACTATTGTAAGGGCCTATATATTTATAGGCACTTACAATGGTGTTGCGTCGACCCTTCGATATGGCTGACCAAACACGTTAGAGAGTATGTAATTGCTAAAAGGATGCTGAAATTGCCTCCAAAAACATTATCAGAAATGACATGTGTTGAAATTTAGGCATGTTCGTCTTCTTCATGAAACCTTGTGGTGCCTGCAAATGCATGAACTTGAAATCAGCCTTGACCTTTGACCTACAGCCATTACCAGTTTAAATGACACTTATACTCATTGAGGGGCATATCTGTACCAATTTATTTTGAAATTAAAAATAATTGTAGAAGTTATGGTTCAGACAAACTTGACCTTAAGTTTTACCATGATCTTTGTGATACAGAACAAATTCTTTCCAATGACATGTCTACTCATTGAGGGGAACAATTGTATAAAAGTTTCGTCAGTGTTCTGCTAAAATCTCGTAACTGCAGCTTGTTTAAAGCTGTTGTTACGAGGTTTTGGTATAAAAACGACGGTATATTGAAATCGACCTGTGTTTGTAAGAGACTTTGCTCTGGAAAAAAATGGACAGAAGAATCAATGGACTAAGTCAAATACGTATCCCAAATACACCGAGTTATTATATTGACAACTGAGTTTTACTCACCATACTAGGAAACCGACATAATCTGATTTACATTTGTGACCTGTAATGCTAAAAGAGACCATCTGGGAACTCCATAAAATAAACATTTAAAAAGGAGATTTGTTCTAATACAGACCAACCAGAGGTCGCATTTGAAAGATTCTTTCACTGGAAGGTAGATTGATTATTCTAGATTCAGAAAATTAGTAAAGTGCGAAAAGTTTCCATCCTAGTCAGTCTGTGCAGTCTGACTAGGGTCAATACTTTACACACTACCCAGATGGTCCGTTTTTGTGTGAGTCTGATCTCATCAAGGCTGAGCATAAAAGACTTAAATGTTACAGTAAGTTTACTTTATAATTTATTATTAATATCACGCACATGACAAAATAATGACTGAACATTTTTGTTGAACAAATCTACAAGATTATTTACTCAGGGATGGACCTTGAGGCAATGTCAATGAAAGGATCTATACTGAGAATGTTCTTAAAATTGTAACAGTCACTTTTGTACACTTCAATAGATGCCTTTTTGACAAAAAGATTTCATCTGAATATTGAAGTCTAATAAGAGTTTACATCTGCCTGCAAGACTGTAATCCCCAAATTTAGTAGTACTTCAAGCTTTTTTGACCTATTGTATCTGTTATATTCTGTTCCTGTGTTCAGCTCACTTTTGAAATATCCTCATATGGAATGTTGTCTAATATTCTACCCTTTAAAGGACCCTGAAATAATAACAGGTCTGTTTTAACCCTTTGACATGTTTTTTTAAGCTTATCTATTTTTTACATCAATTGGGAAACAAATTCTTAGAACTTAGATCAATCCCTCTCGATTCTGCTTATTGGAAAATTCTCCAGTACTCAAGCCAAATGTGTGGGCCAATGAAAGGACCAAGATCAATAGCTGCTCTCAGGGATTGAACTCAGAACCTTTGGGTCTAGAGGCTGAGGCTCTACCTCTAGACCATGGACACCACACTGTGACACCTTGAACCTTGAAGTTTATTTTTTATGGACAGGAGGAAATGTCAAAGATCAGCCTGCATACATGTGCAGTCTGATCCTAGTCTATACCACCTGATTTTCTCTTACAAGGCAAAGTTGTATATAAAATGGATTTGCATAAGAATTGTTTTGCAATAATCTTACTGTCAAGCACTTTAATAATTTCATTTTTGTGTCACAGTTATAGTGTGAACAAGAGCTGTCACTGTAAGATGACAATGCCCCCGACACCGCTTTGATTTTAAATTATGGCCAATCTATGTTGAAGGTCAAGGTCATCCAGGGGTCAAGGTCACCAAAGTATGTGCCTACAGAAAGGTAATGTACCAAGGAATGTTGTGGTAAAGTATGATGCGAATATGTTAAGTAATAAGGAAGTTATGGCCAATGTTAAAGTTTTTGGACGGAATGACGGACGGACGGACGGACAGACGGACGGACGGACGGACGGACGGACAAGTCAAATTTATGATGCCTCCCTATCGGGGGCATAAAAAGAATTTTAACAAGTCTGTTGCAAAGGGGAGTAATACCCCCCTATGAGTGCTTGTCCATACTGAAAGGAGAATTTACATCAAAGAGCCATTACTCTGACAAAAATCTGTTTGACTTGGCGGATCTTTTTAACCAAAATACCAAATTCAATAATTTCTAAGCTGACCCTTTTCATTGAAAAAATATCTCAACAACTTTGCTCATTTCAACGAATCTTTGCCAGAATGTCTCTTCAGTGACCAATAAAACTCGGGTGAGTGATTTAGTGTCCTTCTTATTACTAAGACGGACCTGTTAAACATAGAACAAGTAACTTCTACAGGATTGTGACAGAAAATACATAGTGTAAAATCCTAGACACCATTCTCATATGTGGCATTGACCTTCAAACATGACATTGAATAAGGAACCAACTGAAATGAGTTTGTTTAAAAGAAAATCTGACATTGACCTTCACAAATGACTTTGAGTTAGGAACCAACTGAAATAATTTTTTTTTTTTTATAACAATGACCTTGATAATTAACCTTGACCTTGACAGTTGATTTTGACCATTGCTTGTAAATAGGCTTTGTCACAAAGGATCCATGTGTGAAATATGAAGATCCTGTCTACAGCCGTTGAAAAGATATTCACACTTTAAGATTCTCAGATTGGTGAAAACTATATCTTACCCCACCCACTATCTTCTACACTGGGAGATTTTTGACTAACTTACCGGTTTTCGATTTCAATGAAACTTTCTGTAAAGATTTAGAACATATGTATCTTAATTCTAAGAGAGTTTGATAACTGGACTAGAGCTACAACTAAAAATTTTGAACCCTTTAACTCAGAACATAATTTCTTTTTTTTTAATTTTTCATTAATTTTTCAAGAACTTTTGGGGCTATCTTTTAGGAGTAAACAGAAATAAGATTCCAACCTATATAAAAACATGTAGGTACCAATTGTCTTTTAAATCATTAACAAATTCTCTTTACAGATTCCAAAATTTCCAGGCAAGGTGATTTTTTTCCTGACACCCCTTTGTACTAGATAAGATGTGCTTTCGGGTACTTTATGGTCGACCCTCTTTACTCATTTTGGAAAAAAAGTCATTTCCTAAATCAGTATACCCAGTACTATTATTACCCACAATATCATAAAAATCTAAACGTGGGCCCATTTTACTATACATTTGGAACACCCCCTTTGGTTGAATTCTAAGCAGTAGTTTCAGAGAAGATTTTTTTTTGTATTTTACTATATTGGTGCGAGGAGGCATTGTAGCACTAAAGTTATCAACCCAATCAGGATTAAAAGAAGGAATCTGAAAGAGCATGTTCAAAGCAACTTTCCTGTGCAGTTAGGTTGAATTTTTACCTGCAGAATCAGAATGGATCCGAGACATTTTGTTTTGAACACGATTTCTAAAAGTTAACAAAGTCGTATATTGTAAGTGTTCTTAATGTCCAGATTTTTTACATCGATAAGTAATGATCTTTTGTTCTAATATGAGAAATACAGCTTGCAAAGCTAAAGAAACCTGGACAAAGACAATCTTTCACTTTATAATAAATCGAGATCTAGGACGTCTGCGTGCTTGTAACAAAAATTGTTTCCAAAATATTTTAATTTCTAATAGATTAAATAGCAATGTTCAGTTGTGAAAGGTGAACAATGTATTTTCGAGTTCCTACAACACTGCACTTGCAGATGAAAGGTCTGGGTTTTTCCGAAAGGCCTATTGCATTTATACAGAAATAAAGTGCATCAGAGTCCCACCAGAGGCGGATCCAGGGTTTCTATAAAGAGGGTTCGACGTCGGCCTAGAAATCGAGTAATTAATCTCATGGTATCCCTATCTATATAGGGATACTGTGGGACTAATTGCTTAAATTCTGTACATCAGATATCTTTTATTTGTAGAATTATAAGTTCCTGTTGTTCGAACACTACAAGAAGGGAGCGTTTGTCTTTCTCTTTCATTTTTTGCAAAACATTTTGATTTGATTTGTCCACTACAATGAAGTAGTTAAGATTCAGAGGGCGTCCTCGACCACCCCGTTCATACCCCCCCCCCCCCCCCCCCCCCCCCCCCCCCGAACCCCCTCTGGATCCGCCACTGTTCCCTGAATGATGCGATTTAATACCAATCAAAATTCCTTATTGTATTGGGTTGTGATTATTCCTCTTTACATTACCAACGAGATCAGTAATTCAGTCACAAAGATATGCACGGAATTTGTTTTGTGGAACTACAAGGACGCCCTATTCGCGTGAAGGGTAACATTTGAGATTTTGGGTGACATTTAAACTTTTGTGACATTTCGAATAATTTATTTTTTTAGCTCACCTTAGCACAAAGTACTCAAGGTAAGCTTTTGCGCTCGCCGTCCGTCGCGTGTCGGAAGTCGTCAACAATTTTTAAAACATCTTCTCTGTAACCAATGGGTGGATTTCAACCAAACTTGGCTGAAATGTTCCTTGGGTGACCCTTTTCAAAGCTTGTTGGGCTATTTTGGCCCTCTTGTTTATGTGATTTTGATTGACCCCCAATTATGGGTGTTGCAGGGCAGGGCTTGTTGAGCCTGAAATCTTTACATCTTCTCCTCAGTAACCAATTGGCGGATTTCAAACAAACTTGGCCGAAATGTTCCTTGGGTGACCCTTCCCAAAACTTGTTGGGCTATTTTGGCCCTCTTGTTTATGTTTACATGAACATCTACCATTGGGTAGCATGTACAGACAAACAGTGTTAAGATAACATTCTCTGCTTGTCTATACATGTAGAAATTTCAAGCAAAGTGAAGACTAGTATCAAACTGTGAGGATCTGAGTCTTTACTTGGTTCGGGTGTGAAATTGTTGGAAATACCAGAAATAATCTCTTTTTTCTGTAATCTGTGATGGTATTTTTGTAATGAATTTTTTTCCTAGAGATTTAATTATTCTTTGCTTTAGGCAACAAGAAATCAACACACAATTAACATTACTGACATAATATATTGGATAATTGTTTGTTCAAGTATAGAATCAATTTATATTTATTGAGTGAACAACAGAGCATATATTTTCATGAGTGGTGAGAATGATGGGGGTCTTTTCACTTTGAAGCATATTCTAGAAGTGTGACAGATTTCTGCCAGATGGATACCCAATATGCTGACAGATGACCTAAAAAGGTACGAGTACAAGCAACTGCTAAAACTAATATCAAACTCCAAACATAGTTATTGGTGATGAAACATAGATCCACTATTTTTAACCTGTTAGAAGAAATGGATACAGAACATATTGAGGGGTCAGTGCAACACTATTGTAAGGGCCTATATATTTATAGGCACTTACAATGGTGTTGCGCCGACCCTTCGATATGGCTGACCAAACATGTTAGAGAGTATGTAATTGCTAAAAGGATGCTGAAATTGCCTCCAAAAACATTATCAGAAATGACATGTGTTGAAATTTAGGCATGTTCGTCTTCTTCATGAAAACTTGTGGTGCCTGCAAATGCATGAACTTGAAATCAGCCTTGACCTTTGACCTACAGCCATTACCAGTTTAAATGACACTTATACTCATTGAGGGGCATATCTGTACCAATTTATTTTGAAATTAAAAATAATTGTAGAAGTTATGGTTCAGACAAACTTGACCTTAAGTTTTACCATGATCTTTGTGATACAGAACAAATTCTTTCCAATGACATGTCTACTCATTGAGGGGAACAATTGTATAAAAGTTTCGTCAGTGTTCTGCTAAAATCTCGTAACTGCAGCTTGTTTAAAGCTGTTGTTACGAGGTTTTGGTATAAAAACGATGGTATATTGAAATCGACCTGTGTTTGTAAGAGACTTTGCTCTGGAAAAAAATGGACAGAAGAATCAATGGACTAAGTCAAATACGTATCCCAAATACACCGAGTTATTATATTGACAACTGAGTTTTACTCACCATACTAGGAAACCAACATAATCTGATTTACATTTGTGACCTGTAATGCTAAAAGAGACCATCTGGGAACTCCATAAAATAAACATTTAAAAAGGAGATTTGTTCTAATACAGACCAACCAGAGGTCGCATTTGAAAGATTCTTTCACTGGAAGGTAGATTGATTATTCTAGATTCAGAAAATTAGTAAAGTGCGAAAAGTTTCCACCCTAGTCAGTCTGTGCAGTCTGACTAGGGTCAATACTTTACACACTACCCAGATGGTCTGTTTTTGTGTGAGTCTGATCTCATCAAGGCTGAGCATAAAAGACTTAAATGTTACAGTAAGTTTACTTTATAATTTATTATTAATATCACGCACATGACAAAATAATGACTGAACATTTTTGTTGAACAAATCTACAAGATTATTTACTCAGGGATGGACCTTGAGGCAATGTCAATGAAAGGACCTATACTGAGAATGTTCTTAAAATTGTAACAGTCACTTTTGTACACTTCAATAGATGCCTTTTTGACAAAAAGATTTCATCTGAATATTGAAGTCTAATAAGAGTTTACATCCTGCCTGCAAGACTGTAATCCCCAAATTTAGTAGTACTTCAAGCTTTTTGACCTATTGTATCTGTTATATTCTGTTCCTGTGTTCAGCTCACTTTTGAAATATCCTCATATGGAATGTTGTCTAATATTCTACCCTTTAAAGGACCCTGAAATAATAACAGGTCTGTTTTAACCCTTTGACATGTTTTTTTAAGCTTATCTATTTTTTACATCAATTGGGAAACAAATTCTTAGAACTTAGATCAATCCCTCTCGATTCTGCTTATTGGAAAATTCTCCAGTACTCAAGCCAAATGTGTGGGCCAATAGCTGCTCTCAGGGATTGAACTCGGAACCTTTGGGTCTAGAGGCTGAGGCTCTACCTCTAGACCATGGATACCACACTGTGACACCTTGAACCTTGAAGTTTGTTTTTTATGGACAGGAGGAAATGTCAAAGATCAGCCTGCATACATGTGCAGTCTGATCCTAGTCTATACCACCTGATTTTCTCTTACAAGGCAAAGTTGTATATAAAATGGATTTGCATAAGAATTGTTTTGCAATAATCTTACTGTCAAGCACTTTAATATTTTCATTTTTGTGTCACAGTTGTATTGTGAAAAAGAATTTTAACAAGTCTGTTGCAAAGGGGAGTAATACCCCCCTATGAGTGCTTGTCCATACTGAAAAGAGAATTTACATCAAAGAGCCATTACTCTGACAAAAGACAACGGCTAGTGACCAAAATATCACATCTCTGCTTGATACCAATCACATCTGTTAAGTTTGAATGAATTCCACCCATTATTTGCTGAGAAATAGAACATACACGAAAAAGCTGTAGACGGGAGGAAGCTTACACCTATATACCCCCCCCCCCCCCATAGTTTTGAGGGATTTTATAAGCATGACATGATTAAGATTCTAGTTAGGACAGAATTGTAGCATTTTACAATTATAAAAATAAGGATTTATGGAATTTTTCACTTTAATCGATTCCCACTTAATCACACCTTTTCATCTCATACATATGTGACCCATCACTCAAAAAAGGACCATCTGGGAAGTGCATAAAGTGTCGACCCTTGTCAGATTGTGTGTATTGCACAGACTGACTAGGGTCAAAATCTTTTGCACTATGCTCATTTCCTGATTCTAGAATGATCAATCTATTTTGTGAAAGAATTTTTGAGATGTGACCTCTACTTGACCTATGCTGGACCCTATCTCTTTCAAATATTCATTTTACAGGGTTCTCAGATGGTCCTTTTTTGCATGATGGGTCATATATATATACCGTGAACAGCATAAAAAGGGTTAAGCAGATACTTACTGAAGCTATGGACACTGTACAGGAAAATTTCTTTTCATTAATACTCTCTAAAATAGCTTCATGTCCCCTATAGGCACCATTAACAATCAACACTGTTTTACCTGCAATGATAGTATATTAGCTTCCCACAATTTTTCATATGAATAAGATCAAAGCTATTTGAGCATGTGCATGACATTTCCAACAATTTCATTAGTACAGTCTGACCAGAGACTTTACTATGCTTTTGGCAGATAGACAAGGTCTGTAAGTATTGTTAGAAAGTCAGATAATATTCTAATTGCACTGCAGGAGTTTCTAGGCTTCTCAATTTTTGTACCTTTAACACATGTCAAATTGTTGGAAATGTAACACATATGCTAATTTGTATTCTATGACAAGTTGTAGAGCCAAGAGCAAAAATATGGCTTTTGTTGATCACGAATTGAAATATCAATTAATCTTAAAGTGAAACAAACAATTATTTAATTTCTTTAATGCAAAAATGAGACAAAACATGAAAATTTAATGACAAATTTTCTTGAAGCGCATCGATTTGCATGTGGTTGCTATAAAATTTTCATAATGATAATAATTATTGAGCTCCCCTTAAACAAAACCAGATAGGGTGAAATGAACCAAATCAGGGTATTGGGGAATAAGTTTGTAATAATTTCATTGGTTTGATGGTGAGTTTATTAAATGATAATCTACCATTTTTTTTCGATAAACCACCAAAAAGTAAGAAGAATATGCTACTTTTTCACAAAAATCCCACATTATTTATCATTTTTATCGAACAAGGTGTGTCTGTGAAACATAATAAGATCTGAAACAGCAAGTTTGTTTTTTTAAAAGTTTGACCTTGACAGATGATCTTTCACATGACCTTGATTCTTCTATCTAAAGATGTGTATTAATACTACCGGTATATATCATGCTAAGTATGAGCATTGTATCTTAAAAAGGCTGGAATTAATTACCCATGTAAAGTTTTTTGGTCAAGTTTTGCTTGATGCCAATGGACTGACAGATGGAGAGACAAACAAGGGAAAAACAAAATGATCTTATAGATGCAGGGGCATTTAAAATAGCTGGCAAACTATTAAAATGAAAAGATTGTTACATTAAGTTATTCAATAAGTCCAAAATTCATTCTTATCATTTTCCTTATATATGCCGTATTTCCTCTAATAATAGCAAGTGTCCTTCCTAATAGTAGCACCCCTACATTTTTTTACAAAGAAAACCCACTTCAAATGTCTAAATTTTAGGAACTTTTTTAGACTTTTTCTCTAATTTGAGATAAATTTCTCCTAAACAATCATTTATATGATTGTTATGAAGAAATTCACCTCAAATTAATGGTGAAAGGGCCAAAAGGCATTAATTCTAATGATTTTTTAAATCATAAAATGCATACTACATAAAAGCTCTTTGACCATGTTATGCAAGCTCTCTGGAGCATTTAATAGGAGAAATACAGTATAACTACTAATTTTCATAATTTCACCTTTACCTTGAGCTGGAATCACTGTTTCTAAATGTGTCTGGTCCACCTTTAATGTATCTCCACTGATTATCATCTTTATCACAGCTGTATACAGATTCTTTACTTCCTGTAATAACAGATTTTCTTTTCATTTACAAACAAAATACGGCTCATTCCAACACAATCCATTTCGTTGACACCTCAGACAAAAAAAACATTAAAACATTATGGAAAATAAGGAATTGATTGTTATAAGCAATTTCTTCATTGTCCACAATATTTTCTTTCATGTTATGTACTATCTAAAAATAATGTGCATGTGTTTATTTCAACGGAACAGCAACAAATACTCTCTAGAAAGGTAACTTCATCTTTGAGACAGTCAGTAACTGATTGAATTATTGATTAAATGGAGTTTAATGCCATCCTTTCCTAGCATCCAGCTACTATCTCACATAGGTCTACGATTAATAACCCATTAGTGAGAGACATATAGTCGGAAAGAATGAGTGTCACTGTCAGGGATCAAAGCCGGGACCTCTAGATTGACAGTCCAACTCTATACCAACTGTACTATGACAGCGTCCTAACTGTAGTTTGAATAAACTTTGGTTATGACATTATAGTTCCTGATTCTCTAAAATGTTTAAAACAAAATGGTGGAATATGTTTGAGGCCAAAGGTCATCTCATTATAAATGTGACCCCCACACTAAAATGGCCCATCTCAGAACTCTGTAAAATAAATATTTGAAAAAAGAGATTGATTCTAGTACAGGTCGACTACAGGTAGCATTTCAAAAAATCTTTCACAGGAATGCAGATTGATCATTCTAGATTCAGAAAATAATCACAGTGCAAAAAGTTTTGTCCCTAGGCAGTCTGAAAAGGGTCGACATTTAACACACTACCCAGATGGTCTCTTTTTGTGTGACAGGACAGTGTTCGATGGCTCAGTGCGAAACAGTTGTAACTCCCTATATGTTTATAGAGAGTTACAACCGTTTTCTCGCTGAGCCCTCAAGGTGACAAATGAATGATTTGATTAGTTGATAGATTTTTTATTGATAGCAGTGATCTGAAAGTAGAAGAATACTAATTCTCACCATCACACAAGCTTTTTTCTTGTAATATTTCTCTCCAAGCCTCTTGGACACAACTTTGACAATGATATTCTCATGCAGCCAATGATCTTTTCTGTTGATTTTCTCCTTCTTTTTCTCCTCGAATTCCATGATTTCATCGAGCGCAGATTTACGTTTTTCACCGACTCCTGGTTTCTTGCTTGAGGTTGCACCACCAGCTGACTTTTTATCAACACTGGAACCATCTTCTGATTTGCTTAGAGGTACTTTAAATGGATTCTCTTTTGTTACTGGTCTAAAAAAATTAAATGAATAGAGGTTATTGAAGGAGTGATTATGGGATACTAAATTTATTAAACTGGTCATCTATAATCAGATAAAAATGAGGCTTTGCCTCATTATTATCTGTTTTAGATGATGAGTTTAATGAATTTGGTATTTTAGGAATTCAAATTTGATATTGTTTAAACATTATGACTGGATTTTTTGCCATAAGACAAATTTCTTGAAATTTGTCGATAACAATTTTCTTGCGTGACATAAAAAGGCTGTTCGTAAAATGAGGTAATCCAATAAATCATGATATCATTTTCACAAGAATATTTAGGCGTTGGTATAGGCTCTACGCATAGTCATTCCGCTAGTGCAAAAACACCTGTCTAATATCAAAATATTCAAAGGGGTTATTTCACTCTGGTGCCATATGTTATATTATAATACCCATTAAAAGACAGCCCAAGATAGATGGAAAAAGCTGAAATAAGTTGTTTTAAATATTTTTATAATTATCACTAATTTTTTTTTTTTTTTGGAATTCAGAGTTCCTACATTTACTTGTATTACTAATGATGATATTATCTATGCAGGAAAAACATCACCGATGATTTTATTGAAGATTCAACATTGTGCATAGATACATTTTCCTCAGTTTTAATCTATAAATTTTCAAAAATGCATTGCAAATGAAAATTATTAATTGTTACAGGTGACCTTATCATCAGTTTTCTATTAAAACCTCATCACTGTAGTTGCAAGATTTTAGCAGAAAATGGATGTTTCTAAGATTATAAATGTAGTTAACAATGAGTTCTATATGTTCACTCATCATTCTTCTACCTGTGAAAAAAAAAAAAACTTTGGTGTTTACTCAATAAGAGTCTAACTGATATGACATATTGAAGGCTCAGCGTGAAACAGTTGTAACTCCCTATAAAAATATAGGAAGTTACAACTGTTTCTTCCTAAGCTATCGATATAATCAGACATTTTTTCTCTTAATACTTACTTGGCAATTTCTGTTTTCTTTTTCATACTTCCTAAGCTCAAAGACACTGGAAAACAAAGCACAAAATACAACTCCATTATAGCCCGCTCCATTATAACACAAGCTCAATTAAAATTGTGGGATCTGCTTTGCCCCCAAATTTTTGCCTACTAAAATATGGTTTTAAAACTCATAATACCAACAATAAAAGATCATGATGTCTGTGGTTGAGAGGTAGAGATTCAAATTCTCTATAAAAATGTGTCCTGGAAGATGCTATAAATCTTGGTTCTATCTTTGGCCAATACTTTTTGCAAAAGGTGTTTAAACAGGAGCTCCTATTTTTTATCAACCTTTTTAGATGATAATTCTGTGTAATGATTATGTCTACTAAATGTGTTGTTTCATGTTTGATGTTTATGAACATGGTTTAAAATTATCTAAATCTAGATCACAATTTGATGGTAATTTTCCACAAGTCATGTCATTATTTCATAAAAGTATTTTTTGTCATATAAGTTGAATGTAATAGCCTGCATGACATCAGTTAAACAGTTGCTTCATTTCCTCTAATCAATTATGTTATATCCCCTTAACTACAATTTCAAAATTGCTGTTTACAGAAAACTATCCTCAACTTAGAGGTCAATATCATCAGAAGATCACCTATTAGAGAGCAGTATTGATGAAAACTTATCACTAATATGGTTTGATAAATTATAACCAGGGCTCGCGCTAGTGTTTGTAATTAGGGAGTCATTGACCCCTTAACCATTAAATTCCAGGGGTCAAAACCATTTCAAAGGGGTGAAAGACAAGAAAGAGCTAATCATAAGTATGAATTTAAAGGTTTAAGAGGCATTTGACCTTTTTGTTTAAAAATATCAATTAAGACATTAATTTGTTAAAATTTAGATAATATATTTAATGCATTTTAAAAGGTTTTGACCCTTAATAATTTTTCTCAAGGGGGTCAAGATGACCCCCCTTGGAAGAAATTTCTAAGGGTCAAAATAAGATTGGGGGGGGGGGGTGTCAAGACCCTGGTTTAAAGGTCAAACACAAGCCCTGATCACTACCTTTTTCTGCTTCATTCTCTCGTTTCAGTTCCGTAAATTCTGAATCTTTCACATTTTTCTCTGCCTTTGCCCCTCTCTCAATCTGTTCCTGTATAAACTTGGCGGCTCTCTCGTTGTCATCCATGTCCATACGCTCTTTGGATTTCACTGAAAACATTAAAGGAGAAAGTATTTTCTGTTTCCCACAAGGATCTAACACTAACACCAGTCCTCAGGCCCAAAACCTGCAGATTTTAGGGAGGATTGGTAGATGTTACCATGCTGCAGGTCCTTCAGGCCTTTTGTTAATAGCGGCACTTATTATTTATAATCTGTCCAGTTTTGAAAAATAATTGCCTTTCCAGTACCAAAATTTGCATTGCATTTGCTTGTCAAAAGCAATTTCCTCTTTTTCAACAATGTTTACCCTTATCCTTTAAACTGCTAAAATTCAAGCATGGTTTTCATTATGCAGGACCTGTTGTTAACAGGGAGGACGTGTAATATTTTGGGCAAATAGGTCCTTCAGGCTGGTGGCAAAAAGTAGTTAGTGTAAAACCCTGTCGGATAAACAATAATTAAAAGATGAGGATTTATTGATTTCTGGTGAAATGAAATTAAAAACTTCCACTGTTTGAAGCGTGAAGCAGATTCATACATAAGTGTGATTAGATTTTTAGTTTCATATCTCCATGAAATCAACATATAACCCATTCATATCATACAATTCAATACTTTGAAGCAAAAATTGAACAATTCCTCCAAAACGAGACAAATCTTTTATAGAACTACTGTTCACGTAGGCTTTCAAAATACTTTTATCATTCTCAATGTATCTTGCATTTCATACATGGCCAACTTTTGTGACATATCAACTGCACAATAATCAAGTGATAGCAAGAAATATAGGCTATGCTCTGACTGCATGACTGTGAAAACTGATCTTAATCTCTACTGCTTGCCAAAGCTTTGTGTACAGCAGGACTTTGTCATAAACATTGAACAGCATAAGATGGGTTGAATTTCAAATTTAAGACAGAACTTTTTATCAATCAGCAAATATTGATGTCCTTTATTTGTACTTTTGATTTCAATAATCTTCTTCAAAATGACAAAATGTTTGTATATCAGGACTGAAAAGCAGTTTCATTTGATAAAACAAATTTCTATTTGTGATACAGAGGCAATATCATGCTACCATCACAATTCAACACTTTCATCTATGTATTTGCTTTGAGATGCCAATGAAAACTTTGACTGGATGATTAAAATACATTTTTTCATTACAAAACTAACCATTTAATATCTAAGTTCTGATACAAAACCTGATCTGCGATCAGCACACAAAAACTTTTACGAATGTTTGAAAATGGTACTCTGATTTGAATGTGAGTAAACATGCAAAGTAGATACCATTCATTTAAAATTTCCTGATCTCAGGGCAGGCTGAAAAAGCGATAGGAAATTTGGGGCCTTAGACTGATAGTCACTCCTGACACCAGACAATTGGATTTAAAGGAAAGTACAGTGTAAAAGCTTTATGTATACTTACATTGCTCCTGCTTTTTTATTGTTTCCGGGTCTCTGTCTATATACTTTACAAACCAACCTTTCTCTGTAAAATCTACCTCACACTTTCCTAAATAGAAATCAAATAGATTTATAACGCATTAAAAATTTATATATACTGAGCTTTTGCAATTGATGACAATAGATAATCTATCAACTGAATATTTACATGTATATTTGTTACAATGGTCATTCTTAACTTTTCAAATTTAGCCTTGAAAAGTTTCCTTCAAAGAATCTTTGATCTATCCTATTTTTCTTTGTAACAAATAAGCTGCTATAATCATTATGTCACTAGTACAATAGATAGAACTATATGATAATTCAGAGAATATTTTAGACTAAGCCTGATCAATGCTTATTTTTATGTACCATACACAATAAAATTGCTGTGGCAAAAATATTCAATTAACCGGTATATTTTTATTGAAATGAGCTATCAGAGAAATTTTCATTCTTTTCCCTGATATTGATGTCAAGAACAAAACACAGTTTATGAAGAAAATCTGTATAAAATACTGTGCGAATGAAAATCTGTATAAGATACTGTGTGAATCATTTGGACTTCTTTCTTCCATATAAGCAAAAAAAAGAATTCTATTTTCATTTGATCCAAATATTGAAGCAAGGAATCAATGCAAAACACAAAATTTGAAGAAAAACTGTTCTGAAATAATAAAACTGAGAGTGTGGAGAGACATGCCACAGTTGGACAGAATCTCAAACAAAGATTTTACAAACGAGCTTTGGCCAATATTTGTTAGATGCCGTGGGGAGAGGGGGAGGTTAATTGTTTATGGATAACATACTTTAGAGTGTAAGAATTATAACTTTATATTTATCTAAATTTTCTTTTGATCTTTTTTCACCAAAAAAAAATAAATCTTTTTTAAACACTTTCCTGTTTTACAAAAAAGGTTTAAACGAAAATTCAAAGTGGATTTAATTTGAAACAAGATGTGTTTGTGAAACATGAATGCCCCTGGAACAGCATTTTTTTTAAAGTTTGACCTTGAAAATGACCTTGACCTTGTCGCATGACCTTGACACATGACCTTGACTTTGGTGTACAGCTTTGTATGTCAAATACTTTTGGAGAAAAGGCAAAGGTTAAGTTTTCGGGTTAAGTTTTCGGACAGATGGACGGACAGACAGACAGATGGACATGAGTAAAACAATATGCCCCGATCTCTCGATACGGGGGCATAAAATAAACCATTCCCTAGGGTAGAAAATAGTGTGGAAAAAGAAGAAATTGCTTGTCAGAAGCGATTTCTTCTTTTTTCACAATGTTTTCTCAATCATAAAATCACAGGCAAGTAAAAAGCAGGGATTATACATCAAAGGGTTTATCAAATAAATTGCCAATATTTGTAACATTTAAAACAGTCTTACTTCAGTTTTTCTCACAAAAACTAGGTAGAAGCAGACAGTGTAGGCTAAAAGTAGACTGCAGGGGCCTGTTTTACTAATTATCTTACAAAAAATTAATCGTAAGTCAAAATCAATTATCGTATCTGCGGTTTTTCATTCATTAATGGATTCTGCCTTGCAATATCTCATTGAAATCCTCTTTAGAAGAAGATTCCAATGAGATGTTGCATGGCAGAATTCCACATTTAATTACGACTGTAGAAGCAACTTAAATTTTTGACTTAGGCATAAATTGATCATAAGATGTTTAGTAAAACTGGCCCCAGGCGTGCAGACTGATCTTAGTCTATACAGTCTGCAAAATCTTTGGGTTAGTAGGAATACGTCTGGTATGTTGGGGGAGTGGTTAGCATGCTCAACTTGTTGTGACCTGGTGGTTGCGTGTTTGTGCCCACAAGAGGCAGGTAGTGTATTTTGGTAGGGCACTTTACACACAGAGCCCCAGTCCACCCAGCTGTGAAAGTGGGTAGCAGTGGTTAGAAACCATAGATCTAAGAGATCAGTATGCATAACGCTTGTATCAAAGGGAAGAAAACATTGCTTTCATGAAGAAAATTCTGGGTTCAATTTTTTTCATATATTTTCTTCTTGCGGGCAAGTTCATTTTAATATATCTTTTGAGTGGAAAAATACCCAAATTCTCCCACCCCTGTGTTTTTTTTGTTTTTTTTTTATCTAACCTTCTCTACCCAGCCATTTCACAAAGTCTGTCAAAGTTTCCCACTGTGTAGAGTTCATATGGGTATGATCTCTCTGGGATATATATTCCTGATATACAATATTACAGTGGACTCTTTTGGTGCCAAATCTTCTCCGTAATAGCTCAATATAACCATCCTCAAAATCTCTGAAAACAATGATACCAGGATATTAACCCTTGTCATGCTGAATAAAAAATCTTTCAAAATAAATGTAAAATCAAAGTGCTAAAAGCACTGGAAGTTACCAAATATGAGTGAGTATTGATTTCAGAAATGCATTGTTTAACACCTTTCTGATTTAAAAATGAAATTCAGGTGGTATGAACTAAGATCAGACTGCACATATGTGCAGGCTGATCTTTATCTATACCTCCTGTCAAAGCAGGAATATTACAGGTTCAGCATGACAAGGGTTAATAAGTTTAAGATAATCTGTTTAAAATATTTATCAAGTGTATGTTTTGAACCGGAAGATTAAATGAACTAATTAGCAGTGGTTGATATATAATTAGTTTTATAGCACAGTTGGCTGTACTGGTAAGAGAAATGCCAGGAAACCATTGTTAGGTGCTCCAGCCACCGCGATATAACTGAAAAAATGTTGAAAGTGGCGTAAAAACTCCATTCAATCCATTCAAAATAATTAGTTTTTTAGAAAGGAATATTTTAGTCTTTGATCATACAGATGGATAGATGCTTTTGCAAGAGAAGGCTTTGTTTTAAAGAACAGCTCCCCCATGGGTGCCTATGCTTGGTTGCAGGTGTTGGATAATGCAAAAAAATCTAAGTCAAAAAGGGGCATAACTCTTACAAAAAATTCTTATAGAGTTTTCCCCCTTGATTATGAAAGTCTGGTATGCCAACACCAACAACACCGCCAATGATGCCATGGTGACCGCCATACTTCCTTTTTTTTTCAAAAACAGCCAAGTTATAAACTGTTTTCCTTGAGTAATAGTATTTTACAAAAGAACCAACCTTCATTAACATTATATAAGTCTTACAAAACATTATGGTCACCATTTTTACATTCTACAAACATATCAAGGTTAAGATTAAGGTAAAGGACCCACAATAGTTCAGCAAGAAGTAATGAACTTTAACAGTGTTAACTGAGGTTTTCTAATGATTTCATCAGAAAACCTCAGCCAACATTATGAAAGATCATGAGTTTCGAAATGTTGTGGAACTATTATGGTTTCATTACCTTAATTATTTAAAGAAGTCTTGCTGCACATTATAGTCAACATTTACATCCTACAAACAGATGAATGGATAATCAGTTTTCTATTCAATTATCTTCATTGTAAGCCCAAATCAACCTATAATAAAACACAATTGATGAATCATCATCCCAATCACAAACGTTAACTTTCAGTGTTCTTTATGGACAAGCCAATCTTTGAAAGCCATTAAAACCAAAGTAAACCATTGAAACAAACATTGTTACGTGAAATCAAAATGTTGATGTCTATGCATCACTATTTTTGTGTGATAAGTCACAAACAATCACTTACTTTGAGAAGGTGTCTATATATTCATCTGGATTCTCTGCAAACAGCAGCAGCTGTCTTTGGTGAGATTCTGACATCATGTGACATTTAAACCCATTCTGAAATGATGATTTATCACGCAATGAAGCCTGTATTGACCTGATATCACCTGTCTGATAACATAAGATGATATCAGGTAGTCTATTTTTAGAAACAATTTGCATATACTTTCGCAAGAATTTCTTTGATTTTTAAGGGTTTATCATACTTAAGCACTGAAAAATGATTGCATGATAAATAGAATAACATGTTAGTGTCTTAAAATATCAATGTTATCAGGTCTAGGCTGTGAGAAATTATCATGACTCGGCAGAGCCTCGTCATGATAATTCTCCCAAACCTTATTTTAAGACACTAACACAGCGTTTTTTCTCCTAGCTTTGGGAAAGGGTCCGAGACCGGACCAATTGGGAAAAATGCGTTGTTTTCTCAAAAATTGGGAATTTTCATTGTGACACTTGTTTTAAAAACATTACTTTTATTCATATCATTAGTATTCATTACAATATGTATAATAGAAGTTCCTATGCCTCTATAGTCATATCTTAACTGAAAAGCAAACCACATTCCTTAAACAAGGAATCTGAACAAAAACAATGACAAAGAATTAGTCTGATTGCTCTGGAATAAATGTTTTATATCAAATCTAGAAATGTCACTGAGTTTATTGTTAAAAAAAATTTCATGGTTAAACCTAAAATATAGATAAATCAAGTTCTATAATAAATTCGTGGGTTGAACATTCTTGGGTCGAAATCAACAGAAAACAAATACATATTCAATCCTATTGTTTTTAAAACAGCTATAAATGAATATTTCTACTAGAATCATAGAAACTTTTTAAACATATTTTGAAAATAAATCATATACTCAGGTGTTCTACCTGCTGTAGAATGTTTGAAAGGTTGGTTCTGAGAGGTGCCGAGATCGTGAATAACAATCAACTTTGTTTACTAAAATTAAACAAAGATAAACAATTATAATTTGGGTTATATAACAGGAAAATAATTTGCTTTAACCATGACCAAAAGCCCTTCATTCTAGTAAGTTTTTTCCTTTAAAATTCATCTTACATCAATTGATAAATAAATGCAAAAAGATCGTCTACTGCAAATCAGGTCCAAAAAGCGCAATATCTTGGCTTCACAAAAATATGCAGTTTTGTAATGTGATAACTTCCGAGTTATCCAAAATACACTGGGTTTCCTGTTTTGTATTTGTTTATGCCTATGAAAACAAGAACCATGTGACTAAAATAAACTGATCTTCGGAAATTCCCCTCTTGTTGACAAATTACAACACAGATATTTATTGCTAAAAGTACTTCCAGGTTTTCCAATGGGAAATAATCATAGTTTATGTTTACTTAAAGAATTAGCTTTGAATTGGGAATTTCATTCTCTCATTTTGGGAAAAAATAGTAGTTTTCGTCATTGGGAACGGGTCCGTTTACCGGACCCGTTCAAAGAAGGAAAAAAAACGCTGTAACACATTATTCTCTATATACCAATTGATATATCTATGGCTTGACCTTAATTAGTTGAAACTGTCTATATGAAACTATTAAGATAAAACTGTTTTACGCCTAGCCACCAATAAATATTTTCAATGTAATTCTAAAGTCTCAAGACCACAACTTTATTCACCAAGGTTTGAAACTACAAAAACAATATAGCTTGTAAGTACATATAACATATAGCATGTAATACATCTTTTTAACATGCATAAATATCTCTTGTTTGTAAAATAGATTAAACAAGAATGTGAATGAGAACAACAAATAGTGCTATGATTTTAGCCCTCTACCGACCCTGTAAGGTACATATAGAGGATAATCATTTGATTCAGAGTAAGATCAATTTATATTTAATCAAGTGAAGAACAAAAGCTAAGCCATATTTTCACGAGTGGTGATCTTGCTGAAAAAAAAAAACATTATTCTATTTATTTAAGGTATAAATGAGACAAAATGTGAAAGTTTTGAAACAAAATGTCATTTTGCACCTTATTGCAATTCAATATTTATGGTGATGTTGTTTAGATGACGTCAAATAGGTTAATGTACACTTGCAGCATATACGTTTTTGATAACTTCACTGGTAAGGCCATGAGTTTATCAAAATGATAATCTATCATTATCATGAGAAATATTTTTTATGGTGCCCCTGACTTAGTTTTCATTCATCTAGACGCTACTCTGGCCTCAATGTCATCCTATTTCTTCTGAAATTAAAGAGCTCTCAGTCTACTTCTCAAAATAATTGTTCATCAATATCAGATTAGAGGTACAGATAAGAGAGGGTAATGCCAATCTTAAATCCTTTTTCTCAATAAAACCCTATGTTGTGGGTACTCATTTGAATTTTCTTGACAAGACAATTCTTAAGAGTAATCGCAATATAGGATTAGTGCAAGTATTATCAAAAAAATTTAATTTGGAATCCAAAATACCCCCTCTATCTGTAGCTCTATCAGATTCAGGGCTACAAACCTCATCTCGACATTGCTTCTGACACATCTGACAGTACCAGCGTAGCTTCTGTAATCCTTTTGCCTTGATTCTGTTGGCAATGGCTTTTGGTGTGAGAAATCCAGCCTTCTCCTTTCCCATGACTTTTGTGTATGTTGTGTATGTGTGGTGTGGCTAGTTGAAACAATGATCAAGTGAATTCTTGAAAGTAATAAAAAAAAAGTATTTCTTTTTTAATTTGAGGCTATTAGAGCAGGGGCCCGTTTTACTAAACAACTTACGATCTTTTTTTGCGTAAGTCAAAATTTAAAAATGCTTCTAGAGTAGTAACTAAATATAGATTTCTGCCATAAATTATATCATTGGAATCGTCCTGTAAAGACGATTCCAATGAGATATTGCAAGGCAGAATCCACCAATGAATAAAAACACCAGGAACGATTTTTGATTTGGACTTACGATCGTTTTTTTCGTAAGATGTTTAGTAAAACAGGCCCCAAATCTTTACAAAATTCTAGTTTCTAGATCATTGATTTAGTGAAGTTACAGACAATGAGATAACGATTTTTTTTAGAGTAAATGATTACTTTTGGACCATGTATTAGTCGTAAATATACTCATCAAATTTCTACATACAATTGAGAATGATGAATGAATATGAATGAATGAATGAATGAATGAATGAATGAATGAATACATTTTATTTGCGCTATTTTACCCATTACTGGGTTAATGGCAAGTTAACATAATAAAGTTACATATACAGGGTTTTAAGGGATGCAAGTTTTGCGAGTCTGAGACTCTCAAATAAGTAGCCAGGACCCTCAAAACTATCTTATGCGAGTCCCAAAGACCCTCTGGGAATCACCTTTAGAAAAGAATTGAAGACTGTTTAAAACAGTCTTCAATTCTTTCCCCAAGCTGAGCCCGAAAGAGTCAATAGATACCCAATACTTTCTTTACCTTTAATTAGGGAATAGCTCTTAAATTTATATAAACAGTTTTCGTGTTTAAAAAAATAGTCTTTATCTCAAGCAGGGACTCCCTAATTCTTAGAAAGGACCCCCAAGGAACAAAATATCGAGTCCTTTGGACCCCTCTTCATTGCAGTCAAACTTAAACCCTGCATATATCATTACATGTACAATTATGATGTGAAATATTATTTTGAAAATAAGTAAAATAATAATGATTAAAATGAACGTTTTTAATGTACTGACTGCTTCAGGGATAAAGACCGAATTATGTTTTTTCCGAATAATAAAATCAAAGTACCTTAATTTTTAGACTGGAATATTATCAGATATTAGACTAGATTTTCGCATCTATTCGATCCGCCAATATTGGAAGATTGGGGAGGCTCTTAAATCCTTTTTGTAGTTTACCACGTTGCAGACTACAGCTTATTGCAATCATACAATGGGAAGGAAATAGTTAAGTTAAATTATTGTCTATATTTTGTTTTAAGGAACAATAAGTCAAGCCAATTGCCACGATCATGTTATAACAAGATGGTACCATTTTACAATATCTATATTTTTATTCGTTTTCACTGTGTTATTAGCCCGTTACTTAGACAACATAGTTGAAACTTGTCAAAATTTTAAAGAGTAGCTTAAAAACAAATTATCAAAGATGTAACGATCATTCTCTGTATGTTGTTTGTACCACAGGGCATTTTTAGCGTTTTTCATGTCTTACATGTATATACATGTATAATAATATTATACATACATGTAAGACATAAAAAACGCTAAAATGCCCTATGGTATGTACATGAACTCTGATCAAACCAATATATACATTGTTTGGGGGGGGGGGAAGCTTATAACCCATTGGTTGAATTATGAGAAAACTCACTTTTTACAATACAACATTTTGATTTGAAAAGTGTAGCATCCACAAAAGCCCAGATTTTCAAGAATTATTTTTATAGTTGATTGAATTGAGTTTAACGCCGCTTTCAATTTTTTTCAGTTATATCGCGGCGGCTGGAGCACCTAACAATGGGTTTCTGGTATTTCTCTCACCAGTACAACCACCACATCCTTTCCTAGCCTCAAGCTGCTATCTCACATAGGTCTAGTATTATCAACCCATCGGCTAGAGACAAATAGTCGGAAAGAATGAGTGCCGCCGTCGGGGAGTCAAGTATTTTCAAAGAATCTTATAAAGGGTTCCCAAAAGAAACGTTTGGTTAAAATTCCGTTGATTCATTGTAATTTCAGGTGGGAAGATTCTTTTAAAAAAATGCTACCGGACGGGCGGACGGACAAATGGACGCGATACAGACACATCGCCTCGGACAAAACAGTTTAAACGGTTTTCAAATTATACCCCTCTTTGCACCGGCTACACGTGCAATGCGGCGCGGGATGTGATTTGTAAACAGCTTGCACGTTTTGTCTCCTTGAACGTAGCGCAGGACAATTGCCTCGATGGCCTTTGTGGAACTACATTGGAAGGGGGAATGAAGTCAATAAAGCCATTTGGATACATAGCCCCCCCCCCCCCCCCCTCTGAATCCCCTCTGAATCCGCCACTGGTATTTCGGATTTCGGTATCATTTCCCACGTTGGCCGTCTTTATCTTGCTAAGTTACATATCATTCATTATGCATGGATTTGGTCGAAACGTACTCAGAATTTTCATCATCATGTCAACTTCCCAAGTTCGGAGCCGTTAATCGATATTATGCTGCGTCATTGAAAAAAAAAGAGTCTTCATGCAAAAAACCGTTGCCACAGGTTGTGTCTTATGCCCGCCCTTTAAGCTTAAAAAAAGGTACCAATAGTGTGATGAAGGGTCATTACTCGATCAAAAATCAATGGACCATAAAAAAAAGAATATGCACTTGTCTAACTTATATTATGTTGTCTTTCTGTGAAAATTGAATCAAATCCATTCAAAAAATGCTGAGAAATTGAGCGGACACAATTTTTCACCAAAGGGTCACAACTCTGTCAAAAGATAATGGACCGTTACCAAAATAGAATATGTATAGTTCCGCAAGTTTATGTGAGTATCGAGAAACCGTTATTGCCTATCATTTTCAATGTAAAATTGATCTTTGACGCCTCACTCTAAATTGAACAACTGCACATCAAGCATTGATGCTGAGCATATTTATAAAATTTAATCCAAATACATCCATTGGTTTCGCAGAAATTGCGCGGACTTAAAGCAGCACGTAATAGCTAAACAGAACTGAGAAAACGAATGGATAGGAATAGGTTTCACCTTTGAGCGTACATAATTCACGAAATTATATATTGCGATTTACAGAAGTAAGGTAGAAGTTTTGGCTAGTATATATTCAATGGCACTTGCTCTGACACCTTAATTTTAGAAGAAAAGTTTTATTACGGAGTCTTTCTAACTCAAGAATATTTCAAAAGGTACGGAGGTTGTCCATTAAGTTTCGGAAAAAGTCATGTCATCTATTTATTTGTAGACAATTCTAAATGATATTATGTAACGATAGCTCAATTAATAGTCTGTACATTGATTCAATCGACTTCACAAAAATATTTATAGCACGTTATTTATAATATTCATAGCAAAGTCAGCCCTGCGTTCAGGAACACTAAACGATGCAAACAGTTTTCCAATTGTACCCCGCTTTGCACGTGCACTAGCTTGCAAAGCGGGGTACGATTGGAAAACTGTTTGCACCGTTTGGTAACCCTTAACGTAAATCAATTCGACGTGAGCGGGTCACTTAAATGCAAACGCATTAAATGTTTTCTTTTACAAGCTAAGAACAAATTTTTAAATTACCTAAATACTTCCTTGCATACTACATATTACACTGAAATACATAAGAACCAACCAATAGAAATAGGTTTGAATACCGATGATAGAATTTTCATGAGACACTGCCCGATTATCATGGACACGTTATCAAAATTGTCGTAACGTCGAATTACATATGGGAATGGTGGGGGTGGGGATAGGGGAGTGGACAGCAAAAGAAAAGTTGGTTATAGAATATGAAAACTAGAGCTGCTGGAGCAGCTGATTTGCTTCATAGGCCTGAATCTACTGGTATGATTAGACGATAAGTAAGTGAATGAACGATTCTTTCCAAGTAAATAAGTGTTTTAAGTGTCACATGCTGAAATATTACTACAAAGAAAAGATCAAATTATTGAATAACATATAGAAAATTGACCTCTGTCCGTTAAATACATATTTTTCCTCTAATCACAACAACTTTGAGCAGTCTGATAATGGGTCACCTAAGGATCATTCTAATGAAATTTGGTTCATATCCATAAGTCATGTTCCGAGACAATTATTATCATAGTTTCCACTATGTAACATATAGAGAAATGACCTCTGCCTATAAAAGGCATATTTTTCACCAAAATCACAATAATTTTCTGTAGACTTATTAAGGATCACTCAAGGATCAAACCAGTGAAATTTGGTTGATATCCATCGGCCATGCTCCGAGAAAAAGATTTTCAAAGTTTCCACTATATAACAGAGAAATGACCCTCGCCCATTAAAGACATATTTTCATCCTATCACATTTTTTTGAGGACTGATAAAGGGTCATTTGGGACCACTGGAATGAAATTTGGTTGAAATCCACCATTCTGAGAAAAGTCATATATTACCATATATGGAAATTAGCCATGCCATTAAAGCCTTATTTTTCATTGGGTAAATTATCTTTGAACAACTTTGAAAGAGGGTCGCCCAATGATCATTCCTGTAAAGTTTGGTTGTTTGGAGCTAAATATGAGTCGTTACTACAACCAAAAAATACGTTATTTGTAATCACTCGGGGTATTGGAAGGGTCGTTGACATGGTAAAGGCATAATTTTGCTTTCCAATTTTTGACTTTAATTCTAAATTGCTCGTATCACATCGTGTCCTTCCGATGAGGAAATGCAGATCTTTAAACTCAACAAAAACACTATATTCAAATCTATAATTACGTAATCATACAAACAAAATATGAGCATACTAAATATATCTGAGCTCCGATTTAATAAATAATCCTCATCGAATTGAATTGATTTTTACGATATGGCATCAAAGAGCCCCGCTCACGAGTCATGTCGACTTGACGTTGTTACGGTAATATACTTAAGGACAGAAGTTCTGTCCGGTATTGTTTTCTTTGATAAATCAAAACTTTTTAAAAATAAAGTATTGCTGCACAATATCGGAGTTGTTTTCAACACATTATGATAATTTTCACCAGCATCGGATCCTAAGAGACGTTATATTATCCTTAAGACGTTAATGACGTTTTCTCCATTAACAAGCAGCATTTTCTATAACATAGTGAAGTTCTGCTCAATATCCCTTCTGCATTGATATTCCAACAGAAAAACACGACAAAGGTTGATTGTAAGGTTAACTTTCTATCATTTTAGCAAATGATCTGCGTATGCAGTTTGCCTGTTTCGGCATGAAAAAGAATTTATGACATTTTCTGTAATTCTCGGATATATTCAAGGAAGCACATCATTATCTAGGTACTGTTTATGAGGTGAGACATCTTTTCCAGACCTCATGTATCCAACATGTTGCTGTTTTAGAATTAGATTCAACCGTTGAAAAAACGTTATTTCGATACTGGTTTCTTTTCTAAAAGTCTTTGCCTAAAGTCAAATAGAAGGATACTTCCTTCATGATGTATATACGATTTGGAGTCCATGAATTTTGCCCTTGAATACTAAGAACAAGTTGTAATTTTTGAATCTAACGCTTCTCATCCTTCGACTATTATTCCTAGGCTGTAAATCAAAGCTTTACAAAACCTTAGATTGAAACGTTTAAACGTTGCCTTTATTATACCACATTCATTGGTGTTTGGTATCTATCAAAAAATTCGACTCATTTGTATATTCAGAAAACCGGACAAAACTTTTGTCCTGTAGTATATTTCACGTGATGCTTTTATTTTCGTTGAAATTTTTCAATGAACATTTAGAATAAGGTCATACATAAAATTAATGAAAATAACACTAAACAAAACTGAATGATAAATGATTTACAGCACTTTCCGCGAAACTCTTTCGACAGTCCTCGAATATATATGTGACCCGTCACGCGAAAATGGCCCATCCGAAAATTCTGTAAAATGAATTATTGAACAAGAGTGCCATCGTCACAAAATACGCCGCCACTTTGCTATTGTTTCACGAAAATAATTGTAGACACTACTTATTTTGACAGAACCAAATTCAAAATGACCAAGTTTCATTTAAATCAAGACAAAAAGTTAGGAGTTGCCTTCACAAGGCTGCAATTTCAATAAGCCCCAGACACTAAGTTTTAAGGGGGCATAATTCAGGGAAATAAATGAGCCATAAAATCCTTGATCCATGTACATCTACAAATTATGGTGATGACATTGACCAAGTTTCATTTAAATAAAGACAAAAAGTAAGGAGGAGTTGCGTTCAAAAGGCTGCAATTTTAATAAGCCCTAGATACTTAGTTTTAAGGGGGCATAATTTAGGGTAAATTTAATGAACCATAAAATCCTTACTTCATGCTCATCTACCAATTTCGGTTATAACATCCATCAAGTTTTATTTAGATCCAGCCAGAAACGTAGGAAGAGTTGCATTCACAAGGCTGCAATTTCCATAATCCCAGAGACTAAATTTTAAGGGGGCATAACTGAGGCAATAAGCCCCAGAGACTAAGTTTTAAAGGGGCATAACTTAGGTAAAAATCAACGAACCATAAAATCCTTCCTTCATGCACATCTACCAATTGAGGTGATAACATTGACCAAGTTTCAAGAAGATCCAGCCAGAAACTTAGGAAGAGTTGCGTTGACAAGAAAAGTGGACCCAGAGACTAAGTTTTTAAGGGGCATAACTTAGGCAAAAATCAACGAACAATAAAATCCTTCCTTCATGCACATCTACCAATTGAGGTGATAACATTGACCAAGTTTCAAGAAGATCCAGCTAAAACTTAGGGGGCATTGCGTTGACAAGAATAGTGGACCCAGAGACTAAGTTTTTAAGGGGCATAACTCAGGCAAAAATCAATGAACCATAAAATCCTTCCTTCATGCACATCTACCAATTGAGGTGATAACATTGACCAAGTTTCAAGAAGATCCAGCCAGAAACTTGGGAGGAGTTGCATTGACAAGAAAAGTGGACGGACGTATGGACTGACGGACAGAGGAGAAGATGACGCCAATATACGTCCGCCTCCGGCGGCGTATAAAAAGAGATTTGATTCAGCATAGGTCAATCAGTAGTCGTATTTCAAAAATTCTTTCACTTGAAGGTAGATTGATCATTCTAGATTAAGAAAATAAGCACGGTGCAAAAAGTTTCGACCCTAGTCAGTCTGCGCAACTAGTCGACACTTCACACACTACTCAGTTGGCCCCTTTTTGCGTGACAGGGCACATATCCATATAAACTTACATCATTTGTGATTTTTTCTACAAGTCAGGGTGGTAACTTGTTTTTGTCATCCAATAGTTGTTTTGCCGGTTTTCTGTAGATGGACAGTTTATGAGATTTTAAATTATTGCAAGCCTCTCTTACAATCTTAAAGGGTACAAGGGTAATGGAAGAAATAATAAGACAATCAATTTACATACTTTCTCATTTAATCGTAAAATGTTTTATCTGTCAACCCATATGACAGTAAAATACACAATGAAACAAATCAATTACATTTGTATTCTAAGCAATGGAAAAAACAAAGCTTGCAATAACAAGATGTGTTTGTGAAACACGAATGCCCCCGACACGGCATTTTTTTCAAAGTTTGACCTTGACAGATGACCTTGACCTCGTCACATGACCTTGACTTTGGTACCAGCGGATGCGGATCATTGAGATCTATCATCATGCCAAATATTAGCTTTGTATCTTGAATAGGCTTGAAGATATTGGCAAGGTTAAGTTTTCGGGTTAAGTTTTTTCAAAGTTTGACCTTGACAGATGACCTTGACCTTTACACATGACCTTGACTTTGGTACCAGTGGGTGCGGATCATTGAGATCTATCATCATGCCAAATATTAGCTTTGTATCTTGAATAGGCTTGAAGATATTGGCAAGGTTAAGTTTTCAGGTTAAGTTTTCGGACAGACGGACAGACAGACGGACAGACAGACAGACGGACAGACAGACAGACATGAGTAAACAAATTGCCCCCGATCTCTCGATACCGGGGCATAAAAAGGAATCAAAGCACTTTTTTGTGGCAACTTAATCCTTGTCATGCTGAGCTAGGAACATTACTACATATATTTCGGCAGGAGGCAAAGACAAAATCAGCCTGTATATTTGTGCAGCCTGATCTTAGTCTACACTGACTGATTTTTTTTCTTTCCAAGCAAGATTTGTCTTGAGGATAATTTTCAAATAAATTGTTGAGTTGGCAAGTAATTTATAATAAGTACCTTCAGCCCCTTAATCTAGATGCAATTTTAGCAAAATTTTATTCTGCATGACCAGGGTTAAACTTAACACAACTTTTTTACTTGAATTGTTTTGAATGTTCTGATTCTCCAACTTAGAAATCATTGCATATTCAAGTAAAATAAAATTTCGGCCCTTATTCAACTGAATTCGATTCTTGTTCAAATAAATTGCCATTTCTTTAAGTACTTGACCCATCATGCAAAAAGGGACCATCTTGAGAGTGGATGAAGTGTCGACCCTTGTCAGACTGCGCAGATTGCACAGACTAACCAGGGTCGATACTTTTTGCACTTTGCTTATTTTCTGAATCTAGCCCCTGGTTGGCCTGTTCTAGAATCAATCTCTTTTTCAAATATTTATTTTACAAAGTTGTCAGACGGTTCCTGTTTGTGTGAGAGGTCTCGTATATATTTTTGACCAGTTTGTCTCAAGTGTCTCCTAACAAGCAGGTAGAAAGCAGGAAGTATAGGCAAACATCATATGGCACATATATGCAGGCTGATATTTATCTAATCTCTCTGCATTAGCTATGTGTATAGCAGGAATACCTTGTGAACAGCAAAAGGGTTAAAATACAAAACAAGAGGGCCGCTAGCCCTGGGTCACTCACCTGAGAAAAAAGCTTCATTACCTAGGTATGTCCATGCAACCACAGAAAAGAGATTTTCACTTATTCAATCAGATAACATTTGAAATAATCCCCCCCCCCCCCTGCTCCTCCCCTGGTCATTATTTATTTAAGCTTTTCTCATAGAAGGTCTGTGATCAGAAAATCTATGCCAGATATACAGGCTGAGTCTGAGACTTTTAAAGTTTTCTTTAATGAGTTGAATAATTCATGTCAAATATAAAGGCTGTAGGGATTCAAAATTCTCAACAAAGCACCCCCCCTACCCCAAGATGCTCTGCACTTGGTGAATCTACAGTCATGATTTTAGCTAATTAAATTAATGTCCATATGCTGATCACCCATACCAATTTTCAAGTCTGTAGGACTCTTGGTTCATTAGAAGAAGTTTAAAGATTTCAAAAATGATCCAAATTACTATCCCCTCCCTAAGACACTCAGCACCTGGTGACCCAACAGTTCTGATTTTAGCTATTTTTATTAATGTCCATATATTGATCACCCATAACAATTTTCAAGTCTGTAGGGTTCCTGATCCAGAAGAAGAATAAGGTTAAAGATTTCAAAATTGATCCAAAGTACTACCCCCTCCCCCCTAATGCTCCGAATCTGGCGACCCTACATTCATGATTTTAGATATTTTATTTTAGATCCATATGCTTATCATCCATGCCAATATTGAAGTCTATAGGGCTCCTGGTTCATAAGAAGATGAAGGTAAAAGTTACACCTGGTGGCATTACAGTCATGATTTTAGCTATTTTTATTTAGGTCTATGAGCTAATCCTCCATGCCAAGTTTCAAGTCTGTAGGGCTTGTGGTTCAGAAGAAGAAGAAGGTTAAAGATTACAAAATTTTCACAAAAGTATTACCCTCTCCCCCATGATGCTCTGCACCTGGTGAATCTACAGTCATGATTTTAGCTATTTATATAAAGGTCCATATGCTGATCCTCCATGCCAATTCTCAAGTCTGTAGGGCTCCTGGTTCCGAAGAAGAAGACACTTAAAGATTACAAAATTTACCCAAAGTACTACCCCCTCCCCACTGGTGCCCTGCACCTGGTGGCATTACAGTCATGATTTTAGCTATTTTTATTAAGGTCTATGAGCTAATCCTCCATGCCAAGTTTTCAAGTCTGTAGGGCTTGTGGTTCAGAGAAGAAGAAGGTTAAAGATTACAAAATTTTCACAAAAGTACTACCCTCTCCCCCCTGATGCCCTGCACCTGGTGAATCTACAGTCATGATTTTAGCTATTTATAAAAAGGTCCATATGCTGATCATCCATGCCAATATTCAAATCTGTCAGGCTCCTGGTTCAGAAGAAGATGAAGGTAAGAGATAACAAAATTTTCACCAAAGTACTCCCCCCTCCCCCCTGGAGCTCTGCACCTAGCAGCCCAACAGATATTATTTTAGCTATTTTCATTAAGGTCTATGAGCTGATTCTCCATGCCAAGTTTCAAGTCTGTAGGGCTTGTGGTTGAGAAGAAGAAGGTTAAAGATTACAAAATTTTCACACAAGTACTACCCTCTCCCCCCCCCCCCCCCCTGATGCTCCGCACCCGGTGAATCTACAGTTATGATTTTAGCTATTTATATAAAGGTCCATATGCTGATCATCCATGCCAATTTTCAAGTCTGTAGGGCTCCTGGTTCATTAGAAGATGAAGGTTAAAGTTACAAAATTTTCACAAAAGTACTCCCCCCTCCCCACTGGTGCCCTGCACCTGGTGGCATTACAGTCATGATTTTAGCTATTTTTATTAAGGTCTATGAGCTAATCCTCCATGCCAAGTTTCAAGTCTGTAGGGCTTGTGGTTCAGAAGAAGAAGAAGGTTAAAGATTACAAAATTTTCACAAAAGTATTACCCTCTCCCCCCTGATGCTCTGCACCTGGTAAATCTACAGTCATGATTTTAGCTACTTATATAAAGGTCCATATGCTGATCCTCCATGCCAATTCTCAAGTCTGTAGGGCTCCTGGTTCCGAAGAAGAAGAAACTTAAAGATTACAAAATTTACCCAAAGTACTCCCCCCTTCCCCCCTGGTGCTCTTCACCTGGTGGCCCTAAAGATATAATTTCAGCTATTTAATTAAGGTCTATGAGCTGATCCTCCATGCCAAGTTTCAAGTCTGTAGGGCTTGTGGTTCAGAAGAAGAAGAAGGTTAAAGATTACAAAATTTTCACAAAAATACTACCCTCGCCCCCCTGATGCTCTGCACCTGGTGAATCTACAGTCATGATTTTAGCTATTTATATAAAGGTCCATATGCTGATCCTCCATGCCAAGTTTCAAGTCTGTAGGGCTTCTGGTTCGGAAGAAGAAGAAACTTAAAGATAACAAAATTTACCCAAAGTACTACCCCCTCCCCCCTGGTGCTCCGCACCTGGTGGCCCAAAAGTTATAATTTTAGCTATTTTTATTCAGGTCTATGAACTGATCATCCATGCCAAGTTTTAAGTCTGTAGGACTACTGGTTGAGAAGAAGAAGAATTTTTAAGATTTTCTAAAAATTTCACCTTTTGTTGCCATAGCAACCAGAGTTTTTCATGGATTTCAATTCTTTTAGCTATTTTTGAAGGGGACCACCTAAGCAACATTTCTGTAAAATTTGGAGTTAATTGGCCCAGTAGTTTAGGAGGAGATGTTGTTTAAAGAAATTGTTGACGGACGCCGGACGACGACCGCCGGACGGGCGCCGGACGAAAGGTGATCACAATAGCTCACATGAGCACTTCGTACTCAGGTGAGCTAAAAAGTATATTTTTGTTTGATGTATTGATAAAGTTTATTGTAATGAGCAATGAGAAACCTATGTACAAAAAAGAAGGGAGAGGGGGTCTGTTTAACAGACAAGTACAATTTCTACATCAACATGAAATAAAACCTGAAACATATATATTATCATGTCATGACAAGTTAAATATATCAAAGTCTCGATACAAAACTATTTTAAGTGCCTATATAAGTATAGACACTTTGAATAGTTCTACACTGACCTCTCAATATAACCTTATTTGACACACTATTTCGAGGGTTTGGTGCAAGACTGTAGTAAGTGTATATATATTGTATATACACTTACTACGGTCTTGTGCCGAACCCACAATTTGATCATTTATCACATGTCGCAATTATGAATTTTGTCAGTTTTCTTCTAAAATCTCATAACTACAGCTTGTATAAAACTGTAGCTTAGAGTTTTAAGAAGAAAATCTTTGATTAAATACTGATAATTTTCTTACAGAAAATAAGCATTCTACACACAAGTAATGCTACAATAACTAGTAAATAAATCTATACCTATATACATGCTAGTGATTGTGCATGGGTAATTTCAAGTGGTTTGCAAAAGACCATACCAGGTGACTTTACAATGCATAAACACTTGGTATAATATTGGGCTCATAGTGCAAATTACAAATGATATGAAAAATTAGCTTAATGGTGATCTGCATAATTTAGAGGGAGACTTGGGTTCATTGAACCAATAATAACTATTTACAATTATTTCACTGATAGGTTCAGAACTTCCTATTCATTTCATAGAGGCATACACAAAAATAATTTAACTACAGCCAATAGTTTTTCATAGAATTTCATTTTACTTTTAAAACAAATAAACCTATGATGAAAATAGAAACTATGAACAAGGCCCTGAAAGTATTTTCTTAATACTGACATTTAATTGTATTTTTCCTGTCAATCAAAAGAGGACAATCCAGAAACTAGGTCAGATTGTTTGAAATAAAGATTAGATTGACAAAAGGACAAACTGAGATAGTAATGAAAGCAAGGTAAAATGACCATTCTACATTCTAACGCTTACTCCAAGACCTGAAAACGTCAAGACAGGGCTTGTGTTTGACCCTTAAACCAGAAATTTTGACACCCCCCCCCCCCCCCAAAAAAAAAAATAAATAAATCTGAAAACATCTTATTTTGACCCCTAGAAATTCCTCCCAAAGGACCCCCTTGAGAGGAATTACTAGGGGTCAAAACTTTGTTTTATGCCTAAGCTTTTCACAAATCAAGATCTTCAAGTTTTATAAATCTATCACTTGTTTCATATCATTACAGGAAACAGATAAAGTGACTCTTTAATATGCAAAATTCTATTTATGATTTACTTTTTCTGGTGTTTTGACCCCTCTAAATTCAGATTTGACCCCAAGAATTTCTTAGATGAGGAGTCAATGACTCGCTAACACGAGCCCTGCATCTAGATAAGAGGGGATCAAGCAAGTCTAAATACATCATTTCTAAACAAACCCCTATGTTGTGTGTTCATCTTTTTATTGCTTCTTTGAGACATATCCAATGAGTAAACACAACACAAGATCTGTCCAAGTTTTGTTGAAATACTAATTTTAAAAGCCATCTTGTCCCCTATTTGAGATTCTGCCAGAAATTCCTAAATAGATAGGATGTGTTATCACCACACAAACAATTTTGGGTTTAAACAAAATTGAAGATTTAAGATCAGCTTTATACCCCTACTCTATACTATACACAAAGTCGATACCAACATTTTCCCCTTCCTTTTAACCATTCCTATGAAAATATTGAGCTTTACAGCATTTGTTTCAAGGTCTGGACCTTAATAGCTACAATTGGATAAATACTGAAGGAAAAAAGTTAATAGGAGGAATTGACAGTTATTACCATTTATAATATGACCTATGCTGCGGGAGTGAAAAACCTGTCAAATAATTTTGATATTACACGGGTGTTATTACACCAGTGGAATAACTATGCAAATGGGCTAAGAACTAATAGCAACGCTATTTTGTAACCACGAAAATGATGTCATAATGTGTATATTGTGACGTCAGATTTAAATGGCGTTATAAGTTTCGCGAAAAATTTAATGAATTTCAAGAATTTTGATGATTTTTTGCAAAATTCAGGTCATATTATAAATAGAATATAAAATTTGTGCTCATAAAACACAGAATTCATTAAACCCGTCATCTAAAAAAGATAAAAACTCGGCGAAGCCTCGTTTTTATCTGTTTATAGATGAATCATTTAATAAATTCAGTATTTCATGACAACTCATTCAATATCCTCTATTTCTTTATCAAAAGATGATATGATCATAGCGTAATTATAACACTTGCAGGAACATGAAACAAACAATTATTGCTGGAAAAATTGCTGCACTTTACATCATCTTATCAAACTAGTCTTAATTCACAGTGTCATATCTAATTTCTATGATCTGCCAAGAAGTCTTCCATAAATGAATGTAGATGGTGTGCCTCCTCTATGGTGACAGCATTGTACAGGGATACACGGATACCACCAACAGACCTACAAGTAGAAAAGGAATACATATTGATTAACCAGGACTATTTGGTTGTAATAGCTAATCACTGTCTTGGTGATTGAGATTTTTTAGTATTTGAATTTTTCTTAAAATTAATTTGCTTTTAACCATAAATTGATATGAAAATATCTGAGGCTGCTATTTTTTTAAAAAATGTACCATAAAAGGTCTAATAGAACCCAAGGATTCTATTTGAATAATCACATTTCCATTAGAAAATTGTGGGCTTTTAATAGAGGATATGCTATATATCGATGGCTCAGTGGAAAACAGTTGTAACTGTTTTAAACATATAGGCAGTTATGACTGTTTCACGCTGAGCCATCAATATTTGTTGAAACAGTGAAAAAAATGGCCAAAAATAAACATAATTTGTACAAAATAGTAACAATTGATTGGGGAGAAGGTACATAAAACCTCTTGTTAGATTTTTTAGTGACAATAAATTTGTTGGTATGGGGTTTATTAGAGACATTAAGCTTTTGAAAAATCACATAAAAAATGGATAATTTTAACCTACGAAAAGGGGAATGGGGTTCTTCTGTTACAGCATGGGGCTCTATTAGAATTTATATGGTATATATATATTACAATCTACAGAATTCTGTAAGGGCAAAGATACAGATAAGACAGTGTGATGGGGGACTCTCAACACTGCTCTAATATATATTCAAAAATAAATATTTATTTCTGGACAAAACCCTATCAAATGTTGTGGGTACTCATTGGAATGGCCTGAATAATACAATTCTAATGAGTAATAATAATTTTGTATTTTTGAAAAAGATTATCCTGCTGTATTTAGCTTTTGTTTCAAATCAATTGTCACTTATTTTGTGGTAAAGCTTAATATTTCCCATAAATGAAGCCACAACAAGCAGTTTAGACTAAGATCAGACAGAGTCATTGTTTGTGTAAAGCAGGCATATGCTGTTAACAGCAGTAGGGTATCAAGTATCCCCTCTAACAGTAGCTCTGTACAGCCTTTATTACCTGTGTCCCTTTAACTGGATCATTCCTTTCTCTCCAGCTTGTTCAATGAATTTTTTCTCCAGCACTTCTTCTCCTGCAGCACTCCCAATCCTGAATGGCACATTGACACGACTCCTACACTTTTTATCTATTGGACATGAGAAGAAGCCACTAGAATTGTCCAATATTTTGTAAATGGCCTCTGACTTGATTCTTGAGTTCTCTTCCATCTTCTCTATCCCACCCTGTCTCTTTATCCAATCAAACACTAGACCCATTATATAGATACTGAAAATAAAAGCAGATTCTCGTTATAACATCTGTTCTTTTGTTTATCCCATTTTAACATTTCTAATATTAAGAATTATGTACAAACCTATATTAAGTACCATTATGAAAATAGAAATTGACAATGATTTGCACCGATACCTTAGAACAATAGCTAAACATAAAAAAATTCAGTTATATCCTGAAAACATTATATTTTCATAATAAGCTTCTTTATCGGATCCTATCATTTAAAAGGAATTCAGAAGTATTTCAAATCAGGGTGCCCATTTATGTACTACAGTACATAATTCACGTAGAAATACATCAATTCACTTACAGGTTTATAGGCCAGACATGCAAGCACATAAAGAATAATTGAAATACGTAGAAAGATAATGACCATTACGTGAATGTTTTGAATGAAAGAGGATCTGATTTGCATGCCTGATTATCAGTTGTAAATCAAATCATTAATTGGTCAGTCATTTATTTCAGCCATTGAAGAAGCTGTATGGCTTATCAATCAACCGGTATTTCTGAAGTCCTAAACATTGGCAGCCATGAAACTGCAATTATTTATGTCTGTATATCAAAAGATTCTTCAGTGATTTAACTGACTCCTGTTATTTATAATATTTGATTTTGAACTGAAAACTACTTTGTTTTAATTTAAAGAAACTAATTTCTTCAATTTTATAAATTAACTTGCAAGAATTAGAGGGCTATCAATTGCAACTAAAATGTTTGTTAACAGCAAATTATGTAGCAGGTGCATTTACTTAGAGTACTTTTTGAGTAATGGTTATTCCATTATTGAACTCAGTTTAGATGCTCTTTACATCTAAAGCTCTTTAGATCTTTCAGGGCTTATATCAGTTTTACTCTAACTTGTAATACCGTTTTACCTCCAATGATAGTGCCTTCCCTAATAGAAGCACCCCTACATTTTAACTCAGAAAACCAATTTCAAATGCCCAAATTTTATGAACATTTTGAGACTTCTTCTTTAATTTGAGATGAATTTCTTCTAGACAATGATATAATTTATAGGAATTTCACCCCAAATTAAAGGGGAAGGGGCCTAAAACTAAAGACATCAATTTCAAATCAGAAAATGAATATTAAATAAAAGCACTCTGACCATGTTATGTATAGCTCCTGGGAGTGTTTATTAGGCAAAATACGGTATAAAGAGTAACTTTCATAAGATTAATATTGTGTACCCTTAACTCTGAAAGTGAAGGGTTCACTGTACCCCTAGATTTTTCTTTGTACCCTCAATTTTAAATTTGGAGGGTACATGTTCCCCCGAAATGAAAACCCAGTGGGCATACTGCATATGAAAAACAGTTCTTTGTTTAGGATGACAAAGGGGTCCTAACTGTTTTCAAATTATACCCTGCTTTGAATGTGCACTTGCATGTAAAGCAAGGAATAATTTGGCTAATAAATTTGCAAACAGTTTGCACTATTTTGCTATCAAGAACACAGGGCAAATTTAAAGAAACTTCTTTTACTGTCAGTCATCACAAATTTTCTTTCAATATCCTTATTGTATTTTTAAATTAAATGCTTTATGAAGTCAGATTTGAGTAAACTTCGTAAAGTGTCTTATTTTTCCATTTTACAACCTTCAACTTTACATACTGAGTCATACTCTGAGACTTTAATTCAATTTCTGTAATGCCTTTCAGTGGATTTTCAAGAAATAACAGTAGATTATCATTTGATAAACTTGTGCCTTACCAGTGAAATTATCAAAAACTTATACCAATAAAATGTGTCCTTAAAATTTCACATTTTGTCTCATTTTTCCATTAAAGAAATTGAATAATCTTTTGTCTCTTGAGTGAGATTGATTAATATTTCATTTTGTGAACATCAAAAGCAATATTTTCACTTGTGGCTCTGCCACTTGTTAAAATGTAGCTTTTGATTGTTCACTTAAGGTAATGGACCCATAATAGTTCCACAATGTTTTGGAAGTAAGGAACTTTAAAAGTGTTAACCAAGGTTTCCTAATGATTTTCATTAGGAAACCTTGGTTAATACTGCCAAAATTTATTATTCTGTAACGATGTGGAACTATTACAGGTCCACTATCTTAATGTAACATAAATCAATGTTACACTGAAACAAACGATCATCCTGAGGATTCCTCTATATATGCATACCTATAAGTAGGTGGAGTATTATAGAGAGAGTTGTTTCCAGCCATTGTTTTATAACACAATATTGAAGGAGTGGACGGCAAAGCTTTACCAATCAGATCATTTCGGATTATCACGACAGTGCACCCAGCACATCCAATGTTCTTTTGGGCGCCAGCAAATATAACACCAAACTGAAATGAAGAAACAATAACAGTGTACTTCAACCTTTTGCTTATTTGTCATCATGTCTCTCAAGAGGTGTCTACAAACACAAACTAGAACTGTCGCAGAGCGGACTAATACCCCCCCCCCCCCCACGCTCTTTGTCAGAATGCAAGTGCTATTAGTGCAGGATGTGTTTGTAACTAGTATTGAGGTCATATGTAGCATTTGCATGAAGTTTCATGATTCTAGGTCGCTTGGTTTTTGAGTTAAGAGTCCAGAAATGAAAATTGAACAAAGGCTGACTGTGACCTTGACCTATATGACCCAAAAACAACAGGGCACTTCCTTGGATCATGGGCAACATTTGCATAAAGTTTCATGCTTGTAGGTCACTTGGTTCTCGACTTAAGAGTCTGGAAACGAAATTTGAACAAAAAATTACTGTGACCATGACCTTTGTTACCCAAAAACAATAGGGCACTTCCTTGGGTCATAAGGAACATTTGTATAAAGTTTCATGATTGAAGGCCACTCGGAAACAAATATTGAACAAAGGCTGACTGTGACCTTGACCTTTGACCTATATGACCCAAAAACAATAGGGCACATCCTTGGGTCATGAGGAACATTTGTATAAAATTTCATGATTGTAGGTCATTTGGTTCTTGAGTTAGAGTCTGGAAACGAAAAGGTCTACGGACGGACTGACGAATGAACGGACGGATGGATGGACAGACAGACAGACATGGTGAAACCAATATACCCCCCTCTACTTCGTAGGTGGGGGGTATAAAAAGAATGAATTAATGAATGTTGTTTTATGGCCTGTCAACAACAAAGAAAATTTAAAAATGATAAAGGAATTATTTCACAGGATTGTCCAGGAAACATCATCTGGATTTGTCTTTTGCCCACACTTCTATTCATATGATTCTATATGCATGTATTTATCTCTCTGGACAGTATGGATAAGTATTTTGGTAGTAAGCATGTGCTAAGTTTCAATGAAATGTGGTGCACAAATAAGTACAAAACAAGTGCATGTCATATTGCGATGCAATACAGGAGTCCCCCACCGGATAAAAAAAAAATCCTCTCTTATAATGTATCTCTTACTTACTAGATCTATAACTGTAAAAGTTTAAAGTTGCTAGCACTTATAGTTTAGGAGATATGATCCGGACAAGAATGTAAGACTAAAAACAACAAAGGGCAATAACTCAAAGTGGACATGGCAGAGTAACAGTTCTTGTACACTACACTTGTCCTCTATAAGATCTATCAGTGTACAAAGTTTGAAGTTGCTAGCACTTATGGTTTAGGAGATATGATCCGGACAAAAATGTAAGGGTAAAAACAACAAAGGGCAATAACTCAAAAAGTGGGCGTGGCAGAATAACAGTTCTTGAACATGACACTTGTCCTCAATGAGATCTATATGTGTACAAAGTTTGAAGTTGCTAGCACCTTTGGTTTAGGAGATATGATCCGGACAAGAATGTAAGGGTAAAAACAACAAAGGGCAATAACTCAAAAAGTGGGTATGGCAGAATAACAGTTCTTGAACATGACACTTTGCCTCAATGAGATCTATAAGTGTACAAAGTTTGAAGTTGCTAGCACACATAGTTTAGGAGATATGTTCCGGACAAGAATGTAAGGGTAAAAACAACAAAGGGCAATAATTCAAAAAGTGGGCTTGGCAGAGTAACGGTTCTTGAACATGACACTTCTCCTTAATGAGATTTATAAGTGTACAAAGTTTGAAGTTGCTAGCACACATAGTTTAGGAGATATGTTCTGGACAAGAATGTAATAGTAAAAACAACAAAGGGCAATAACTCAAAAAGTGGGCGTGGCAGAGTAACGGTTCTTAAACATGACACTTCTCCTCAATGAGACCTATAAGTGTACAAAGTTTGAAGTTGCTAGCACACATAGTTTAGGAGATATGATCTGGACTAGAATGTAAGGGTAAAATCACCAAAGGGCAATAACTCAAAAAGTGGCTGTGGCAGAGTTATGGATCTTGAACATGACACTTCTCCTCAATGAGATCTATAAGTGTACCAAGTTTGAAGTTGCTAGCACATATGATTTAGAAGATATAGCCCGGACAAAAGCGTGACGGACAGACGGACGGAATCGAGCAAACCTATAGTCCCCCAACCGGTAACCGGTGGGGGACTAATAAATTACTACAAGTTGTTATGGGAGACCACTCTCACCACTGTCCTGCGTAGCTTCTTTTTTTAATACAATGCCTGACACCTGTGACAGTGAAGATCTTCTATGGCTTGGTGGTTAGTGCATTGGACTTGTAAACCATTTATTTCAATCCGCTTGGGTTTGACACCAGCTCATGTCGGTTATTTTCAGCTATGCTTAAGTTGCGGACAGTAAGACAAGTGTTATAACAAATAAATCATTGATTTATGGAAATAATAGATAATTAGTCAAACTTGAAGGGAACAACAACTTGCGTTACAAAATAAGGCAAAATTTATGAGCCTGTGTCTGACATTTGCAACAATTTTAAATGTAAGCATCATGACAACCAGTGCCCATGAAATTGTTGGAAATGTCACTTTCAGATTCAAATGTAAGATCATTACCTTAGATACATTCACCTTTTTGGTGAGAATATTTGAGGACATATCACAGACAATAGGGACGCCATTGGTCTCTGGCACAAAGTGGAATTCGATTCCTGTAATAAAGTGACAATTTATGTAATGAGAAGCAGTAAATCAAATAAATATCTTAGGAATAGCATTTTTCCATATATCATGTTTGTCTGAATGGGGTTTAACACTGCTTTAAACAAAATTATAATGGAACCCCAGTATTTCTTTCACCATTACTACTATTACACCAGGGCATTCCTAGCCTCCAGCTGCTATTCAATGTAAATTTGTGATTATCCACAATTACATTAAGTTCTATGAACGAACTATAATTTGAAAAGCAAGGAAAAAGACAGGAATGATCCTTCAAGTTCCTGAAATTGAATGGTTCAGTGTCAAACAATAACAACTGTCTATGTGTTATACAGTATAGTAGTGTAACTTACCATGAACAGTTTCATTATCACAGTAATATACATAAGATGCATTTGGGCTGAGATTCCATTCAGACTGGTCTGGTATACCTACAAACATAGATTATATGCATTTAATTACATGTACATCATATTCTTGAAAGTTAATAATAAACTAACCAATCAAAGGTTACAATTTCCAAATTGAGATAAAGTTTAATTGTACAAATGATGGATTTTTTCTCTCCTGGGTGTGTGTTTGTCTTCAATGATTATTTTTTCATATGGGAAAAAAAAGCCATTTTTACTTTTCATATTTTTCTTTACAAGAAAATTTTAGACTTGATAACAAATCCCTTTTCTTAACTTGTAAGTCCTTTTCTTATTGAAAGAGAGCAATATTGTAGCTTTATGTTTTTATCTAATGGTTTCTATTTACTTGATCTAATTAATTCATTATTTTGGCTGGGAATTGAGATACTTGACTTATTTAGAAAAGTTGATCAATGTTCTCCCATGAACCTTACTTGTATATTTGTTGGTTTTTGGTAATACAAGGTTGACTTTTCCATATTTTTCTGCCTCCTTGACAGCCTTAGCTGACCAGGTTCCTGTAACAATGTAATCTGCGACTCCATCAGGTTTGAGGTTCATCAAGTTACAGGGTATAGCCGAGAACTGGCCAGTACCCCCTCCTTGAAGGAACAATACACTGTAGTTCTCTGGGATATCCCTGAATAAAATACAGTTAACTGATTATTCTAGTCAATAAAGGTAGTGGACCCATAACAGGGGTCAACACTAACACCAGTTCTCAGCCCGAGACCTTGGGATGTTAGGGAGGACTGGTAGATGTAACCATACTGCATGTCCTTCAAATTTGTCCAGTTTTGAAAAATAATTCCTACTCAATACTAAAATTTGCATTATCAAATGGAAAACATTGTAGAAAAGAAGAAATTTCTAGTCATAAGCAATTTCTTCTTTTCCAACAATGTTTTTCTAGCTCAACTTATCCCATAAAAAATTTACTAAAAATCAAACATGGTTTTCATGCAGAACCTGTTCTTATCAATGAGAACCTGTTGAGGTTAACAGGTCCTCCAGGCTGGTGGCAAAAAGTTGTTAGTGTCAAACCCTCTCATAATAGTTCTGCAACATTTCTGAACTCATGATCTTTCACAATGCTAACCAAGGTGAACTCCTAATGAAATCATTAGGAAACCTTGGTTAACCCTGTTCAAGTTTGTTACATGTCAAATATTGCAGAACTATTACGGGTCTACTACCTTAAGTATTCATACTTTAAAAGACTTCATAGATTTTCTAGCAAAAGCACATTTTATGCAAATATCCAAAATTCTTAATAGCTGTCTTGTATCAAAGGGGTCCTTGCTTAGAGTTTTGGATCCCTGCAATTTTAAATCATCTTTTTTAAATGTAAATATGGAGTAGTTCTTTTCATAAATATAATAGCAGTATTTAACAGATAAGCCACTTTTTGGCTAAAATTCAGTAAGGAATTTATGACTTATATACAGTCTTCAATCCTTTTTTTTGAATTTGAACCGAAGAGGGTCCTTAGAAGCAATACATCGAATATTTTTCATGATCCATATTACTTGATTACAAGTCTAGGGCTAAAAAATTGCTCTCTTTAAAACTTCTGCTTTTATATCATTACTCTTTCATCACACTTCTCAAAAGTCGGCTAAAATCAAAAGACTGCATTCAAATTGTACTTACAGTAGGTCTCTCAGATCTTTCTCTGCACCATTTAAAATATCATTGAAGTCTTGTGATCTATGACTCAACTCTGAAATAAAAAGGTAAATCATTTCGTGGGATATCACATCATGAAATTGATTTTGAGGTTAAAAATAATTCATGTATTCAAAAGGTGTTTAAATCTTAAGAAAATGTTGAAATGGTTGGTGCAAGGACAAAAGCTTTGCACCGATTCCTCAAATATGTGGTTTCAATTAAGTTAAACACCACTTTTCACATTAATCAAGTAATTTTATTGCAGCAAGTGCATCGATACACAACTTTGATTATTTATCCGAATTCTCTAATGGGTACCCAATACAGAAGTAGGTTGATATGAAAAAGTGTACATTACTTATTCCAATACATGTAATAGAGAAACACTTATTTCAACTGGGTCTTTCTTAAACCTTGTCATGCTGAATTTAAATCCTCTTTCAGAATTGCAGTCATATCAAAGTACTGAGAGCACTGGTATTCATGAGTGTAGGGTATTCTTTCTTTTTGAATATTAATTCCACAAACAAATCTGCCTTAAGACGAGACAAACAGGTGGTGTAGACTAAGATCAGACTGCTGATATTTGTCTATACCTCCTGTCTAAGTAGGACTATTCCGGCTTCAGCATGACAAGAGTTCAAGGTCGAATTAAGAAATGGACCTTACCCATGACACTGATTCCTGTGTGTTTATAGTTGACCATCTCTTTTTGGGCTCTTGTGAGGACCTGAAAACAGACAACCACTTTCTATAACAAACATAATGTTAAATCATACAGAATACGTCATGTATCAGTAATTATCTCTTTTGACATTGTTTTGAAGAGGTCTTGAATAATCTTCAGAGAAGCATCTTCAAAGAGGCTATAACAAAGAGTTAGCGCAAGCTAGACTATTGTAAGTGTATATTTATATAAGTATATATTTATAGACACTTTCAATAGTGTTGCACTTACCCCTTGATTTTATCACAGGGAAAAAGACTATTTAACCCTTGTAATGCTGAACCCGGAACATTCCTTCTTTGACAGGAGCTATAGACAAACATCAGCCTGCACATATGCACAGGCTGATGCTAGTCTACACCACCTGTTTCTCAGTTTGAAACCAGACTCATCAATAGATTTAATTTTTCAAATAAAAAATTACCTACAGTTGGTACTTTCAGTGCTTTTTGCCCTTTGATTTTGGTGAAAATTTATAGCAAAAATTTATTCAGCATGACAAGGGTTAACAATTTTATTCGGTGCCGAGCAGTTTCAATATTCAAAATTTATTTAGGTATGGGTATTTTCTCCCGAAATTCAGAGGCCCAGCTGCCCAGTCTTAAAATCAGAGGCTAAGGGAGACTTGGCCCCTACTACTGTTTCTACCTGCAGCACCATGCACAATTTAGACCCTATTCAAATTAGTGAACTGCTGAGTTGATAATCCTACAGAACATTTTTTTCATGTCTATGCATTATTTTAACACAATTTCAATTAATAACATAATGATATTGATCAGGAAATGTCAATGCCCCTTCAACAAACCCAGTTACTTTGGATGTGTCTCTGACCTTATATCTTGTATCCTTCGCATGAAATCAGCAATTGTCCCAAATTGCCTAATAAGCCTTGTACCTCTTAGCCTCTCTTAACCTCTCTCAAAAGGAAAAAAAAAGTCATAGATAAGATCTTTACTAAGCCACTTGTTATAAGAGGCCAATTCTCGCCGAATACCAGTTCTCTCAAACTGACCATTTTCACAGTAAATACGCAATATTCATTTAAAACAAATTATTTTCTTAATAAAGGAAGATGTTGTCTACATAACTTGTAATCTAGAAGGGTTTCCTTTTCGTCTTTACTGTGAACCGGAGTGGTTGGCAAGAACTCTAGGTACTTGGCGAGTATTGGTCTCTTAAACCAGTACAGATAGAAGGAGTATTTTGGATTTCAGATCAAGATATTTCACTAATTCTAGCACAAGCCCTATGTTGATGGTACTAATTTGAATCATCTCAAGATGATTCAAATGAGTACCCACAACAAAGGGTTTCATGGAGAAATGAGCCAGTGTCTGAGATTTCCAACAACTTCAAATATGGGCAAAAATTATATTCACAGTACATGGCTGTCAATGCTCCTCAATGTTTGCACCTCACAAATTCAAATTTCAAGTTGTTGAAAGTGTCATAAAAAATCTCAAAAAAAGATTTAATACTGGCTTTACCTCCTATCTTTACTTCTGTCTTGAACAGAAAGGCTTGCTGGCAGATGGTAAACTATCAATAAACGCAGATGGTAAACTATCAATAAACGCCTATCTGATAACAATAACATTTTAAACTTTTTTTCTAAACCCTTCACTGAATTATACCCTTTGATTTAATACTTGAGAAAACATTGTAGAACAAAGGGGACAGAATGGCCCTAAACCTCTCACCTGAATTTTATTGGTCCAGTGGATCTCACCAAAATAATATTCAAGCAAAGATTCATCAAAATTTGCCTAGTTGTTGGGGAGATGTTATTCAAAGAATATAAAGTGAAAATAGGCCCCAGCCTGTCACACCCATATTGATGGTCCAATCAAAATGTCACAATTTTTTTTTTTTTTGAAAAGTTTACAAAGTGTCATTTAAAATAGACTTTTGGATTAGGAGGTAATGATTTCAAAGCAAGAAAATGCCTCACCCTGCCACGCCCATATTTGGGGGCCAATCAAAATTTCACAAACAAGTTTTGAGATGGGTCACCAAAGGAGCCTTATTCTGCCAAGTTGTGTTGAAATCCAACTATAGTAAATGAAGAGATATTTAAAGATTTCAGGGTAAAAAAATGCCACACCCATATTTTAGGGACAATCAAAATTTAAGAGACAAGTTGGAGATTATGGTCACACAATGAACATTTTTATCAAGTTTGGTTGAAATCCGCCCATCAGTTACTGAAAAGATCTTTATTTTCCATTGTTGCATGGAGTATTTTCAACCAATAATAAAGAATAATTTCTTTCCAAATTTAACCCATTTTACTTATCATCTGGAAAGTTTCAAAGATTTGCATTAATGCATTCCCTTGTTGGTTATCTAACTCATCTCACACCAAGAATTTTAAAGTAACTAGTGTCCCGACTCCTTTTGGATTAAAGAACAAGGTGCCAAATTGTCACAAGATACGCCCGTCACACTGCTTAGTATAAACTGGGGGTTTGAATAGAACTGAGGTTATTTTGAATGAATATTTTTTGCACCCATGTAGTTTCATTATCCTAGCTATTATACTTTTACAGATATACTCCGGACAAGATTCAAGTCTGAAAAACGACAAAGGGCAATAACTCAAAAAATAGGCCAGGTAGAGTTATGGTTCTTGTGCACTGCACTCCCCCTTGATGACATCTATACACCCATGAAGTTTCATGATCCTAGCTATTATACTTTTACAGATATACTCCGGACAAGATTCAAGTCTGAAAAAAAACAAAGTGCAATAACTCAAAAAATAGGCCTGGTAGACTTATGGTTATTGTACACTGCACTACCCCTTGGTTAGATCTATACACCCATGCAGTTTCATGATCCTAGCTATTATACTTGTAGAGATATACTCCGGACAAGATTCAAGTCTGAAAAACAACAAAGGGCAATAACTCAAAAAATAGGCCAGGTAGAGTTATGGTTCTTGTGCACTGCACCTCCCCTTGGTGAGATCTATACACCCATGAAGTTTCATGATTCTGGCTATAATACTTTTACAGATATACTCCGGACAAGATTCAATTCTGAAAAACAACAAAGGGCAATAACTCAAAAAATAGGCCAGGTAGAGTTATGGTTCTTGTGCACTGCACTCCCCCTTGGTGAGATCTATACACCCATGAAGTTTCATGATCCTAGCTTTTATACTTTAAGAGATAAACTCCGGACAATATTCTAGTATGAAAAACAACAAAGGGCAATAACTCAAAAAATAGGCCAGGTAGAGTTATGGTTCTTATGCACTGCACTCCCCCTTGGTGAGATCTATACACCCATGAAGTTTCATGATCCTAGCTATTATACTTTAAGAGATATACTCCGGACAAGATTCTAGTATGAAAAACAACAAAGGGCAATAACTCAAAAAATAGGCCATGTAGAGTTATGGTTCTTGTGCACTGCACTCCCCCTTGGTGAGGTCTATACACCCATGAAGTTTCATGATCCTAGCTATAACACTTTAAGAGATATACTCCGGACAAGATTCAAGTCTGAAAAACAACAAAGGGCAATAACTCAAAAAATAGGCCAGGTAGAGTTATGGTTCTTGTGCACTGCACTCCGCAATGATGAGAAGAATATAATTGCCAAGTTTGAAGTCAATCGGACTTCAAGTGACAGAGTTATGCTCCGGACAAAGAAGTGGACGCCGCCGGACGCCCGGACGCCCGGACGCCCGGACGCCACGGGTGATCCCATAATACGTCCCGTCTTCGACGGGCGTATAAAAAGTGGCACAAAGTTTTTGCATCTTAATCTTAACAACTTGGTTTGCTTGTTGTATGAATAACGACACATATTAAATATCAGCAGAGTTTTTTGTTTATTTTAAATGGGGTGAAATACCGGGGTAGTATAATTTCAAATGAATGAAAGCTGTTATTTTGTCTTAAATTTTCTGATAAGAGAAAGTTATCATTTTTAAATATCTCTTTTAAAAAAAACTGTATAATGATGGTACTTGGCAAAACAATTTAATGGAGTGCCAACAGCATAAGACCTAAACACAGTATAATAATTGTTATACAGGTATTTAAATCAAAATAACTCCCTTTATCAGCAGCCCAGCTGTTATCTGCTTCACAATTTTAACCCTTTCCTGTCCAATCCCTGGTTTTTACGTCCCTAAGATTTTGTAAATGAGAAAATATTGTAGAAAAAGAGGAAATTGTTTGTGATAAACAATTTCTTCTTTTTCTACAAAATTTTCTACCTAACTGAATGGTTATTTTTCAAATTAAGTCCACTTTAAATTTTCGTCTGCAAAACCTTTGAATTTGGACAGGTCCAAAATTTTGTAAAACAGGAAAGGGTTAAAGTACATTAACCACTAGGGTAATGTGACCAATACATTATCACAAGGCTGTACTTAAAAGGTCAATGACCTCTGTCATACTGTATTCAGTATAGATTTGAGAAATTTGGTTGCTTTTATTCAAGTCAAGACCTTAAACAAAATTTCTTCGGAGAAAGAATAATCAGAAAGGATTACATCCAATTCCAATTATTTTAATAGATCTAATTATTTGACTAGAATGTAGATATAAGAGCCTGTGTGTGACATTTCCAACAATTTGATATGTGCATGAGGTTCAAATAATGAGCTGCCTTGACAGACAAACAATGCTGTTATTAGGTTGTGTGACTTCTTTAAGATACTTCCAGGCCTGATCTTTCTACACAGCGCATGGTGAAGGATCTGGCTGTGCAGATGCACAGTATATATAATACTTAAGGAGAGAGCAGGTGGTGTAGGCTAAGATCAGACTGAACATCTGTGCAGGCTTATCTTAGTCTTCACTGTCTGCCAAACCTTTGTGAAAAGCAAGACCAACTTAACCCTTGTCATGCTTAATTAATTTTGGCTAAAATTATCCATCAAAATCAAAGGGCGAAATCCACTGAAAGTACCAACTCTAGGTCAATTTTTATTTGAAAAACTAAATCTATTAACAATTCTGGTGTGAAAGTGAGAAACAGTAGGTGTAGACTGACATCAGACTGCACATATGTGCAGGCTGATGTTTGTCTATAGCTCCTGCCAATGCAGTAATATTCCGGGTTCAGCATGACAAGGGTTAAGATTTGAACAGTAAGAGAAGGATTAATATATATATTAAGTGAACAGTCATCAATAATATCCTATCAGTCACACTGAATTGTGATAATCATTCACTGTTGATTGATCTTTACTTAAGTATTTCTTTGTAATCAGTCTTGGATCTTGAACGAGAGGACAAATTTCACATGTCTTTCAAACATACTGAATCGACAACAATTAATATTTGATTTCAAGTAAAATTTAGTGTTTTTCCCAGGGGGGGTACAGGGCATGTGTGGGGGGAGGGGGTGTAGAAGATACACCCCTTTTTACCAATTCACCTTCCCCCACATTGCCTTAAGAATTTCTGTTACCTGTCACCCGTCAAGACCTTCATAGGTTTGAGCCTCTATGGTCCTTTTACTTATTATTGCTTGAACCCTCTTCCGGCCCAAAGCATTTGAGAGCAAACTTGACTGGATTAATTTTCCAGAAAATATTCAAAGCACTTTTATAACTATTATATATTATAACCCTTTACAATGTCATTGGGCCAACTGTTCCAAGAAGTGAGTATACTGACCCCGCTTTGTGTGAAATTAGTTTTGCACATTTTTTTTTTGTTTTTTTTTTAAGAGTTTGAATTTGTGTCCTCTTGTGATTTTACACTTCTGTTTTGTGCCAAATGGGAATAATTGTAAAGATATGATTTAATTGAATCAAATCTGGTAAAGCTGGAAATCAAGGCATAGCTTTACTCCTCTCAATGGAGACTGGTTGACAAATAACACGGAAGTCAAACCCAAGAAAGGGGGTGCATGTCAGCAAGAAAAGTCAGAACTGTTATTTGTAACTTTTTATTAAGGAGATAAATTGTTTAAGCTCTGGTGGGGGAAGGGCAACTTCTAACAAAGAATTCAGCTTATACAACTATCTGTTATATAATTGTGCAGATATTTAGGAGGGGGGTGGAAATTCCTAACAAAGAATTCCTCTTATACAACTGGTCAGTTATATAATTGTGTAGATATTTAGCCTATACAATGATCATGTTTCAAAACCATGCAATGACTGCATTGTCATCTTAGCGTTATCAACTCAATCCATTTATTTGCAATCAACACTGTTGACATAGTGACACATAGGCCTGAATTGGAGAAGATAATCTTTTCAGTACAAATGTACCCTTTTGTCATTCAGAGGAAGCCATTTAACAAATACATGTACGATGCCAGCTCTCCTGCAATGCTCAATTTAACCCTTTCCTGTTTTACAAAATTTTGGACCTGTCCAAATTCAAAGGTTTGCAGACGAAAATTTAAAGTGGATTTAATTTGAAAAATAACCATTCAGTAGGGTAGAAAATAGTGTGGAAAAAGAAGAAATTGCTTGTCAGAAGCAATTTCTTCTTTTTTCACTATTTTTTCTCATTCATAAAATCACAGGCGTGTAAAAGGCAGGGATGAAACAGCAAAGGGTTTATCTATCGCTAGATCAATTGAATGAGATTTTAGAAATTTAGCAAGTTATGTGTGTTTTTCAGAGTTCAACCCATCGGCTACTACTTTTTGACATCAGCCTAAAGGGCCTATAAGACCTAAATCTAACAGGTCCTCCATGAAAATTATATTTTTTTCTGCAATTTACAGAGTAAATTTTAAGAAAACACTGTTTGAAAAAGAAAAAAAATGCTTTTAAAGAACTAATTTTTTTTTTCTCATTGCCTCCATAGAGTATTAAAAAAAGTTTTGAAAAGTGAACTTTATTAAATAACTAATATAATATTATGGAAACAATGTTGGGTTCAATTACTTCTACATATAATAGAATATGAATCAATTATTTGGTGAACTTTTGTAATCAATTAATAATAGATTACTCTAATTTTACAAATGTAAATTATTATAAATTATTATATCAATTATTATATACTTTGGATAAAGTAATCATACTGGTGATTACATGATGATTACATTGATTACTTGCTTTAAAGAAATAGATCTATTTAAAGAATCTTGACATTGAGATAGCTCTGAAAGGAAAATAGTCCATCATTTAGTCATAATTTAATGCCATCTAAATGCCACTTAGTCTGCTCTAACAGGCTATATACTCAGATAACTTTACTTTTCCAACCATGATTTCTAAAATCTGAATAGAATCTAGATCTAGGATCAAGCATAATTTCTATACAACTTCCCACTGTCCTAAATAATTTTGAAATCTGGAATTTGTTTCATACAAAAGAAGTTTCTATTTGACTGTCTTTATTCTTGGAAATGTGTCGTCTGCTGAATTCGTCTGCAATAGTTTTAAGAATGAATCAGTCCAAATTCAACGAAAAGAAATAAAAACGAACTAACCTCTTCTGGAAGTTTAGCCGGTCCTGGTGAAAAATTAATAACTTTCTTGGTTTCAATTTGTTGAGCAGACATTTTCCAGTTTTCTTGTGCATAAATATTCTGCAAATAAAGCCGATGTGGTCAGAACGACAGTTAGAACTAAAGAGACCGAAAAACAGCTGAAACAGTCTATTTCATTAATTCATGTGAAATCACATGACTATGTTTACCGTCTTTCAATTGGCGGTTATACTTGTCACAGCACTGATTGGTTGGTTACTTAGTCTGAGTACATAGCACGCATTCGGTGTATGATAGAGAAATCCTCAAAACCTTCCGTACTGAACCGAAAGTAGGACGATTGGCACCGATTTGCAGTGTACAGCAGATGCAAAAAATCATGCAAAATGCATTGTGCATTATCTTTACCCTTTATTCGATATTTATGTGATATCGAGATATCATCGGGTCACGCCGGACCCTTAGACATATGTAAGCTATGTAGTTTTGCTTCATTTATGAAAGGGAAATGACCTAGACCTATAATCTTATCAATTCTCTCCAAAAGTTAGGAATATGATAATCATTTAAAACCATATGCTTATTTTCATCTTCATAAATGTCACGTTACTAAATGGAATGTTGATTTTATGAGGAAGATGCTGGCCATTGAAAATTTAGCCATATCACGTGACCTTTCCCATATTTGGATGTCCCGTCCTTATTTGGGCACTCTACTACAAAGCTTACTTCAACAGCTGTTTAGTATGTTAAATAGGTCACGTTTATGTAGGCCACAGATATAAATAAATAGGTTAATGGATTTTGTTATATAGACAAAGAAATAGGACAAAGCAATAGGAACTTAAATCTTTGGCTTATCATATCATATTTAGGCCCAATTATTTATTTTTTTCGTAACAATGGTAACCGTGATTTTAGAATGCTTGTTCCACCCAAACCCTTTCTCATGCTATCTGTCGATCCAAACAGTTTGATGACGAAATTTTGTCCTCTCCGGCCTTGACTTTATTTTAACAGTACACCCTACCATTGTCTAAAGCAGACGACAGGCTGAAAATTGACCCGATCGCAGAAATTGGCCCGCCCAAACATGCAAATGTCTCTAGTAGAATCCCAAGATTTTTACGTCCCTGTTAACCAAATTCACAAGGAAATATTGTTGAAAAAGAACCTTCTGTTAAAACAAATAGCTTCTTTTCCCCGAATCTTCTGCGATTTTTTTTAATCTAAATTGATTATTAGACATATAGCTTCCTATGTAATTATTTATGCATGGGCGTATCTAGGACTTTGAAATTTTTACGCACTCCGAAGGCGACTACCAAATAAATAGGATAAAGGCGATTTGTGGACTGTAAAAAAAAAATGGATGCCTTTTCTCAGCTCCCTTTTTCTGATTTGATCGTTGGTGAGTGATCAAAACATCGTAACTACAGCTTAAATAAGCTGTAGTTACGATGTTATGAACATTCATCACCAATATTATTCAACAGATAATTACTTCTTTTACGCACTTGCGTAAATTGCGTAATGGGAGCTACGCCCTTGTTATGAAATACGCATTCTAGTTGACATATGCTGGATCCAATCCTTTGTACAAATATTAAATCCTCCGGGGTCCGTTTTACTAAACATCTTACGATCTTTTTTGCGTAGGTCAAAAGTTAAATTTGATTCTACAGTTGAACTAATTATGGAATTCTGCTATGCATCATCTCATTGGAAGGAGATATTGCAAGGCAGAATCTAACACTGAATTAAAACACAAGGTACGACTTTAGATTTTAACTTACGATTAATATTTTTCGCAAGAAATTTAGTTAAACAGGCCCCCGAGTCCTCGGATTGTGCCCTTTCGCGTGACGGATCTCAATTACAATCTTTAATTAGTGAGTTATGGTTTCCAATAATATTCAAAATAGCTGATCTAAGCCATGAAATCAAAGATCCCTTTCTCAAAGACGCCTGTCATGTGATCGGTGATAAATGTTCTGACAAATCTCTCTCTCTCTCTCAAAAAAAAAAAAAAAAAAAAAAAAATAAAAAAATAATTTATAAATAAATAAATAAATAAATAAATAAATAAATAAATAAATAAATAAATAAATAAATAAATAAATAAATAAATAGATAAATAAGTAAATAAATAAATAACATTATAGACTAAATAAAGAAGACAATAAGATAAATAAATGAATAAAAGAAATTCAAGCACACAACTTTTCGAAAGTAACCTTAGGACGTTGTGTGCAAAAGATTTTTTTCATTGAATCAGAGCTGCAGAAAGAGGGGTAAGGCCCAATTTTGGATTTTAGCGATCAAACTATTTCATTTATTATAGCATAAACCCTATGATGTTGGTACTTGTTGGAATCGTCTCACAGAGACGATTCAAATGAATACCCATCTTATAGGATTTTATTGAGAAGTAAAGATTTCAGACTGGCTTTACCCCTTCCCCCTCTCTTCATTTCTGTAAAGTCGAAATGCGCAGCGATAGGCATAAAGTTACTTTGGCGAGAAATTTGACAAACGTAATGACAGTCCTGCGCTCAGGATGACAAAACAGTACAAACTATTTACAAACTATACTCCGCTTTGCACCGAAGTGCACATGCAAAACGGGGTATACTTGCAAACAGTGTACACCTTTTTGTCATCCTGAACGCTGGACTGATTCTAGCCAATTTTAGAGTTTTTTGGTTGATCAAGTGATATTTAATCATCTGTGATGAATACTTTCAAAAAATCGTATATATCACCATTTTTTCTGACTACTTGCTAACTCTTTCGCGGGCACCGGTACAATACACTTTAAATCTACGGCGTTTGTGCCCCGTGGGACGAAATGGAATGTGATTAAAAGTCGCGGTCAAGTTCAACGTGTCAATTTCTGTACCGTTTTGGTCAAACTGACCTATGATGACCCCAGGTTTTATAAACATTGGAAACGGACCTTGCATTTGACCAAATCGAATCACTCGGTAGAGGCGTGAAACATCTTTTCAGTGTCACGGTAGCAAACCCTGTCCAAGATCACCCCTCTGCTAGTATTAAATTGATAAACTTGCCAGCATTTCTAGTAAGTCTGGTGCAGGCCCTACCAACCTATTGAACACTTATACGTAGAAATTCAATCCATTTTTGTTGGCGTTATATAAATATAGACACCGTTCCAATTAATGACATGATGAAACTGACCACAGGTGACCACAAGTCAAGTTATTTTGACACTGGAGGTTTACACCGAAACATTGCACCAGATCGATTCTATAGTCTGTTTCTACATATTAATCATGTACTGCGATGGCATTGTGAATCTGCTGTCAGTGTTGATTTTAAGACAACTGTTATCAGAATTTTAAAGTTGTTTCCCACTCATGACGATGCCAAACGAAGGTTTTTGACAATTTCTGAAAATCAACAGTTTTAGATATTAAGACGGTCTTGCAGAGCCTATTGGTTAACCATGGTGTTTAGCTCTGTAAAATCTGAAAGAAATGAACTATCCCCACCCACTCGAAAAAAAGCGGGGGAGTGGGGGGCGGCCCCTGGTTTTACTGATTTATCGTTCCTTTACATACTGTCCAGCTCAAATATTCGTAGAAGATTGATTGATTGATTGAATGGGGTTTTACACCGCTTTCAACATTATTTCAGTTATATCGCGACGGCTGGAGAACCTAACAATGGTTTCCTGGTATTTCTCTCACCAGTACAACCACCACATCCTTTCCTAGCCTCCAGCTGCTATCTCACATAGGTCTACGATTATCAACCCATTGGTGAGAGACAAATAGTCGGAAAGAATGAGTGCCGCCGTCGGGGATCGAACCCGTGACCTCTGGATTGACAGTCCGACGCTATTCGTAGAAGAGGAGATGGGGCTATTCAGTCCGACCACAGTGGGTTGAAATTTTACGACAACTATGCCAAATCTCTGTTCCTAATAATAGCTATTGCTTTGAAACTTTACACATCATTCTACGACCGTAATCTCAGCCTTAGCCCAAAAGATTCGATACTCTAATATTAAATCTAGTAGCATTTCAACCCGGCCTTGCTTGCACCTGTTGTTAACTATATCTCCACTTCTAAGAAAACTACTGCTATGAAACTTTGCGCCTTCTTCTTTCGCCCAACTCTCTTAACAAAGGTTCATTACTATTGACAATCAATTAAGTAGAATTGGAACCCTTTTCGGTGTAGAAATCTTGGTTTAGGTGTTTACGTGCAACTACGAGGGAAGATCCAGAAGTTCGAAAAATGAGACAATTACTCTCGCATTTTTCGCTTGTTCAGTATACAATGTAGTAAATGTGCAGATTAGTATCTACGGAGAGCATAAATTATATTATTTTTTCATAATTATCTTTAGCGACCTAAGAATACGTTACCATGATAACATATGTATGCTTAGGCGGGGGAGTGTGAAAAATTAATTAAACTCTGTTTAATTAATCAAATTTTCTTTAAGTTTTCTGAAACTTTAGTTGAAATTCCATGGCTAAATTAAAAACAAGGCTAAAAGAAAACTATTTGCCATATCTAAAGCTTGTTGTGAAATTATTCAAGGAAACAGAATGCTGAGACGTCAGCAGCAAAATACGAATGCTGTTTATTTTTCGAATTTTGTCAGGTACTTATGTTATTCACCAACACAAAAATTTCCGATGATTTTGAATGATGATAAAAATTTGCATAATAGACCTTTTCCTAAAGATACCCTGGATAATCGAAGAGGACCAGCCTTCAAAGGAGGATTTAGAATGGTCTAATGGAGTTTCAACAAACGAACTTGTACCTATTGTTTCTCATTATTTTTCCAAAATAAAGGCCATGAATATGAGCCTCAACTTTAATAGATATACTATGCACAAAGAAAGTTTTCACAATTTTGATTCTTAATGGTTTGTCGATAATTTCTCTAATTTCGTTTATCAGACACAGAAAGGTATGAGATTTAGTAGACACGAGTAAAAAAAATACGTCGCATACCACGTTCTTGCACCCCGCATACGTATAGGGTCTTTGTCTTGATTTATGCAATGTACAGCCGATACTGAATGTTAACATTTAAATAAGTTCCAAATTTGTTACACAGATGACGCATTTAAAGAATGTATAATTTTCATTTTGATAGTTATTTTTTCTGCAGGTTCATAACACCATTTTACGAACTTTTGGATCAACCCTCGTATAAAAAATATGGATTCTATATATCTTTATTTCTTCTTAAGACATTGCTTGGAAACTATGCAACATAAAATTAGCCTCTAGAAAAAGGGTCATCACTCTTGACAATTAATTTAGTAAACATGAAAACCTTTCAGTTCTTAGCAATCCTTGTGGTTAAGTTTAAATCATATTAAAATGTGAAACTGATGTATTTCTAGAATTATTCCTAGTGTTTCAACTAAAAAAATTGCTTGGAAACTTTGAACATGCTTCTGCGCTTCTAGGTAAAGATTCAGTAATTCAGTAACATGAGGTGTTTTAGTGGAATTTTAACTCAATTCAGACTTAAAAAAATTCCGAAATGGTTAAGGTTTTACGCACCAGACCATATCTCTGATACTAATTATGCTTTTGCTCTGAAGCTTATGTTTTTGCAATTGATTCTGTGATTATTATAATTTTACTCTCGTGGTAAGTATGTATTACTATGAAGTTCATTCTATAAAATTTCTTCCGAAGTCGACATTGAACTGTTACTATCCAGTCCCAAGAATTCGAGCTTCGCTGTCCTGTGACAGCTCAGGGTTTGTTAACAAAAACTTAGAATTTAGTTGACACCTAGTCTTTTTTTTTTTTTTCTTTTTTCCTGATCATTATTTATTTGTTATTTATGTATAATTACGTTTTACATGAGTTCTCTCACGTTTTTAAAGTATATGTACTTATGTTTGACCAATTTGTCCTTTTTAAGAGTAACATTAGGAAACGAAAGGGTCCAAAATGGAGTATATTTCACTGATCAACCAATATATCCTCTTTATGATAAAAACAAATAATCGAGTACTGTAAACAATCGCCAACGCTGAAATACACAAACTATCACGTAAAGTTGAAGTTTCACTTTGCGTGATGTTTATTTTAAAATCAAAATGAGCTACTCAGCTTTCAAAAGGCTTTCCATGTGCTGTGCTAACATCTGGTCTAATTAAAATTTCATATGACAAAGTGAAAAAAAAGATGCTTAAGATTAACGCATTTTTCCCCTCACTTTTTAATGTGAATTTTGATTAAACCTTCGGATAGCCTGACACATGCAATAACTGTACTAATGAAAACAGGTTTAACACAAAAATTCCATGTACGGTTTTCAGGCAGGAAAGCGAAACTACAAAACATGCTTGTGCATTTCAGACTTATACACCCCCCCCCTTCAGCATGAAAACCGAAAAAGGTGCATTTCGATTTGATCTTAGCTCTTTAATCGTTTTGGCCGTGATTTCGGTCCCCTAACTTTCAGTATTTGATAATAGTCATTTTTCATGCGTCACTCATCAATAGGCGAATGATCCGCCTAAACGGTGGGATGGCCTACCTGGATACTACTACTACCTCGGCTCGGAAAAAATGTAGTGGTTGTATGTTTGTGTAAGAAACGATTAGAAACCCGTTATCATATGCACCAGCTTCAGTGATATAACCGTTATACTGTTGAAAGCGGCGTTAAACCCCACACAAACAAAAAGTCCTCGTGAAAAATATCTGTACAGAGGCTAGGTAAAGAAATAGAGGAGTACTTCGTGTTTCAGTGCAAGAACGAGTTCTCTTTCATTGAGGGAATAGTTAAGCTATAAGCAATTGAAACGGGAGTGGCGAACAAAGCTTTTGTGATTCACTTAATGAAAGATAAATCGATCTTACACAGAAAATCACGTGATTATTCTAGGTAAGAACTTTGAATAGAGGAGTATTGTTTAAGAATTTCAGCCTAAGTTCAATATCGATTCATCTTTCGTTGAAGGAATACTAGCTACTATCAATTTTTTCGATGGCGAACAAAGCTTTTGTGGTTCACTTAATTATATGTAAAGATAAATCGGCCCCGAAAAAATGTGATCGATTATGCTATTTCTTTGATGCTAAAATGATACGAAATGGGGACATTTTACAAGCTTAAAGAGCGCCATATTTGTGTTAAAGGCCTTTCTCAGATATACCATATACGGGGAAATGAACCCAAATAGGGTATATAAACATATATTTTGTTACTTCAATGGTTCAGCGGTGAGCTTATCAAGTGATAAACTACCATTAGTTTTTCGATAATTCTACCGAAATGAATTAAAGAAAAGCATTCCCTGCGTTCAGGATGAAAACGTTAGCGAAGCGCTTTCGAAATGATTCCTAGCTTTGCACGTATGTGCACGTGCAAAGCGGGGTATCATCTCAAAGCGCTCGCGAAACGTTTTTACATCCTGAACACAGGGCTTGTTACGACTTGAAGCATAATTCAGTTTCCTCATCAAAATCTGATATTCTGATGTCTGCAGATGTGTGACAGTTTAAAGCCATTCACCCAAACATTGAGAAATTGACCCCTCATTTTATAGCCTACTTTTTCTTTCACGTTATATGATACGTGAGTGACCCCTTTTAAAAGAAAAATAACCTAGATTGATATATAAAATAGATTATTATCTTATACTGTCTACAACCGTGTCCCGTATTTGTGACCCATTTTGGGAAGAAGAGGGGACCACCAGAAAATTTATTATTTTTACATTTATTAATTACCACATTTATATGGTGCCTTTTTTCATACAGCGGTACATTCAAACTCGCTTCACTATATCTCAATAAAATATATGTAAAAGTAAAACATGAATGATCTAAAAAAGGAAATAAATATTTTGCTAAATACCAAATGATTATTAAACATTTCTTCATGAAAAAAAAACTTGTCTTCAAAAAAGGACTTCAGTTTGCTTAATATGACTATTATATCACCATACTATATCACACACAAAAGAATTGTGAGTAAATTTTATATCCTTTAAAAAGTTCACCACAAAAACTATATGATTTTATTAGAACTGTTTCAAAGAATTCATTTTTTAAAGAAAAAGTATGATTTGAAAGAAAAAAAATACAAGAAACAGCATCTTCAATAGGGGGACAGGTTACCCCAGGGGGGAACAAGTTACCCCGTGGTAACCTGTCCCCGAGGACACGTTACACAGGGGGGCACGTTACACTGTTACACCACACCCACTCCTAGAAGAGATCAATTTTGTGAAATTGTTATGAATTCCACCCTCAATTTTAGGAGATATATTGATTTTTTATTTTTTTTATTTTTTAACATCGAAAAATCCGAAAACTTAATCATCATATCTGGATGTTCGAGTGATATCGGACAGCACGTAAAATGTATTCCTTTCTCTGTAGACAACACCTTGTTAAAGGAGCAATCTCGCTCATTACAAATGATTTTCCTCATTTTCTTACGCGTCACGTGCGTTGAATATACAGTACATGCATTTCACAAATTATTGGTGTACTCATGGCCTTAAGATTCACACCACTCGTAAAAGTATAACGTTAGTTGTTCATTCAATGAAATGAAAATCGATCTTACACTGAACTTGACAGACGATTATCATCTATGTCTTATATTAACGCGAGAGTCTTTTCAAAAAGTTCCACTTCACTTGAGACAAAAAAGCATTCTTCAAACTTTGAACTTGCATATTCTTATGATCGATTCACGATCATCATGATTCTCTTGTTGAATGATAGAACACGTAATAATATTTTGCAGGAGTTCATTCACATGTACATACAGTGAAATGTGCATAAAACGACCACTTTATGGACCACGAAAAAGCGGTCGTTAAAGAGAATGGTCGCTTAAGCCTAGTTTACATTTGCCACGGTCGCCGTACGATATCATAGACTGCGATTTTTTGTATGATATTTCTGACCGGTCTCCGCACGGTTTTTCGTTAATCTGCTATTAGAATTACTGAGATGCCCGTGCGCCGAACGCAAGGTAATCGAGCGATAACCACATGGAGATCCTGCGTTTTGTCAAATATCTACACCATAACCGTGCGGCCGCCATACGCTCACCGTATAGTACCCGCGCGGGGATTGTAGGATAATCTGTTAAAGAGTTTTAGGCCAAACATCGCATGGGACCCGTGCGATGTCCGTGTGGCGATTGTGAGATGCCTCTACGACGATTCTACGGGCTACGGTCTCCGTGCGGTCTTGCGATTTTTAAAAACTTATATGATCATTTTCTATACAAAATCGCAAGGGTACACGGCACCCGTAAAACCTGGCGCTGACCGCGCGGACACCGTATGCCTCCGCACGGCACCGCACGATTTTTGGGTTACGGCGAGTTACAGGCGAGCTGCAGCCGTACGGGCCCCGTATGCCAAATGTAAACTAGGCTTTAGTACACATTTTGTTTACAAATAAGACACAATTTTGATTGAATATGTATGTAATTACGAATTTCTATCATAATCATTTATGACGATCTAACAACTTTTAAAAACATAGCCATGATTAATTTACAATAATTTTAGACCACTAGCATATATTTCAAGGGGATTTTAAAGACGGTCCATTACTAAAAGTTGTCGCTAAATAGGCGTGGTCGCTCGACCAACAATGATGGACTATTTTTTGGCCTGATTAAGCAGGCCATAGGAAACAACCCTGTATTCTGGAAATTGCATAGGAAAAAGATAATTGAGTCAAAAACCGAACAAGGTGTGTATTACGTAGCACTTTTGTGCTTACGCGCGCGCAAAAATATGTCTAATATACGTCATCAACTTTTGTGCGACACGCTTTGTGTGTTCAATGAAGTGCTTGCATATCACTATACGCTGTGTTAAAATCAAAGTACTGATAGTACCGAAGGCGAGGGACCTGAATAGACGAAACAGCACACGAGGTCAATTTTCTAGAATATAACCTTGATAATTCACCTTGTCCTTATCATAAATACCAGATATTGTCTTTCTTATCACTGCCAAAATCACTGCTGTGCTTCAGATACATAGCTTTTATGTTCGATCTTGACGAATGACCTTGCTAAAAGGGAAAATAAGAAAATGCTGCTAAATAACAATTTCTCCTTTCTCCCTTGTATTATCTACCCTTTCTGCGACAAATTTTACTAATTTGCCCACTTATTGTATGTATTCTGCAACCCTTTACAAGTTGGACCTGTCTAAACATTTGTTGTCTTATAATGGCTTATTCTTAAAATAAAAGCCTTGGCACATCCTTAAACCCTTAAACAGAAGACAAAATTTTAGACTGGGTCAACTTGGAACAGGTTGCAGACAACAAATCAACATGAGTGTAATTTGATATAGATCTAGGGTAGAAATTAAAAAATAATTGGGTATGAGTATAGGGTGGACCATATTGTGTGAAAGGGAGAAATTGATCCTATCAATTTCTTGTGCTCTCTCAGTAAAATACAACTTCTCTGTGGAATTCAATTCGATGTAAATGAAAGAGCCGACGAGCTTGTGCCTCTAGAAAAACATTATTAGCACGATTGTCAGACGAAATGATCGAATGGATAAATTGACCGACTAGTAGCAAACCATTCAACTCAACTAAAATTATACATTGCGAGATGGGACTGTCTGCAAAGCGGTATCGGGTGTAGTAATCTATACCTTGGGAATTAGTTGTTTTTGGCGGACACAGCACAATAAAGTGAGCATACCGTTCGACATTTTTCCTTTGAAGTGAGTTCGAAATGTGGCTTATGATCCCTATAGGTAAATGGAAACATTGGTTTCCTTCTCCTTAATTGCCTTGCTAAAATGATTCAAAAATTTGAGTGCATGCCTTCAAATGTCACCTTGACTCTTTATAAACCAGGCCTTCAGGGCTTATAGCGCTTTGATTTTTCCAATGTTGAAGGAAGTAAACTATTTTTCTATATACCGTTTTTTCTTCACTAATGTTTTAGTATTCTCTTTTTAGGTCACCCGTCAAGTTAAGTACAAGAAGATCAAGTTCAACGACAAAAATACCGTGTCACGTTTACATCAAAAGGCAATTCGTAATAAAGCGTATATGAGCGTAATAATCTAAATGTCTTTTTGACACGTTTTATGCGGATACATTGTGACATGCTTTCCTCCGCGAGTAGTTCATCAACTTTAATCGCTATCCTGTAGGGTATGTGAAGATCAGACTGCCTGTCTGTGCAGGTCTAAGTCTTTATTACCTGTCAAGGTTTTGTGTACGGTGGAACTGCATCGCAAGGGTTAAAAGAAGAATTTAGACTTACTCTGAGAATGTACCTTTGTTTAATTGAGCTGATTTTGTGTAGGCTATAATCAGAAACATTGATGAATTACATACCAAGTTGTGTGTGTGTGTTTTGTTTTAATATACGGGAATTGGACATTTTTTCCCCAAAAGTTACCAGAACGATTTTTGTATTTGTGAACCGTCACACAAAAATGGACCTGGGCAGTGCGTAAAGAGTCGATCCTAGTCAGACTGCGCAGACTGACAGGGGTCGAAACCTGTTCGCACTTCACCAATTTTCTGAATCTAAGCTACCTTCCTGTGAACGAATTTTTCAAATGCTACCCCTGGTTGGTCTGTACTACATCCAATCCCCTTTTCAAATGTTTATTTAACGTAGTTCCCAGATGGCCGCTTCTCGCGTGACGGTGCACATTTTTTTCAATTCCACGGTTTTGCAAGCTGTATTTATGTAAAGACAGTCATGATTACTGAGGCAATGACTTCCACTCTACCCGGGCGAAGAAATGATCGCCATTACATGTACGAATACAACTCAAAAGACACTTTTTTAGCTATTGTTGTTTGAAAATGATGTCTTAATGTTGCCATCTATACATAAAGATATTATTATTATTATTATAATTATTATTATTATAATTATTATTATTATTATTATTATTATTATATTATTATTATTATTATTACTCAATACGGGCGTACATTTTGGCCCAAGTCAACGTTCAGGATCACACCACGTCCGCGAACGTTTGAAAATAGCACCCACTTGCGTTCAAAGCAGGGCACAACTTCTTAGACATTTCGTGAACGTATCCATCCTGAAGGCATGGTTGGTCAGTCTTCGCAGTCTGACCAGGATCCATGCACTTCTAGCTTATTTGAGATATCTTGTAATGTCTCCATGATAGTTTGGTTCTTCGTTAGATCCGAACACAGTAAGGCACATGGATGCCTAAGCGAGAAGCAGCTGTACCGTTACTGCCTACTGCCATAGGGAGCCGACACATGATGATTTAGTCAAACAAAATGTTTTTAGAAAATAAATAGATATAAATACATTATCTCATAATTTATTTCTATTTTTTTTTCTTTGGTGAAATCATCATGTGCCTGGCCCCCTGTGCCTTTAAGTTATGACTGTTCCGCACTGAGCCGAGTGAAAAACAACCCGTTTTTGAAGGCCTGCCTGGACACAACTAAAGTTTTCTTTTCAACGATTAGTTGGATGCTGAAACTTTTTGATAAATCGAGGGGTCAGTGCAACACTATTGTAAGTGCCTATAAATATAAAGGCACTTACAAAAGTGTTGCCTGACCCCTCGACATGTTTTCGAAGTTCGCGTGGTGTAAGGAAACGATAGAAAGAGAGAGAGAGAGAGAGAGAGAGAGAGAGAGAGAGAGAGAGAGAGAGAGAGAGAGAGAGAGAGAGAGAGAGAGAGAGAGAGAGAGAGAGAGAGAGAGAGAGAGAGAGAGAGAGAGAAAAAAGTTTGCACAGTCATGTGTAAAACTAGGCCACAAGTAATCCATGTTAGTATGTATATTGTCTTTTATGACTCCGCAGGTCATGTGGATAAGAGGACAGGGTCGATATTACGTCAACTGTCACGTACTCAGTCAGACGACTTATTGTCGTCTGCTTCGTCTAAATTGCTATTTCGTTCTTTTTACCATTTTTGTGGCATCTTTTCTCAGGGATTATTTGAAGTAATACTACTGAAGCGAAAATAGAAACAAGGAATGTAAAAAAGTATTTCTTTAGGAATAATTGGAAGAAATCCGATCATTGAAAGGAAGTAAAAAAGTAGTTAAAGTCATTTAATGCACCTTACACAAGACCTTTTTGTTGGTTCCAACTCAGTCAAGGTCATGAGTTAAGGTTGATATATTTTTTCAATGTCATGTTATGAAAGATTAAGCCTTAAACATTGGCCATAAAGTTGAAAAAGTAAGTGATATATTTCATATATGTGACCCGTCACGCGAAAATGGACCATCTGGGTAGTACGTAAAGTGTCGACCCTAGTCAGACTGCGCGGTTTGCGCAGACTGACTAGGGTGGAAACTTTTCGCAATGTGCTTATTTTCTGAATCTAGGATTTCTACATTCCAGCGAAAGGTAGATAACCTCTGGTTATCCTGTACTAGGATCAATCTCTTTTTCAAACATTTATTTTACGGGGTTCCCAGATGGTCCTTTTTTGCGTGACGGGTCATATATTCATCTACATGAGTAATGCTTGAGACAATACCTTCCTTGGGGTACAAGTCAAGGTCATTGATCAATGTCAATGTAATATTTTTCAAGGTCACTGGTGTTCAGCATTAAACCTTAAAATTTTGAATCCTAAAGATATAGTGTTATTATAAGGGACGTATATTGCTTATGGTCAGTGATGAACTGATAAATCGATAAAAATCGATTTCCAGATGGTTTGGGCTTCATAAGGAGACTTTTCTGTTGCTACTAACTTCAAGTGAATCAGTCAAAAACAAGGTAAATTCTCGATCAAGGTCAAGCTTGTTTGAAATCAAACCGTAAATATTGGGCATAAATTTAGAAAGGGAAGTGATATGTATATATAGTCTCCATATTTCACATGCGTATTGATTGTGGCTATTCGAGCTGTAGTTATGACGTTAAATGCGCTCATAAAAGAGGGTGTTTTGATAAAATGGTGGTAAATAACGTAGGTCAATAGTTATGACATTTAAAATGAATGATTTGATTGGCCGTTTGCTTTGTTTGAGTTCCAGCAGCGATATGTTATTCTGCGTTATCATTCAACTGGCGGGGCATGGCTTAGCCGTGACGTAATATTTCGAGATTAATTTTCAATATTTTGGGTTCTGTCAAAGTTTGTCCGCAATTATCGTTAACGCGTGCACATAACTGTACCCTAATCATGGATTATAATTGTCTGTCAGCCTGATAAGCTCAGTCGGTAGAGCACCGGACTTCAGAACAGTTGAAGGTTGATCGCGTGGATTCGATTCCCGAGCTTGCACACTAACAAGCCTGGGGGATCAAACTGATGCGAGATATTGAGATACCTCCATTTTTCCGCAAGAAATCTCATTAAAGCTGCCTTAAAGAGAGAAAGGTCTCAAAACAAAAATGTACTCTAGTGAAGGATTTGGTTAATTTCTCGCTAAAAATTCTGAATATCTTATATTATTTGGCAAAATGATATTTTTACACATACAATTCTGTGCAAGAATTATCCTTGATATCTAATAGTTTTTTTTCTTTCTTTTTTTTTTTTTTTTTTTTTTTTTTTTTTGTTTTTATTTGTTTTGTTTTTTGGGTTTTTTTTTTTCAGATGGGACGTTAAACCGAAGTCTCTAGTGACGGTGCTTTACACTGAGCACGTTAAACATGACGGAATTCAGTAGTAGTTTTCATTCGGTCTGTTGCAGTTTACGGAAATGGCCGAGAAATGTTCGGATTGCTGCAGTTTCGTCACGTATCCTTGCACTACCCCCCCCCCCCCCCTCCCCATAACAACTAACCGTCTTCTGAGGGGCGTCGCTCATCAAAAAGGCATATTCTACGCTAGCGACGATAAATAAACGGAAATACACATACGTCACTACTAGGGTTTATAGAATTAATTTGATATAATTGTGGATATTTTTTTCGGTTCAATCTTTAATATTTTAGCACCATTTAAGCGAACCAGACGGAGCTTTCCCATTTTTAGCCCTCAGAATTTTTAGACAAATGCTAAAGCATTATTTTAGTCGGTGTTGTTATCATCGTCATACGACTACATTTTTGTAAAATCTCTTGTCCTACTTAAGACATTCGCTTGAAACTTGGTAATTTTGTTTACTATCAAAAGAGGATCATTATAACATCAATCGTGTTTTTTCTGCATACATTTTCGTATGAAATGTTTCCATTTTGACCTAGATACATGTATTTATACCCTATCAAGTTCTTAACAGTAGATCTTTAGCACCCTCACTCTGCTGTCTGATTATTTAAGACTGCTCCGACATTAAAGAGTCTGGAGATGATGGTAAAAAAATTGATTCAAGCTCAAACCATTGGGGTCCAAAATAACCCCCTACCACCATATAGACCAATAATATAAACTTTATATTATTGGTCTATATGGTTACGAAACAACCCCTCTACCACCATATAGACCAATAATATAAACTTTATATTATTGGTCTATATGGTTACGAAACAACCCCTCTACCACCATATAGACCAATAATATAAACTTTATATTATTGGTCTATATGGTTACGAAACAACCCCTCTACCACCATATAGACCAATAATATAAACTTTATATTATTGGTCTATATGGTTACGAAACAACCCCTCTACCACCATATAGACCAATAATATAAACTTTATATTATTGGTCTATATGGTTACGAAACAACCCCTCTACCACCATATAGACCAATAATATAAACTTTATATTATTGGTCTATATGGTTACGAAACAACCCCTCTACCACCATATAGACCAATAATATAAACTTTATATTATTGGTCTATATGGTTACGAAACAACCCCTCTACCACCATATAGACCAATAATATAAACTTTATATTATTGGTCTATATGGTTACGAAACAACCCCTCTACCACCATATAGACCAATAATATAAACTTTATATTATTGGTCTATATGGTGGTAGGGGGATACTTCGGACCCCTATGGTTGAAACGATGTACCAAAGGGAAAATGATCAATTGTTATTGCAACGCCCCCTTCTTTTTCTACAATATTTTAAATCAACCCAATGCAATAAGACCACTTCTACAGGAACTTGAAATTCAGCTTATAAAATATATCTGTCATTATATGCATTTGAGTAATTAGTCCGATAGTGTCCTTCTCTATATACATGTATGCACTCAGGCTAATTCCACTGGAATTTGAAATACATCCAATAATAGATATCTGTACAAAAGGATTTGAGTAAACTGTCCTAGATTGTCCATCTCTTTAAACGTTTAAGTACTCATGCTTATTCCACAGAAACTTGAAATTAAGTAAAAATAATAAAAAAAAGGGAAAAAAATATTTGTCATTAAGCCTTTGAGTAATTAGTCACATAGAATCCCGCTGCATTTAGGCGAAGTCCGCAGGAACTTGAAATTCAACTTATATCAAGATTGATACAGAAAACAGACTTTGTTGACAAGCGCTTCATTTTTCTGGGATGGAGAACAGAGCCATGCGTATATTTTAGACGACGTCACGTCGACGTCAAAATACACTAACGTCACCATAATTCGTGTACCACGTGGCTAACGGTTACCCAGCAACCGCTCACGTTAGACGATTGTCGTCTGCGATACATTGCGTACTTTTGAGACTTTTTAAAGTATAATTATTTGGCATTCCATTTGATTGATTTTCGATAATGGCTGTGAAGAATTCACAAGAATCGAGAGAAGGATGTCTTGCTTGGTTATTTAGGGTCAAGAAGTCTGTCAACGAAAGGGTAGGTGATTTTTTACATAGACTTTTTTTTAGACAGAACAATCGATCTGTATATGTGCATTTTCAAACCAGAGCTCTGACGAAGGTGCCGAGTCCATAAATCTAGGTAAACCGCGTATATTCTTATACCATATGCTAGGCACATAATCCATTCACTTTAATTATGACACTTTGTAATCTGTTTCATCTTAACTGTTTATATCAGAAAAATAGTACGGGAATGTAAAAGTTAAATATAGATTTCACGGCTCACTGAGCAAAATATAACTATATAGATATTCCTTGTGAATATATTAAAACAAAAGAAAAAAAAGATGAATGAATAAATAAAAAAATAAATAATAAATAAATAAATGAAGATAAATGAATAGATAAATAAATGAATGAATAAATAAATAAATAAATAAATAAATAAATAAATAAATAAATAAATAAATAAATAAATAAATAAATAAATAAATAAATAAATAAGTAAGTAAAGTAAGAAAGTAAGTAAGTGAATAAAGATAAAAGAATAAATAAATAAATGAATGAATGAATGAATTAATTGATTAGTAAAAAATACGCAAACTAAATGTCTTTTTTTCTTCTTTTGATTAAAAAAATGAATGAAGAAATAAGAAAAAAATAGATAGATCTAGATATATAAATAAATTTAGATAACTGATTCAAATAACCAAACAAAAAAAATGTTTTTTATCCTATTTCTTATAAAGGTTGATAAATATACATAAACAATAAACGTATGTAAAGAAGTAGCAAGAGATGAATGAGCATAATTTATCAAATCTAGATACTAAAATAGAAGAATGATTTTCATTAGGAAACCTCGGTCACCATTGTGAAAGATCACGAGTACCGAAATGTTGCGGAACTATTACGGTTCCACTACCCTTAGCATCAGAGTGGTTGATCCCATGTTCTCTGCTAACAAATCTTGTCCCAATCTTGTCAATAAATTTTGTTCCGAGATTGTTTTTTTTTTTTTTTTTTTGTTTTGTTTTGCTTTACATGATGACTAATAATAATTATACTTTCAAAGGAATACTCTACCAAATGTGGCAATGGGCGACGAAAAACTCGAAACTTTAGAAGTTATGAGCTTTACGTCTTCCAGCGACTTTATGTTTCTAATGCTTATATCAGTTTGAGATGGAGAAAGCTGACCTATTTGACTAAACATAACGTAAATATATTTTGTTTGCAGTTGGCAAGAGTTAGAAACTCGTTGAGAAGAAGGCTGGCAAGGGAGAACAGATTGGCTAGACCTTTGACCCCAGATGATCTTGAGAATGAAACAGGGTCACCAGACTTGATCATCACTAGAGTTGTAGTTAGCCCGAGGACACCAACACCGACCGGACAGACAGCAACAAATTATGGCCCTGATGAAGGTATTTATTAACACATCTCCAATCGTTTTTGGTTTCTCTGACCTTTTACCTAAGGTGACTTTGAGACTAAAGCAGGGTCACAACAATTGATCATCACTGGGGTAATAATTAGCTCAAGGACGCCAACAAAGACCGAACAGAAACCATCAAATGTTGGTACTGATGAAGGTTTATAATTCATTTAGTTTAATCTTTAATTAACCCTTTGGTTTTTGAATGGCATTGAAAATGAAACAGGGTTGGTAGAATTAATCAAAACTTTGGCACGTGTGAGTCAGACGGCACCAGCACTAACCGGCCAGACACCATTAAATGTTGGCACTTATGAATGTATACGAGCTTTTATATATCTATGTTTCTCTTACCTTGACCCCAAATGACATCGAGAATGAAACAGGGCCACCAGATCAGAGCACCACTATGATATTTTAAGCCTAATGACGTCAACACCGGCAGGACAAACATCATCAAATGTTGACAAAGATGACGGTGATTACATCTTTGATTATTTTTCTCTGACATTTAAATTTTTAATGCCCTAGGAAATGAAATAACGTCACCAAACTTAGTTATATTATAAGTGCGACATCATCAAACATTTTGGCGATTGAAGGTTTTATTGGCAGGGTTTGTTTTTGCTGTGACATAATTTGGCGAGTTTGCTTTTCAATATAATGGGTTCTTTCAAAAGTTTAGTATAGCTACGTATAGGCTATATAGAAGCATGCAGAACTTAGACTTTATATGTTTAAATGCGAAACGTATTCGATTGCTTCCATAATATACTTGTACCTAAGTACTCCCAATTGATGTATCTTACTCTTTAGATCATGTACAGTGTTCAACACTGAAATTCCTAAGAATAATTCGGGGATCGACACTAACACCAGTCCTCGGACCTATGGCCTGAGGGTTTTAGGGAGGACTGGTAGATGTTACCATGCTGCAGGCCCTCCCGGTCTGTATTTCATGGCAGAACTAATAATTTCAAACCCGTCCAGTTTTGAAAAAATAATTGCCTTTACAATACTAAAATAAATTTGCATTATAATTCGGAAAACATTGTGAAAAGCAACTTCTTCTTTTCCAACAACGTTTTCCTTGCAAATTATCCATTAAATTTCTATAAATCAAACATGATTTTCATACATGACCTGTTGTTATCAGGGAGGACATGTTATATATAAGGCTAACAGGTCCTTCAGGCTCGTGGCAAAAAGTAGTTAGTGTCAAACCGCGCTTAGAATGCTTTTTCGGTTTAAGGAAAATCCCCGTTACCAGGAGCTGTAGACTTCCAAATACCAACACAACAACCCATACAGATGCAGGGGTGCATTGGAGGTACCGTGGACGGAAACCCAGACCCCATACAAGGTAAAAGAGAAGTACCATTGTTGTACAAAGAGTATAATTTGATAATGTAGTGGTTGTGCTACTAAACACTTGTACGCCGCCGTCATAGCTCAGTTGGTAGCGCGTCGGACTATCATTCTAGAGGTTCTGGGTTCGATCCCCGACTGCGGCACTCATTCTTTCTGACTACTTGTCTCTCACCAATGGGTCGATAAATCGTAGACCTATGTGAGATAGCAGCTGGAGGCTAGGAAAGGATGTAATGGTAGTGCTGGCGTGAGAAATACCAGAAATCCATTGTAAGGTGCTCCAGCCGATATATCTGAAAGATTTTTTTTAAAGCGGCGTAAAACAAACAAACAAAACACTTGTAACTACAGCTTTTTCAAGTAATTTCCAAACATAAGCTTTAATTTCGTGTGGGTGCAAAAATTTTTAGGGGCCTGCTATTTAATCTGACCCCTGTCCAAAGGTCAAGGTCAAAGACGCAGGTCAAAGGTCAAATTTTGTCCCATAATTCATTCAAGCACTTTTCAACTGCAAGGGCAGGTAACTCTATCTAACTTAAAGCTATTTACCAATTGAAAGTATTTACATAAGTACGAGATACTGCCCTGCGTTCAGGATGACAAAACGAAATTGGCAAACAGTTTGCACCTGATCGCAGGGCTATTCTTCCAGCAGACATAGGTAATATCATAGTAAACATACATAAAGTTTGAAAACTTCGGCTGTGGCCACCAGAGCGGCCTCTATGGACATCCGTCATTTGAAAATTTCAGTGGAGGAATTTGTGAAGAATATAATTGCCAATGCTGAGAGAGAAGTAAATGTCAGACATGCAACACCGATCGTGAGAGAAGATACAGGATCTTTGACATCCAGTTTGTTAAGCAGTAAGTGGGTATTCTTTATGTTCATGAAATCGCCCATTCCAATTACAACTTTTACGTATCCGCGAGAAAAAAGTGGGATTATTGTGGACAATAAATAAATCGAGGGATCTGTGCAGCACTTTTGTAAGTGCCTATATATTTATAAATAATATAATAAATTCACCTCTATAAGTGTCCACTGGATCTAAAGATCACTGCTGTCAATAAAAATTCGATTGATCAATCAAAACCACTTATTTACAATGAGATGGTTGTTTAAAAGTGTAGTAGTTATGGCGCTTTGTACGCCCTTCAAAGCCTTTCTTCTTGTTTCGTGTCCATTAATTTATATTATTCTGGGAAAAAATATTTGAATATTTTAAGGGTGTGTCATGACGGGGCCTAAATTAGCTACAATGAAATTCGATACAAGCGAACATCCTTATGTTTCAGTCATGGCTAACGAAGCTGTCAAACATTCCCTGACCAACATTGTCCAAGGCCTTGCTGAAGAATCCAATATGGCAGTCATTGATGATATTGAATCTCTGTCATCAGGAGCTTTAAGTAGTGAGTTGAGTATTTGTGACCCGTCACACTAAAAGTGACCATCCAGGAACTGTGGAAAGTATCCAGGATAGTTTGCGCGATTGGCACAGGCTAACAAGGTTCATCTTCGCAAACCAATGGTTCTAGCTCCACTATGTTTCTTACGAACATAGTGGAGCTAAAACCCTTGGCTTACGAATGTCGACCAGCTTAGAAAATTTCAACTTTTTAGATATTTTCTGAATCTAATATGATCATTCTACTTTCCCGTATAGTTCACTGTCGAGATGCTACCTTCCCTATTTGCCATCTACTAGATCCAATCTCCCTTTCAGATAGTTATTTTGTGGAGTTCCCAGATGGTCCATTTTGCTTGACTAGTCTCGTATATCATCAGTGATTATATCTTTACCTTCTTCACTACTTTGATAAGGAATCTAACTTTACTACATTAACCGAATCTTTCTGATGAGAAGCATGAAGTGGTAATCAAACTTTACAAGTAAAATCAGTTTGAAACGAATATATAATTCTTAAGCTTGACCTTAATAGAAGTCAACATGGCCGTCAGTGATGGTACCGAATGTTTTTCATCATGAACTCTTAATGGCTTATTGTGTATTATACTGACTTTAAAAGTAAAAAAGGAAATGCCGAATAAGAGTTTTTATGACCTTGACACTGATTTAGAAGTCAACATTATTGTCATTGTGGTATCGAATCTTGTCACCAGACGCTATAAGTGGCATCATACTTCCAAAGTAAAAAGGAATTGAAGCTTGAAAAGAGTATTTTATGACATTGACTTTGATTTAAGCTCATGAAGTCCGTCATTGGTGACAATGAAACTTTGTAATCCATTCAGTGTTATTTTATGAAACTAAATCGATGGCTCAGCGCTAAACAGTTGTAACTCCCTATATGTTTATAGGGAGTTACAACTGTTTAGCGCTGAGCCATCGAAATGTAGATTAAATAAATGAGAAGAATCTTGATTATCGCCTTTAAAATTATCTATCTTTATATGTATAAAATTAGGACCTTACAAGCAAAGAATTCTTATGATCCTGTTTGTAATTTTATGGTCTTGAACAATTGTCATTTCATTTCACCCCGACACAAATTCATATTTCATATTTTTATTCAGATCTGGCAGAAGCAGCCGTAACCGAGTCACTTTCGAAGATCATTGTTAACCCAGGTGGCGTTATTGCATCAACGTCAGAGGAATGAATTGGTTGCCAGAGAAGATTGCTGTTAGAAAGAAATGTTGATTAAGATTTATTATCATTTGTTTGTGATTATTGTTGCTGATTATGCATACGTAATCAAATTGATCGATTATCGTTTAAATGAAAAAAAGTGTTTATATTTACAAAAAAATAAAAAAGTTAGTAACTATATAGAACTGTTTTTCGCGTTACATGCTTATCCCTGAATACAATTCCAACGTGATGATGTGTTCAATACATTAAATATATCTGTGATTCAACGTGTTTAAGGCTTGGAAAATTACAGTAGATTTCAAATTACATGTAATATCCATTATTACACAATATAGAATGAAATGATATATGTAATTCGTCTTGTCTTCATAAAGTTAAGGATTTTTGAAAATACGACCCCCGATAGACATTTATAAGCCGGAACCGATTCCTTTTTCAGATACATGTAATTGTCACCTGCCACACGAAAAGGAACCATCTGGGTAGTGCGTAAAGTGACGGTCCTTGTCAGACTGCGCAAAGTGTGCAGACTGACTAGGGTCGAAACTTTTTGCCAATTTGCTAATTTTTCTGAATCTAGAATTGCCAATCTACCTTTCTGTGAACGAACTTTTGAAATGCGACCTCTGGCTGGCCTATACTAGAACCAATATTTTTTTCAAATATTTATTGTACATAATTCCCTGTAAGTCTCTTTTCGCGTGACGGGTCATATTATCTACTTTGCATGTCAGTGTGCAGATTTTCCTTATTGACATGTCGAATCACGGATTAGAAAACGTCTTATACTTTTCTTTTCCCAACGATTCAGTTTAAATGGAGTTTCTCTTGGAAAACAAATAGTCGGAAAGAACGAGTGCCGCCGTCGGGAATCGAACCAGGAACCTTTTGAATGATAGTTAGACACACTACCAATGCGCCAAGACGACGACGGCCCAACGTTTCAGAGAGTCGGCTATAGGGCCTACCATATCTACAGCGGTTTAGTTAGATGCTCTCGATCGTGGTCAGCAGTCGAGGTCTTACTGCCTACCGTCACGATTCAATTTGACGGAAACTCATCACAACTTTTATTTTAATCTTGACTGCTGGATGTCACAAGCTAATATTTAGGAGAATCGCGATAGTTTCTTTCGATGATTCGACATATGGCTCCCTACTGGTTATATGAAACTCGGGACAATCGTTGATAAAAAAAAATTGTAGAATATTCAATGATAACTGTGACCCGTGAAGAAAAAAGGGACAATCTGGGAATTCTGTAAAATAAGTATTTGGAAAAGAGGTTTATTTTATTACGGATCAACCCTGGGAGGTCGCGTTTAAAATATTCTCTTATTGGAATGAAAATTGATCATTCTAGATTAAGAAAATCAGTTCAGCGCGAAAAGTGAAGACCTTAGTCAGCCTGCCTGACTGGGGTCGACACTTTACGCACTTCCTAGATAGTCCCTTTTCGAGTGACGGGTCACGTATATTAAATCAATGGAACGGGTAATTATGGAACTTTAAAAGGTAAAACTCGCATGCCTTATGCAATGTTAATGCGTGAAAAGTTTATTAATTCGATGTGTTAAATCCAGTACACATTTATAAACTTTAAAAATCACCTTTTGGAAAAACTGGCACGGTTAGATATAATTCTTATGTCTTTATTCAGTCTTTGTTCAATAATTATCGTAAGATTGCAATCGGAGACAATGTTGCAAATATGAATTTCATAACAAATCATAAAAGCAAGTATTTAAAAGGAAAAAGTTTGCCATGTTAAAAATGAAGTGCTTCACCAAATTCATCAGAATCTGTTCGTGCAGAAAACAATTCCGGTGAGTTTACTCTTTTATGCCGTTGTCAGAAATATTTTTACACTAGTACTTTTGTGAAGAAATAAAGAAATATTGCAACATTGTGCCGTTAAAATTCAATATATAGGTCCAACAGGGGCCCAATAATTGTCGACAAACGAACCTTCTTAAATGTTGATCCTGTGAAGTTTATTTTTACTACATGGCCCTCCTTTGGCAGTTTCTGGTCTTTTTCAATGCATTATATTATTTAAACCTGTATAAATGGCTAGGTCATGGGAATTTCTTAAGTAACGGATTTTTTTAGTCTACTCTGCCATAATTTTATTCAAGGATTTATATTTTCGGTGAGTTTTCCACAATATTTAGCTGAAAACAAGTGAAGAATTCATTACATGTGGCTTGACAATTTAACAAAAATTCCGTTACCATCTCGAAGTTTCCGTTAAAAAAAATATGAATCTGTACTCCACCGTTTCGTAAACATTCTAAACTATGTAAAGTAGTGTATTTTTTATGATAGTTAACTATTGATCAAAGGTGGTGCAATTTTTTGTCATTCAGTATGTACAAATTGTCAAATGAAAGGAGAGATCATCCAAATATCACCTTCTTGTTTTTGATAAAAAATATTTTGTATCAAAATTATAATTATTAATATTTCAATGCAAAATGTAGGTCTATATCTATAGTACTTAAACTGAAAAAATTGCATTTCTATGACGTTTAATATAAAAAAAAAAAATTACAGACATAGTAGATAAAATTTCCGTAACCTGTTGATCACGGAAATTTCAGTTTGTTGAGATAGCTGCAAATTATAAAAAGAAATCTCGCTTATTCTAAATGTGTCTTGTATTTGCAGTATTGGCGACACTCGTTTAAAATAGCAAAAATTACAACCAGTAGTAGAAATATGAAATGCTTTTTGAACTATTTAAAAAAGCTGTACTTCATCTTTTTTAATACCCCCAAAAACGTCAATAAAACAACATACAACTGTCATAGCTTTGAACTAAACATCATCCAAATAGAAGTTCTCAATTGATATTGCGTCATTTCATTGTGTATTTCTAAGGGGAACTTGCTTTTTGCGAAATTGAAATTCTGTATCGGAAATTTCGTAAAGGAAATTCGAACTTTCGCCTTATCACCATCGTGGTCTTGATTATTTCTATCATACGTCTTGAACATTGGATTAGATATCAATTTTTCTTTATGTATAAGATTTGAAGACAAGAAAATATTTATTGTTATTGCAGTTTGGTCTTGGTTTTGCTTAACGGAAATTTCAATGAATTACTTTTTTCGATGCCTAGCTAAAAATTTGGGTCTTTAAACTATATTTCATGCTTGCAGAGCTAAACATTTACATTTTTTCTCAAAGGCAATTGTTTGTACTAAGTATTTGCAAAGGTTAGATATATTGCCATCAAAATCATTTTCCTTTATCGCACGCACAATTTTGCATATCGTAAATTTTGTTGTTTTTTCGTAATAAGAAATTGACAGTGGGTGAATCTACGTTTGAAGGAAATAAACAAGAAAGGAGTTACATTTCAAAAAGAAGAATATTAGCTACAGCTTAAGAGCTCTTGAAAACGTGTGTGGTATATTCCTTAGAGCAATAACTATGGTGCTCAGCACGTTACTGTTGCGTGGCGACATAACGGAAATTTAAATTTTGGATATACAAGTACTTTCTATTAACTCATATTGATGGTCAGATTTACGCCATTTTTTTTAAACGCAAGAGTAAAATTGTGGCTTATCATGAAATAAACACAACATGATAAAACAGTGTAGGTAAGACTTATTTTTTCACAAAACAGCTGGCGACAGCGTTTGGACCTCTATATTAAATTTAAGTGTGAATTTTTGGGTGGTTTTGCGATAAAATTTCAACTTTTCCAAATTTAAATTATTTTCAAACCGTCTTCGAAAAGTGTTTGGGCCACTTTTTCGTTTTCGATATGTCTGTACTTTTCTGTTATATAACGACAGAAATTCATGGTTAATGGCTTATAGTGTGTAAAAATCCCTTTTTATTGGGTAAATTTGCCTTGTGACATATTTCCATCGCAGAATGTGAAGATGTGCCATTAGATATTCGACTGATGATCATCCGGGCATGAGGCAAATTCAACAAGGGATTAATTAGGAACTTTATGTCGATTATGCGTGGATCAAGGAAAGAGGACCGGGATTCACCCCCACCCCCTCCTTTAACTGGTGTTACCGTGAGTGGCGGATCCAGGATTTTTGTATGGGGGCTTCGAACATACAGGGTTCGTGTACACAACTTTTCAATCCTTATCTTACATTAGGTTAAATGTATGAAAAAAAATCATTTGTAATTGTTTAAGCGTATACATCAAATGATAACTTTAGCCTTAACCTGAACACAAGTGACAACATTTTATTGATAAGTAAATGAAAAATCGAAAGTACAGCCTTTTCAAGCTGAAGTTACTGAGTTTTTGAATACCGGCGATGACTTGTAGTTCGAAAAAACAGCAATCAGATCAGATCAAATCAAATCAATCAAATCAAATCAAATCGAATCGAATCAAATCAAATCAAATCAAATAAATCAAGTCAAATCAAATCCAATGTAATCCAATCGACCAATCAATCGACCAATCAATCGACCAATCAATCAATCAATCAATCAATCAATCAATCAATCAATCAATCAATCAATCAATCAAATCAATCAAATCAATCAAATCAATCAAATCAATCAAATCAATCAATCAATCAATCAATCAAATCAAATCAAATCAAATCAAATCAAATCAAATCAAATCAAATCAAATCAAATCAAATCAAATCAAATCAAATCAATCAATTAATCAATCAATCAATCAATCAATCAAATCAATCAATCAATCAATCAACCAAATTCAATCAAATTCAATCAAATCCAATCAAATCAAATCAAATCATATCATATTATATCATATTATATCATATTATATCATATCATATCCCACAAAAAATCAAATCAAATCAAATCAATCAATCGACCATCTAATCATTCAACCAACAAACCGGACTAAATTTTTAATATCAAGATTCTAGTCGCTTTACAGTCAGACCGGCCCCTCGTCAAACCGGCCCCCGGTCAAACCGGCCCCAAACCGGCCAAACCGGCCCCAATATAGATTTTCCATCGGTCAAACCGGCCCCCAAAACCGGCCCCAATGTAAAATTGGAATACTAACGAGTAATTGTTTTGTTGTGTGGCCGTCATAATGATTTCCGTAATTGTCGTAGAAAAGACAACAACTAGAAAGAAACAAGTACATTTTAATCAGTGTGATTTCATTTTAATAAACCTTGTCCAAATTTTTACGAATTATAATATTGCAAAAATTATATATTTTTCTTTTACGAATTATCAAAACTAACCTTATTCTCAGTATTTATAAAGCTTCATTCTTTAATTGATACACATGATTTTGTATTCAAGTAAAGATAAAAGATGTTTTATTCGAAAATCAGATTCATTGCCATTGCAGACGTATTTTTCAAATTGTTTTGACCGTCTGTAAATTAAACATCTCTTTGAATTATAAGCATTATATCGACGTAAGTTCCTTTTTGTGAGTAATCATTAATCTTTCGCAATAAATATTTATTTTATTCCCAAAGCATTCAACAATAGAAAAAAAAAATATCCCAGGACAAATACGTGACGGTGTTATTATTTCTAACACAAAAGATATTCGGTATTTTGAAAGAATTAATAGAGATCTTCTTAATTCTTTGTCAATACTGTTCCCACCAAGACAAAGTTTTTCAATCTTAATTGTTTATTAATAAAAATATGTTTACGACGAAGATGTCTGCAATTTCTTTTAAATGAAGTTATAGATATAGCTTTAACATTCAGCTAAATGTACAACAATTTGGGTCTGGCTGTATTTACATCTATATTTAATCACTTATCTTCAATAAGCGAAACGTTCATTAGCAAACAAACACACTGCTTTATTTAAAAGGAAATAGAATAATTTTGTCATTTTAATTCATCGGCTTTTTATCTAGCATAATACGTTTGAAAAAAAGTAATGCACAGGGGAAAAATAATCGTTAAATAAATATAAGAGGCCGGTTTGACCGTTATTTGAATGCGGGGACCGGTTTGACTTTCCTTAGGGGCCGGTTTGACCGTTTTGGGGCCGGTTTGACCGGGGGCCGGTTTGGCGAGGGGCCGGTTGAACTGGTACTCCGAACTGGTACTCCGATGTCTGTGAGAGACAACGGGTAGTGTATAAATCTTACGGCAATTTGATTGGATGTGTGTTTTTCGCGACAAGTAAGTTATTACAAACAGTAAGAATTTTCCCATCATGCATGTCGATATCCGTTGAAATTTGGCGGCATTATTTAAAATTGAAGGACTGAAATTCTGTTGCTTATATAAATATGCTCCTAACGAGATAAACATACGAAAGAAAAACAAATAATCAACTCTTTACTTGTTGTTTTTCGCTGCATTCATCGTGCTTTCCGATCAACTGTATGTCGCAAATCCGCTACCAAACGCTTTACGATTTTCTAGCTTCCATTTAACGTTGATCAAATGACGTCACTACCGGGTCACATGACCTTACGAAAATTTGTAAAATACCTGTCTCTAGTATCGATAGATCTAGGGGCAGTAACCCAGTCAAGGGGCCGGTTTGACTGGTTCCCTTCTAGTCTATATAGGGCCAACTTATTTCTCGCCCGAAAGGGTCCCGATTTTGATGTTTTTCAGCCGGGCCACAATTTGAAACCCGGCCCTGTGTTCCGGCTGACAAGATGCTACAAACTGTTTTCAAATTATACCCGTTTTTGCAAGCATGTGCACGCACAAAGCGGGGTAAAATTAGAAAACGGTTTGTAGCATCTTGTTAACCGGAACACAGGGCCGGGTTTCAAATTGTGGCCCTGCTGAAAAACAACCAAATCGGGCCCCGCCCGGGGGAGAAATAAGTTGGCCCTATGTAGATAACGACAACAACAACCATGGCGAACTCGTCTGACGGACTCCACTACATAGAGCTGAATAAGGCTCCTATAAGGTTTGATCCCGTCAGTAAGGCTACAAATGTCTTCTACGATGATGCAAATCAGCAGGTAGTTTGTAAAATTTAATACAGAATCAAATACCATACTGATATTAAACACTGAAACTCATTACTCATTACTGAATGTATTTTCGGACAGTCCTATATTCGGACACCAAGGGAATAAGAAGAAGACTCGGCAGTATTACACCAAAAAATTAGAACTAATTAATAGACCTATTTCACATAAGTCTACGCATGCGCGGAAATCTCTCGGCTCCGCCCCTTATACAAACGAGGGGGCATTGTCATTTTAGTCCCGTAATAGTTTATAGAAAAATAATATATTTTAAACCACAAAATACTCGTCGTTACAAACGAAATTAAAGTTATTTTTACACATAATAAGAATGTAGTTTTTGTGCTTTAATTCTTCAAGCTTATTTTTGTCATTTTTCTATTTTTTGCTTTTGATTAAATTGTATTAATCTAACTCTATTTCGCGTTCCTGACCTATGAAGAAGTATTGTGTTTTTCTTGTTGGTAATTATGTACTGACCTTTTTTTTTAAATTTTGTCATCAAAATTTGTCTTTGAATTATATTTATTCGTATATTATTCCCCCTTTTTTATTCAGATCTTTTCATATGTTTTCATTAAAATACCAGTACATGTTGATTGTTTGTGATATTGCGCTGTTGAAACTTCGTGGCAAAGAGAAAACTGAAACCAACACATTGACGATCTTTCACTCTGTGAATCATGATTGAGGAAAAGTTGACATATGTGATACAATGTATTTTGACCGTACAATATATATTTCTTTGTGAAAATGTTATCTATTCACAACAGCGGGGTTTTTTTTTTGCACAAGAAAATTTCACACTAAGGAAATATTTAATGATAATATTAAATAGATAAATACGTGGTATTTTTCAAAAAGCACAGAAAGACCAGACTTAGTTAAAGTTAGATTAATTTTTTTTATCGTATAGGGACCATATATCTGATACTCATTTAGAATCGTTAAAATATTTTAGCACAAGCCCCTTGCAGCACTGTTATTTTTCATATTGCTTGATAAAACTTAAGCGTTAAAAGATGTAGGGCTGAATTTAATCTTCACGTTTGTTTATGATTTTAGAAAGGGTTTTTCAATATGCCATAGACCCCAGATCAAAGAGCAGTAAAACACTAAGGCAGCAGTTATAAGTTACAACACGTGCGCTAAATAAACATTGTACTGGTGACAATTAAGCGTCGTATGTGACATATGGTATTACGTAATCGTATTTAACTTCTACCACATCTTCAAGATCAATATATATCCATAAAAGGGGTATCTAAATAATGCGTTCAATAATTCATGAATTTGGAAAGTTAATTGGATTCGTAAGAGGTGAGTGTTAAAAAAAGGCTGTACGAAAAGAAATCAAGTGAAATTCAGAACCACAAATCTTTAATTTCGAAACAGCGAATGCACGTTTCCAACGTATTTAAAAGCCCTTCCCAATGCAAGTATGTGTTCAAATTTGAATCATTATTAAAATGAAATAGCAACTCGTAATAATAAACCTACGGTGGAACTTTTTCTCCCCTTTTCACATTATCTTTCACTCTCGATATGGTTCCATGTTTTTTTGTTTTTTTTGTTAATTTTATTTTTCGTTAGAGAGAGAGAGAGAGAAAACATGTGTCCAATTTGCATTCTGTCGTCTGTCGTTTTTGTTGTCTGTTTTTTATTATCTCTTTATTTCTTTTTTGTATTTTTTAGTTAATCAATTACGATCAATTTGTGACGAACAATGACTAGTTCTAGTATTGAAATAATGAAAATGAATAGTCAAAATGAAAGAAATCCATACAAACTATCATATTGAAGTGATTTCTCAAAACGGTGAATTTTCGATGGAGGATATCTGTTTCGACCAAATATAAATTCATCAAGTGGATAAACACTGAAGAGTTATATTTGCAAATCATTCCACCCAACTAAAATCAAACGTCGCTTTTTGTCAATATTTAAAAATTAAAATTACTAAAAGCGGTCGAAATTTAGCTTCTAATGACATTTAAGTATTGGTTTTAATTATAAAAGATTAATGATCTATTTTATTTATAGTTGAAATCGACTGATTTATTCGGATAAATTTCAATGAAATAAAGAGCGGAGAAAAGAAGGACGCCCCCTCGTTTGCATTGTTATGTAAATTTGACTGGAGAGTACGCAAGAGAGATAATTACGTGAAATACCTCTATTAATCAGTCAGAATTAACAGATATATAGAGCAACAATATAAATTTTTTGTTTGAAAGTAGCTTGGTGGACACAGGGTCCAAAGAATTCAGAAAAGGAACTTGTCATGCACTGTAGGGCAAGTGACTTGAAAAGGTAATTGTCCAGCTTTGACTGGCATGTGCCTTACAATGGGCCTAGGGATCTTTGAAGAATATGTTTTGTATCTGGATACGTCATCTTGAAGTGCAGATGAAACAAAAGTATAAAATTTAACCACATCAATAAACATTAACTTCCGGGCCATAAATACGGGTAAAATGATTGGGACAAGTGAAATACATCTCATTTCTAAACATACTATTCCATTGATTTTTCAGGCAAAATTCAATGATGGTAGCTATATGCAACAAGTGAAGAAGTCGATGTGAACAAAACATGTGAAAAATTCCTTTTTATTTTCAATGATTTCCTTGATTGTGAGATCGATTAGTACGTACAAAGTTCGGATGCCGGGTTATGTCATGCGAAAACCAGAAGTTTTATTTTTAGAAATCAAAGTACATAACTGTTTACAGTTGTTGTTGCGAACTTATATCGCCGTAAATTTTTTTAACATCTTTTCCTTATTTTGTCTGTTTTTATCCTGACACTAAAATGATAATTAAATGCCATTCATTCTTCACTCGTCCGGGAGAATGAATGCCTAAGAATTTCCACTCGTCAATGGGGAATTCTTACTCATAAATACGAACAGACAAGTGGATTTTTTGATCCCTGGGACCTTATTGGATTTAAAAAAAACCCCTAAAAACAATAGTCTAAAACTTATGAAGAATATAAATTCCTAAGTCTTCCATTGATTGTTAAATGAATTGTTACTTCTAGTTCTGGATTGTTACAGAAGTTAATAACTGACTCTGAAATGGAACATCTGCATTGGTTCTGAAATATTTTTAAGGTCCATGGACAAGTGACAATCACAAACTGGCTTGTCCGTATCAAAAACCTACTTGTCTATTATTTAAAATAAGCAGTTATTTTTTATTTTCTGAATGATTAATCATATTTTTTCTGACATTGAAGTTACATTTCATTTATTGTAGTGCTATAAGAAGCAGCCATATAATAGTGTCACTTACTGTTCACTTACAAATTATGGTATTAATTTAAGTCTCATTTTTAGAAAACAGCTAACTTTTACTATGTTTTTGTTTTGTTGAGTGTTGTATTTATTGACATCTTCTGTAACAATGATCATGATCTGAAAATTTCTAGAAACCAAAATAATGATTAAATATAATATTCTTATTTTTAAAACACTATGCAACACCTGTATGCAGTTTATCCACTGATTATCTTATCGGTTGATAATTTTCAAATTTGAAATCAAGCACAATCAGTCACACTGTCATAAATCCCCCCCCCCCTTCAATGTTTGATACCCTTATTGAGTTATTATGATAGGTGCACTTTAGTTGTATGTCTGCTTGATTTACCTTCAAGTTGAATTACAAGATCTATTTGGTTCAATGGAATGTTGTATTGCCATGCTAAAACAATCATGTTTGTTACTCAAGTTTATCGATATTTTAGTTGGTTGGTTTTGTCCTACCACAGATGATATGCAAGAACAATGTATAAAGCCAAGACTAGACAAGACACTCTAGTAACATGTATTTGACAATTTTCGGTGTCTGAAAATCAATAAGCCATCAAGTGTATTCTCAACTATCTTTTTTACCAAAAAAATTCTGTTATTACAGTATATCAATATGTTTGAGGACCAAAATCAAAACTCATTATACCCATCCGAGTACTTGAGTATTTGAACGGAAAGGTGACAGAGCACTTGATTAGTAAAATCAGTACTCATTACCATCCCTCATATTTTCCATCTCCAACATATTAAATTCTTACCAGTCTTCACTTCTGCAGTGTGAAAAATTGAATGGATTCAATCATTTTTGGTTTCAATTTTTTTGACGAGCTTTAAGATGGGGCAAGCTTGTTTTAGAAATAATTTTATTTTTGTAATGATATGATATTACAGGTGTTTGCAGTCAGGAATGGAGGTTCCATGGGTGTTGTTGTTAAAGGTCCAAATGATCCAAATACAATAACATTCAGGTAGGAAAATAGTGATAATATAAAATAACCCTTGTCAAACTTTACTCAGAATAATTCTGATTTGGAAGCAATGTGCTGTCTGATCTTAGTCTTTACCACTTGATTTTTCATTTTAAGAAAACACTGAAGGTAAAAATGATTTTGAAAAAATTCTGACACTCAATTTGTGTGTCCAGTGTATTCAGCACTTTGATTTTCATGCAGGAGTCAACATTTTCATAATGGGAGAAAATTGTGTAAAAAGAATTAATTGCTTGTTATAAGCAACTTCTTCTTTTCCACAATGTTCTTCCAAAGATCGTTTTTCTCAAGGCTCTACTGGATGCAAGTAAATGTTTTTTTCAACAACTTTTGCAGTGAAAAGATCTACAGTTTTGGCAAGTGTTGGACAGGACACTGCTCTGTGCATTTGTTTTTCAAAATATTCTCGTAAGTCCATCAGACTCCTTACTTGCAATAGAAGGAGTCCCAACTGGTATACATGGAGTCTCAGACTCCTGGACTCCCTTTAGTGTCAAACCCTTGTCAAAGGCTGTATTACAAGAGATGACCATAGGTCTTATAGTCTCGAGGGAATTTCCAATTTATGCAAATGTTTCCTTGTCTCAGTGTTTTCATAGCTAATTGCAAGTTTCTCTTGAAACAATGAGACAGCAAATAAGCTATGTAAAACTGTAAGGCAAGGTTTTTATGGTAAATTTGAAGTTTCCCTTGAAACTGAGACTGTATGGTGATAAGCTTACTTATTTGCTATATAAATATAAGATTGACATAGCTTTCTTTCCTTTGATTGTTAGGATGGAAGATCGTGGAGAAGTGATATCAATCAAGTTCTCACCAGACAGAAAAATACTAGCCATTCAAAGAACTTCAAAATCTGTGGTTTGTATATTTCATATGCTTTCTAGAATTATTATAAATAAAATAATGATTATGTACAACCAATTCAGGGATCATTAACTATGCCTTTGGGGCTTGATAAAACAGCCACCTCAGATATCAAACACACTTTCTTTAATGCTTTTTGGATGATTATTGAGAAGCATACAATGAAATTATAGCCGGGGTCATAGCCAAGTTGGTAGTGTGTCAGCCTCCACATCACGAGGTCACAGGTTTGATCCCTGAAGACAGTACTCAGCCTGTCTAGACCTATGTGGGATAGCAGCTGGGACTAGGAAAGGATGAAATGGTAGTACTGATGTGAGAAATACCAGGAATCCATTTTTAGGTGCTCCAGTTACCACAATATAACTAAAAGATTGAATGACAATATAACTAAAAGATTGTTAAAAGGGCGTTAAACCACATTCAAACAAACAAATCCAGTGAAATTATCAAAAACTTATACCTCGGTTTAGTTCATTTCACCCGGACGTTATCTAAGCAGAGCCCGATAATAGACTTAATCACAAATATTGTATAGTTATCTCATGCAAAATGATGCTTTTAAAAAAATTTGTCCTAAAATTATTATATTTCGTTCACACAACTTGTCAAAATATAGCTTTTGTTGTTCACTCAATTAAATATATATCGATCTTACACTGAAACAAATGAAACAAACAATTATCCTCTATTGTTTTGTAAAATGTATACAATTGTAATGTGCTGAGCACATATAATAGACAAGAAATCATTGGTGGATAAGATTAAAAAAAATTTCGTAGCTCCCTTTGTCTTCTGTAACAAAAGGGCCATCAGAGATATTTTCTTTGCTCATGTATAATATAACATTCTTAATCATGTCATTTTACATCATCTAACAAAGGCTTTGTGGCATTTCTTGTCACCTAAACATTTCAAAAAATGGGTTTTAACATACAAAATGTTGTTGATGTGAGTAAAAGAATCTTTTTCTCAATATAATTTGAGACAAGCTAAAGACAAGAAAAGGTATTAACTGGCCAAGGCTTGCTTAATAACATTTCTTTTCTAGACTAGGTTAAGAACAGCTTGTCTCAAACAAAATCTCATGACAGATCCTATATGTATCCAAAGCTTGAATGAGGTGTAGCAATATCTTTTAGTTAACCATAAACAAAATTGTTTGGTATGAATATATAAGGTCTGCACTTCTACTTTAATAAAAAGTTTGTTTTGTCAACATCTTTATTTAAAATGGTTGCCATTGAGTTACAGAAGGTTTGGAGTAAAAGTAGCTTTAGGTAGTGGACCTGTAAATGTTGTGCAATGTTTCGGAAGTAATGAACTTCAAAAGTGTTAATCAAGGTTTTATTATGATTTTCATTAGGAAACCTTGGTCAACATTTTGAAAGTTCATGAGTGCCGAAATGTTGCGGAACTATTACAGGTCTACTACATTAAGTAACTTAACAGAACACCCTAGCAATAGTAAAACTGTCATCCTCTAGACCAAGTTTCATTTCTTTGATATTTAGCTGAGCCAGGCTATGTCAGGGGTAACACATTGGGCTGTTAATTGATGGTTTGTAAGTTCAAATCCCTGCTTGACAACATTTCATCCAACATTAGACAAAAGTCAGTGTGACACATTATTCATTTGTCTACCAAAAATGAGCGTATTATAAGGTGATATGCCTAAGTGAGATGAGCAGCTGGTGGCTTGGATGAAATGTTGTGGTTTTACTGGTGTGAGAAAGAACAAGAAAGAATAAAACTGAAATAATGTTGAAAGTGGTGTTAAAACCGATGCAAACAAACAAATCTTTGTCACTTATCATGAACTTTGTGGACTTGAGGTTTTTTGCAGCTTTGCTATCTATCTTTTTAGCTCACCTGAGCACAAAGTGCTCAAGGTGAGCTATTGTGATTGTAGAATGTCAGTCGTCAGTCGTGCGTCATCCACAATTTCTTTTAACATCTTCTCCTCCTAAACCAGTGGGCCAATCTTGATGAAACTTGGCAGGGATGTTCCTTGGGTCAAGCTCTACCAAAGTTGTTCAAATAAATTAAATCCACCCTTAACTTTTCCTTAACCCTAAACAAAAAGGGTGAAAATATCAAAATCTTCAAAAATCTTCTTCTCTGAAACCAGAAGGCAGACAGCTTTCATATTTGGTATGTAGCATCATCTAGTAGACCTCTACCAAGTTTGTTCATTTCAAGACCCTGGAATCTTATTTGGGCTACATCCGGGCGCAACCCTTTTTACAAAGAATTAAAGAGCGAAAAATCTTAAAAAATCTTCTTCTCTGAAACCAGATGGCAATCAGCTTTCATATTTGGTATGTAGCATCACCTAGTGGGCCTCTACAAAGTTTGTTCATATTAAGACTCTGGGGTCATATTTGGGCTTTGCCCAGGCGCGTCCCTTTTAGCTTTTTTGAGCATGAAAGGTAAAAAAAAGAAAATCTACAAAAATCTTCTTCTCTGAAGTTTGTTCATATCAAGACCCTGGGGTCATATTTGGGCTACATTCGGGTGCAACCCTTTTTACATAGAATCAAAGAGGGAAAATCTTAAAAAATCTTCTTCTCTGAAACCAGATGGAAGACAGCTTTCATATTTGGTATGTAGCATTGCCTAGTGGGCATCTACTAAGTTTGTTCATATTGAGACCCTGGGGTCATATTTTGGCTTTGCCTGGGCTCATCCCATTAAGCTCTTCAAAATGAAAATCTTCAAAAATCTTCTTTTTGAAACCAGATGGCAGACAGCTTTCATATTTAGTATGAAGCAACATCTAGTGGATCTCTACTAAGTTTGTTCATAGAGTTCGCGGGTTCGATCCCCGACGGCGGCACTCATTCTTTCCGACTATTTGTCTCTCACCAATGGGTTGATAATCGTAGACCTATGTGAGATAGCGGCTGGAGGCTAGGAAAGAATGTGATGGTTGTACTGGTGATAGATATACCAGGAATCCATTGTTAGGTGCTCCAGCCGCCGCGATATAACTGAAATAATGTTGAAAGCGGCGTTAAACTCCATTCATTCATTCATTCATATCAAAACCCCAAACATTTGGGCTCCACCCGGGCGCATCCCTTTTAGCTCATGGGCATAATGGGTGAAAATAGGAAAACTTTCAAAAATCTTCTCTGAAACCAGAAGGCAGACAGCTTTCATATTTAGTTTGTAGCATTGCCTAATGGATCTCTACCAAGAACGTTCATTTCAAGAACCGGGGGTCACATTTTGGCTCCACCTTGGTGCAACTCTTTTTACATAGAATCAAAGAGCAAAAAGGCATATCTGTCTTGCTCTTGGCTGAAAACATTTCATTGTATTGATCTTATGCAGAAATTGTCTCCTTGTTGACATCCACCTATTTAATTAATGTGATGTTCTAGGGATCAAATAGACTTAGTGAGCGATCTAGGACCATCATGGTCCTCTTGTTTCTAAGACCTTTGCATTGAATATCATCCATAGGCAAAGGTTCATTATACTGTATTTCATCTGAAGAGAATTAGTTCTTATATTCATTACATATATTTTCTTTTGTCAGGAGTTCATGAATTTTCAAGAAGACCTTACCACAAATGAACAGGAATACTCCCAGACATGCAAGGTAAGCCATAAAATTTTGAAATATGATTGTAACAGTTCTCTCTGTTTTCTCTCAAATTAGCAATGGATACAAATACTTCTTGGACACATTTTCAGAGAGGGTTGATCTGAGTGAGGTCAGAATTTTTTTCATGCTGCACTCAGAATATGCCTGCTTTTGCAGGATGTATAGACAAAGATCAAATTGAACAACTGTACAATTTTATTTTAGTCAATACCACTTGATTTTCCCTTTTATTAAACAAGATAGTTTTCAAAATAAAAATTCAGACTGACAATAATTGTGTTCTGTATTCAGTGCTTTCAGCACTTTGCTTTTCATGCAATTCTACCAAAAATTTTATTCAGCATTGCTACAATAGATCATGAACGCTCTATAGGTGTTATAAATGGAAGTTTTTAAGAAAACTGTTAATACATTTTAACTAGGTGGGAGTTAAGGCTTTAACGTTTTTAGCTCCACTGGCTGAAAGCCACTGGGGCTATTGTCATGGCGTTGTGTCCGTCGTGCGTCCGTCCGTCCGTCCGTGCGTGCGTCCGTCCGGTCGTAAACTTTTCTTTAAAAATCTTCTCCTCAGAAACTACTGGATGGATTTCAACCAAACTTCACAGGAATGATCCTTGGATGACCTTCTTTCAAAGTTGTTCAAGAAATTTTGATCGAATGAAAAACGTGGATTTAATGGGCGTGGCTTATTTCCAAATATGGTAAAAAGTGAGTTTTCTCAAATTCTAATCAATGGATACCAATTAAATTTTACATGAATAATCCTTGGGTGACCCTTTATCAGTCTACAAAAAATCATTGTGATAGGATGGAAAATATGCATTTTATGGGCGGAGGTCATTTCTCTATATGTTATATAGTGGAAACTTTGAAAATCATTTTCTCTTAATCTAACTGATGGATATCAACCAAATTTCACTTGAATGATCCTTGAGTGACCCTTTATCAGCAGAGGTCATTTCTCTATGTGTTATATAGTGGAAACTTTGAAAATCATTTTTAACATCAGTAGAACCCCAAATATCTAAAAATCTAGTCAAAACATTTATTTGCTTTTACAAGAATTTCAAGCCTGTGGAGCGACTCAAGCCATTCATGGCTTTCTAGTTGCACAAAATTTTAGGTATAAAACAGGCAGTATAGGCTAAGGGCAGACAGCAATCTCAGTCCTTACTGTCTGCCGAAGCTTAATGCACAGCAGGAATATGTCTTGAACAGCATTTAACCCTTTCCCGTTTTACAAAATTTTGACCTGTCCAAATCCAAAGGTTATGCAGACGAAAATTTTAAGTGCATTTAATTAGAAAAATGACCATTCAGTAGGGTAGAAAATAGTGTGGAAAAAGAAGAAATTGTTTGTCAGAAGCAATTTCTTTTTTCACAATGTTTTCTCAATCATAAAATGACAGACATGTAAAAAGCAGGGATTAAACAGCAAAGGGTTAAAGTGTTTAACAGAATTTCAGAATGTTCCCTTTTTGTATGGTGGCTCAGATTCTGTTTTGTATTTATGTGATTAACATAACCAAGATTAAAGAGGACAAAGTATGTTTGGTGTTAATTTTAATACTTTTTCAAACACTTCCAGTGTTTACAGTCTAGAGGACACAAAAGTGGCCATCTTTGTGAAACTTGGTCAGAATGTTTGTCAGGTCACAAGGATGAACCCAAAAGAAAATGGGAAAGATCCATGCTATATCACGGGAAAATGGGCCTAAATGAAAATTTTCTTGTTTACACTCTGGAGGCCAGAAATTTGGTCAAATCCTCATGAAGCTTGTCAGAATGTTTGTCTGGTAACGAGATTGAACCCTATTGAAAATGGGAAAGATCCATTTGATAGCACTGGAAAAGGGGCCTTAATGACAATTTTCTTGTTTACACTGTAGAGGACACTTATATGGTCCAATCTTCATGAAACATGGTCAGAATGTTGTCAGGTCAAAAGGACAAAACCTATTTAAAATAGGAAGGACCAATTTGATATCATGGGAAAAGGTCCTGAATGATAATTTCCTGTTTACACCCACAAATCTGGTCCAATCTTCATGAAACTTGGACAGGATATCTGACAGGTCACAAAGATGAACTTGATAGAAAATAGGAGAGATCTATTTGATATCACTGGAAAATGGGCCTTAATGAGTTTTCTTTGATTTCACTCTAGAGGCCACAAATATGGCCCAATCTTAATGAAACTTGGTCAGAAAGTAGGAAATCATGGAAAGATCTGGTCTTAAATGACAATTTTCCTTTTAATACTTGGAGCCAAGATTTTTGTTCAGTCTTCATAAGAGAAGACAATCTGCCCATGGTCTATGATGAGGAATAGTTTGAAAGTACATGCAAATCTGTCCATAAATGAAGGAGTTGTGCATTTAGAAATGGAGGGACAGACAAATGGACAGAAAATATTAATATACAACCAACTTTGGCGGCATACATAAAATTCTGAGAGTTGGAAACAGTAATATGTGAAGTTCTTGTTAATGACCTGAATGACAGAATACTGTGAAAGTGTCTTGAAAATCAGTCCATAAAAGTAGTCGTGTTAAGAAGGTATTTTACATCATAAAGTACCCTTTTGTTTCTATGATACAGCATCACATTGTCAATCAACTGTAACAAGAACTGTCGCAGATCCCACTTATACCCGCAACAAGCACTTTGTCAGAATGCAAGTACTATTAATGCAGGATGTGTCTGTAACAAATATCAAGGTCATATGCAGCATTTGCATGAAGTTTCATGATTGTAGGTCGCTTGGTTCTTGAGTTAGAGTCCAGAAATGAAAATTGAGAAAAAATATAGACTGTGACCTTGACCTATGTGACCCAAAAACAATAGGGCACTTCCTTGGGTCATTAGCAACATTTGCATAAAGTTTCATGATTCTAGGTGGCTTGTATCTCGAGTTACAGTCCGGAAACAATAATTGAACAAAAATTGACTGTGACCTTTTACCTATGTGACCAAAAAAAAATAGTGCACTTTCTCTGGGTCATAAGCAACATTTGCATAAAGTTTGATGATTGTAGGTCACTTGGTTCTCGAGTTAGAGTCCAGAAACAAAAATTGAACAAAGGTTTGACTGTGACCTTGACCTTTTACCTATGTGACCAAAAACCATAGGGCACTTCCTTGGGTCATAAGGAACATTTGTATAAAGTTTCATGATTGTAGGTCTCTTGCTTCTTGAGTTAGAGTCCAGAAATGAAAAGGTCTACCAACGGACGGACGGATGGACAGACATGGTGAAACCAATTTACCCCCTCTACTTCGTAGGTGGGGGGTATAATAAGAGCATAGCCACATAATGAGGATTTTTAGCTAGTCAGAGAATATTTTGCTCAAGGTGAACTTTTGTTATCATTGAATGTCTATTGTCTGTAGTGCATAGTGGATCAATAATTTCAGATTTGAAGCTCCAGACAAAGTCCGTTTTATTGCTAGACTTTGTAATCTTGACCTTGGGCCTCTCTGAGGGCAAACAATTGTACCAAGTTATTGTAGGAATGGCCTCCATATGTCAGTCACCTTTTCAGCCATTACTTGTCTGCTCTGCATTTCCTTACTGTGTTGTTCAACTTTCATGACATTTGACAAAATGGTGTATCTTGATGGGGCAGTGTGTAGAACAATGACACAATTTGATCACACTAAAGCAGAGGTACAGATAGGAGGGGGGTATAGCTGTCTAAAATCTTTATTTCTCAATGAAACCTTGTGTCATGGGTACTCATTTGAATTGTCTCATTGCGACAATTCCAATGAGTACCCACTACATAGGATATGAGCAATAACATCCAATCCAAAATACCCCTCTATGTCTAGCTCTGTAAAGGTTACAATGCAAGGTTATATGAAACAAGAGATGTTGTAAAACATTTATGCCCAAAAAAGAACAGGTCAATGGCTTAGTCAACAAAGGGCAATAACCCAAAATAATTCAAAGGTAGAGTTATGGTTTTTGTGCATTGTACTTCTCCTTAATGAGATATATCCACCTGTGAAGTTTCATGATTCTAGCTTGCATACTTTTTAGCTCACCTGAGCACGAAGTGCTCAAGGTGAGCTATTGTGATCGTACAATGTCCGGTGTCAGTCGTCCACAATTTCTTTAAACATCTTCTCCTATTAAAACCAGTGGGCCAATCTTGATGAAACTTGGCAGGGATGTTCCTTAGGTCAAGCTCTACCAAAGTTGTCTAAATGAATGAAATCCACCCTTTACTCTCTCTTTACCCTTAACAAAAAGGGTGAAAATATGAAAATCTTGAAAAATCTTCTTCTCTGAAACCAGAAGTCAGACAGCTTTCATATTTGGTATGTAGCAACATCTAGTTGACCTCTACCAAATTTTGTTCTTATCAAGACCCTGGGGTCATATTTGGGCTCCACCTGGGCGCAACCCTTTTTACATAGAATCAAAGAGCAAAAATCTTTCTCTGAAACCTTCTTCACCTTTCTTATTTGGTATGTAGCATCACCTAGTGAGCCTCTTTCAAGTTTGATCATATTGAGACCCTTGGGTCATATTTGGGATTTGCCTGGGCGTAACCCTTTTAGCTCTTCTGAGCACGAAGGGTAAATAAAAGAAAATCTTCAAAAATCTTCTTCTCTGAAACCAGATGGCAGACAGCTTTCATATTTGGTATGTAGCATCATCTAGTGGGCCCCTACCAAGTTTGTTCATATCAAGACCCTTGAGTCGTATTTGGGCTCCATCCGGATGCATCCCTTTTAGCTCATCTGAGCATGATGGGTGAAAATAGGAAAACCTTCAAAAAATCTTCTTCTCTTAAACCAGAAGGCAGACAGCTTTCATATTTAGTTTGTAGGATCATCTTATGGGCCTCTACCTAGTTTGTTCATATCAAGACCCTGGGGTCACATTTGGGGCTCCACCCGGGTACATCCCTTTTTACATAGAATCAAAGAGAGAAAAGGCATATCTTGTCTTACTGTTGGCTGAAAACAATCCATGTTATTGATCTTTTGTAGAAATTATTTCCTTTTTAGCTCCACTGGCTGAAAGCCACTGGGGCTATTGTCAAGGCGTTGTGTCCGTCGTGCGTCCGGTCGTAAACTTTTTCTTTAAAAATCTTCTCCTCAGAAACTACTGGACGAATTTCAACCAAACTTCACAGGAATGATAAATTATGATCCATTGACAAACGTGGATTTAATGGGCATGGCTAATTTCCAAATCTGGTAAAAGGTGAGTTTTCTCAGATTCTAATCAATAGATACCAATGATATTTTACATGAATGATCCTTATTTGACCCTTTATCAGTCTACAAAAAATCATTGTGATCAGATGGAAAATATGCATTTTATGGACGGAGGTCATTTCTCTATTATATATATATCTCTGTTATATACTGGAAACTTTGAAAATCATTTTCTCAGAATGTATCTTTTGGATATCAACCAAATTTCACTGGAATGATCCTTGAGTGACCCTTTATCAGTCTACCAAATATTATTGTGATCAGATCAAAAATATGCATTTTATAGGTGGAGGTCATTTCTCTATATGTTATATAGTGGAATTTTTGAAAGTTATTTTCCCAGAATCTAATTTTTGGATTTCAACCAAATTTCACTGCAATGATCCTTGAGTGACCCTTTATCAGTCTACCAAAAATTATTGTGATTGGATGAAAAATATGTATTTTATGGGCGGAGGTCATTTCTCTATATGTTATATAGTGGAAACTTTGAAAATCATTTTCTCAGAATGTAACTGATGGATATCAATCAAATATTTTGGATATGATCTTTGGGTGACCCATTATCATGCACCCAAAAATTATTTTGATTGGATGCAAAATATGTCTTTTATGGGCGGAGGTCATTTCTCTATATGTTATATAGTTGATACTTTGAAAATCATTTACAACATCAGTAGAACCCAAAATATCTAAAAATCTAGTCAAAACTTTTATTTGCTTTTACAAGAATTTCAAGCCTGTGGAGCGACTCAAGCCATTCATGGCTTTCTAGTTTACCATTTTTCATGGGAACACAGTATTTTTGCACTAGTCTCTGGATACATGCAGTTGTTGAAAATGTTTCGCTAAGGGACCAATCTGTATTTCTGTCTGATAATGATGAATCATATTTTTCAGGGTAGATCAACCCAAGTGAAGGGGTTTGTGTGGACCAATGTCAATGAGATTGTGTTTATAACTGACCATGGAGTCGAGTTCTATCAGGTTAGCAGACTTTATAGGATTTTGTTGGGAATTTATTAAGAATAAGTTTATATTTCTCAAGGCAGATCAACACAAGTGAAGGGGTTTGTGTGGACCAATGTCAAATAGTTTAATTGTAGATGATTTTAACAATTTTCATGCATTATGATTGGCTGAAAAATTGTTTTTTTATTTCCAAATGAAAACAATGTTACGACGCAGCTATTTTGTAGGCTTCCACAAAATAGTCTCATGAGAAATCTTGACACATGAAGGATAAATCTTTACACTTTCGCTTCATGATGTTAAATAATAAGATATGAAGAGAGTATTTGTTGATTTCATGGAGGTATGAAACTAAAAACCAAATCACACTCATGTATGATTCTGCTTCACATATTCATACAGTGTGATAAGGTTTTTAGTTTCATTCCACAACAGGGTTGAGACTTTACATACTTTCAAGATAGTCCCTTTCCGTGTGATAGATTTCCTTGAGACAAGCTGATCTTAATTGAGTATTGAGTAAAGAATTAATAACTTAAGGTAGTGGACACGTGATAGTTCCGCAACATTTTGGAGCTCATGATCTTTCACAATGTTGACTGAAAATCAGTAGGAAACCTTGGTCAACACTGTTAAAGTTCATTACTTCAAATACTTTGCAAAACTATTTCGGGTCAACTACCCAAATAAGAGAATCTTGGTAAACTTAACCCTGGTCATTCTGAATCCAGAATATTCTACTTTGATATGAGATATGGACAAAGATCAGCTTGCACATATTATGTGCAGTCTGATCTTAGTTTATACTACCTTATTTTCATTTGTAAATCAGAAAAGTTTATTTTCAAAATAAATATTGATTCACAATGAGTGCATTTAGCTTTTTGATATAAATGTAGTTTTGCCAAGTTTTTTATTCAGCATGACATAATTACTTTTCTGTAATACGGTAGATGCTATTAAGAAGGTAAAAGAAGCTCAAAATTATACTGTCTACAGATACTTAAGACCTTATAATTATTTGTCTGCAAATCGCATAGGGAAGACTGGTCAAACTGTGTGGATGCACAGACTGGCCAAAGTCACAACATTAAATATTGCTGGAAATTTCACACACAGGCTCTATTAACCCTTGTCATGCTGAATAAATTTTGGCTAAAAATTCTCATCAAAATCATCAAAATCAAAGGGCAAAAAGCACTGAAAGTACCAACTGTAGGTCATTTTTCATTTGAAAACTTAAATCTATTGACAATTCTGGTTAGAGATCTAGAAACAGGTTGTGAAGACTAACATCAGACTGCACATATGTGCAGGATGATGTTTGTCTATAGCTCCTGCCAAAGCAGGAATATTCCGGGTTCGGCATGACAAGGGTTAATTTATTTTAATAGATAAATCCTGACAAGAAATCTCTGAAGAATTTGAAGTCTCTCAGTGTGAGTGTTAACTGGTATGTCTGGATGGTAAGTAGTTTGACATAATTTTTTGCCTTAATGTTTACTTATATTCACTCCTTGAGGGTCCAGATTTTACTACTTTTTTCACCAGTCTGCAGGCACTATTGATTCTAATTCCTTTAGGCCCCTCCTAATGATAACTGGTCCTACTTGAAATATATATTAATTTGAAAGCAATTAAACAATAGTTTTACCACAATAAGTGTTGGAAAGAAAAAAAACAACTCGTGAAATCAATTTCAAGGCCTTACTGTTGGAATCAGGTTCAAGGTCATCTTTCAAGGTCAATTTCAATTTCCAGGTCAAATTTATGAAAAAAAAACACTCCGTACATTGGCCATAACTTTTTGAATGGTAAGTGAAAGGTCCTTCATATTTCACATGATGATTTTCTTCGATAAGGCTTTTCTGTTGGTACCAAGTTCAAGGTCATAAGTCAAGATCAAGGTCATTTTTCAAGGTCAATTAAAAAAACCCCATGAACATTAGCCATAAGTTTTGAATATTGTAATTGGGCTTTCATATTTCACATGATTGCCTGGGACAAGTCCTTTCTGTTGGTACAAATTCAAGGTCATCAGTCAAGGTCAATGTCATTTTTTAATGTCAAATTTTTTGTAGTTAAACTAATATTAGCCGTAACTTTGGATTGGTAAGTCATAGAGTCATGAAATTTCACATGTGTATTGCTTGTGACAAGATTGTCATATGCATAATAATATCGAGGTCATTTGTCAAGGTTAAGGTCATTTAGTGAAAGTCACACATTTACAACCTAAAAACTTCACAATTTGCTTTATCTTTTGAGTGGTAAAGACACTAGCTGTTGAAAAGTGGTCTCTAGAAGCATTGTGTGCAAATGTTGCCCCATTTTCAACTAGGTTTTTCCGCCATCCAGCTCTTAACAGCTGAGCGCAGGCAGTGCTCTTGTTTGTACTTAGACACAAAGCATATCAATTGCTCAGTGCAAGACATTTGTAACTTACTACAAACATATAGGCAATTACAACTTTTTTTCACTGAGCCCTGAATATGTTCTGTTCTATATTTATAGGCCAGACCAGATGGAGGGTTGTTACTTCTAGCTTCAGGGCCACAGAGTAATTCATTACAGCCTGTATATTTCACAGTAAGTAGCACTCTTTGAAACTTTCTAATTGTCAATGACTTATGCTGAATGAAAACCTTGTCAGAATTGATTAATATTCAAGGTTCGAAGGCTCTTGAAGCACTTATATAAAACCAATGAATCATTTTCAAAACTAATGAATAACTATCTGAAAGCAGGAAAAATAAGAAATATAGATCTATATCAAAAAGCAAATATCAACGGGTAAGCATAAAACTATTTTCTACCTATACTAGGTTTGATCCAAAAGTTTGTAAAATGAGGTTACAAATCATCAGAAAAGATAATTATCAACACAGAAATCGAACAGTCTTTTAATGCATCATCTGTGTAGTAAACATAAAGACTTTTAAATGTTTACATACAATAGCGGCTGAAAAATGCACAAATCAAGACAGAGACCCCCTACTAAGGTGGGGGAGCAAAAATTTCAAAAGCGACGTCAATAATAACTCTTTTCTACATAGTCCATGCTAACCCTCATGCCTTTCTGTACCGGATAAACCCATGTACAGAAATTATCCACAGGCCATTTGGAATAAAATTTGTTTAAATTTTCTATTTGCATGGTATTTTCAGTAAAATTGGAAAGCCAAATACAGGACATTTATTTTGGGAAAATAATGTGAATCAATTGGGATATGTTCGTTCGTTGAAACTCCATTATATCATTCTAAGTACTCCTTTGAAGCCTGGCCGTTTTTGAATGTCTGGGATAGCTTTAGGAATAATTCTCTTTTGCATATTTTTATCATTTTTCTAAATTACCTGAAATGTTTGGATTGATCAATGGCATAGATCATGTCAAAATTCGAAAAATGAACGGCATTCATATTTTGGAGTTGACGTCTTGTCTTTTTTTTGTCAAATTTTCAAAATTATTTAATGTATTCTATATCCATTAAAAGCATCACAATAGCTTAAAGATATAACAAATTATTTCTATTTGCTTCCTTTTTAATTTAGCAAAGAAATTCCAACCAAAGTTGCAGAAAACTTGATTTATTTCACAGCTTTTCAATATTTTTTTCTCCCTCCCCCACCTAAGCACACATATGTTTCTATGGTAATGTATTCTTAGGCCACTTAAGATAACGCTTCAAAAATAATTACATTAATGTGCTCCGTAGTTACTTAACTGCACATTGACCAAAATATATACTGAACAAGCTAGAAATGCGAAAGTTATTAGCCCATTGTCCGAACTTTTGGATCATCGCTCGTATTTTCAAAGGTACTTACTTTAGTTTCGGGCTGTTCCATCAATATATATATTTGCAGTTAATTTTGTCTATACATCCTGCCATACATAGTGTTACATAGGTAGAATTGCAACTTAGAACTTTGTCTTGGCCAGAATACAGAAAAGTTTTGTCATTTTGAGGGATCTGCAGAAAATGTGTCATACATGGTATCCAAATATTTTTATTTTTTTTTATTATTTTATTGAAAATACTGCATCAGGACAACAAAATTAAATTTGGAACAAAGTTAATTTAAGGACATCTTTATAAGAGATTAATTATACCTTTATGGATCTACACACTGATAGATTTCTACATGTATTAATTTTGATTTGTTTAGCCTGGAACAATGACCAAACTACCCAAATTTGAAGTTGATTTACCTGTGATTGCCAAGCAACCCAAGTCACAACTTTATGAAAGGGATGTTTCTATAGCTGTCATGTGAGTTACTATACTAAAAGTTTCAGTCATTATAACAGATGGCAAAATATTAGAATGATCCAATTTCATTGATAAGTCATTGTAAATGTGTCATCTGCTGAGATATAATTGAAAACTGCTTAAAATCTCATACAAACCAACGAATTTCAAGTTTGCAGTCAACATTTTTTGGTCAATGAAATTCGAGAAATCTTTCTCTCTTTGGCAAAAAAAACTTGTGAACATAAAAGAAATGCCTTATTAGGTGTAATTACTTCTCCTTTACATAATTGAGAAGTTTTTAAACAACTACAACAACAAAAAAGGAGGTCAAAACAAAAGCAAAATTTGGTTCATCCTTATTACTATGATGAACAACTGAGGGGCATATGATTTTGCTTCTATTTAATTGTAAGTGCAAAAATTTATAGCAATTTCAGTAATTTTGCAGTCACCTATGTTTGACTTTCTTTATATCATTTATAGAATATTGAGAAACTTCCACTCAATTACAGATATGGTAACCTGTATATAGTAATATTACGTCATCAACCTAGACCTGGAGCTGCAGGAGCAGAAGTGGTTCTGTACCAGATACCCTCACAAAAGTAATGTTTGATAAAAATCAGAGCTACAGATAGAGGGGGTATTTAAGATTTCAAAAAAGGTTACGCCAAAAATATGTGCACAATTCCTATATTGTGAGTACTCATTTGAATCTTCTTGTCAAGACGATTCAAATGAGTACCAACAACATAGGGTTTCAATCGAGAAGTGAAGATTTTAGGCTGGCATTACCCCCTCTTATCTTTACCTCTGAAAAATTATGTTATACGTATTTTCCTTTATCAAAAGTCAATCTTTTTATTACTCATAAACAGTCCTGAGGTACTTTGGAAAGGGATGTCAAAAAAAGCCACTTACCAGTTCTTAAACAATTACATGAAATAACACGTATTCTATCTAAAGTTAGACTGCCTTGGTGATCTAGTAGAAAAGCTCTTTATCTGGAGGTTTGTGGTTTGAGCCCAACTGTTGCTAGGGTGTGTTTATGGGCAAATCACTTAATAGCCAGCCAAAGTTCACCCAGCTGTAAAATTGGGTAGCAGTGGGTTTAAACCTCTGCCTCTCTCTCTCAGGGAGGTAAAAATATCAGGATTTTGTGTTAGAGAGCAACTCTATAAGCTTGAGCTTTTTTTGTAATTGAACTAAAAACAAATTAGTACAGACTATCTGAAGTTGGGTCATTCAACATTAGGTTGTCTTGTTTGCTGGTCTGGCTAATCAAGGACAACACTTTTGTAAGTGCCTATAGGCTTTTACAATAGTTTTGCACAAACCAATTAAAATCATTACCCAAATCTGCTCAGCAAAATGAGTCATACTTTTAAAGGTAATCAACGATTGTTTCAATACAATTTATTCCTTTCTATAAAGTTATAAATTGTCTTATAACTCTTCAAAAAGTGACTAGGTATTAAACAATTATATTTTAATAGAAATAAAAAATAATAATAATTTTCATTATGACTTGACATCCATTTTACACAAATGAGCAAACTGTATACTGACATTTCCAGGGAGTCAACAGCTAAGAAAACCAATGTATTAAAACTGGAGATGAGTGGAAGATTTGCTGTTAATGTTGTTGATAGTTTAGTCATTGTTCATCATCAGGCTTCTAAGGTATTTCTTTTTCACTTATTTGTGAGTGACTTTTTAGCTCACCTGAGCACGAAGTGCTCAAGGTGAGCTATTGTGATTGTACAATGTCCGTCGTCGGTTGTGCGTTGTCCGTCATGCGTCCTCCGTCGTCCACAATTTCTTTAAACATCTTCTCCTCCTAAACCAGTGGGCCAATCTTGATGAAACTTGGCAGGGATCTTCCTAGGGTCAAGCTCTACCAAAGTTGTTCAAATAAATGAAATCCAACCTTAAATTTCCCTTTACCCTTAAACAAAAGGGTGAAAATATGAAAATATTCAAAAATCTTCTTCTCTGAAACCAGAAGGCAGACAGCTTTCATATTTGGTATGTAGCATCATCTAGTGGACCTTTAACAAGTTTGTTCATATCAAGACCCTGGGGTCATATTTGGGCTCCACCAGGGCGCAACGCTTTTTACATAGAATCAAAGAGCGAAAATCTTAACAAATCTTCTCTGAAACCAGATGGCAGACAGCTTTCATATTAAGTTTGTAGTATCACCTAGTGGGCCTCTTCCAAGTGTGTTCATATTAAGACCCAGGGGTTATATTTGGGCTTTATCCAGGATCATCCCCTCTAGCTCTTCTTAGCACAAAGAGTAAAAAATGAAAATATTCAAAAAACTTCTTCTCTGAAACCAGAAGGCAGACAGCTTTCATATTTGGTATGTAGCGTCATCTAGTGGACCTCTAACAAGTTTGTTCATATCAAGACCCTGGGGTCATATTTGGGCTCCACCCGGGCGCAACCTTTTTTACATAGAATAAAAGAGTGAAAATATTTTAAAATCCTCTTTTCCGAAACCAGGGGCACACAGTTTTCATATTTGGCATGTAGCATCATCTAGTGGGCCCCTACCAAGTTTGTTCATATCAAGACACTGGAATCATATTTGGGCTCCACCCGGGCGCCTCCTTTTAGCTCATCTGAGCACAATGAGTCAAAATAGGAAAACTTTCAAAAATCTTCCTCTCTGAAACCAGAAGGCAGACAGCTTTCATATTTAGTTTGTAGCATTATCTAATGGACCTCTACCAAGTTTGTTCATATCAAGACCCTGGGGTCACATTTGGGATCCACCAGAGTGCATCCCCTTTTACTAAAATCAAAGAGTGAAAAGGCATATTTGTCTTGCTCTTGACTGAAAGCATTCCAAGGTATTGGTCCTATGAAGAAATTATCTTCTTTTTGGCATCTGCCTATTTAATGAATGTGATGTCCCAGGGGTCAAAGAGACGCAGGTGAGTGATCTAGGACCATCATGGTCCTCTTGTTTTAAGGCTTTAGACTTTTAAAGAAAATCAGCTTCATCTGAATTATGGCCATAAACTTGTTTTGTAGGTTAGTCTATACTAATTTATTTTAGTTTGTTTGCAAAGAACCATAAGCTTTTAGAGGCAATCTTGAGCACTCAGTCTTGATGTATCACATCCTTTAGAGAGAGGCAGGGGCCTTAATTCATTGCTTCTCAATTCTACTAGTGGATTGACTTGGGCCAGGTATTAATTGGTTTACCAATAAACACACCCAGATGATGGTTGGGCTAAAACCACAGACCTTCAGGTCACAGCCAGGAACCAATAACATAAAGAGTCAGTGCCAAATACTAATTGAATAATTTACTCAAACTTTAAAGGTAATTTACCAAAATACTTGTAACAGCAATCACAGGAGATATATATAATACGTACTTAGTGTTTTGTATGAGAAAAAATATCTAACGAGGTTGGGAGAATTGATCATTGTCGAGGCTCTGCCGAGACAATTATCGATTCTCACAACAGAGTTAGATATTTTTTCATATAATACACTAAGTACGTATTATTTTTATCTTATAACCTCTATTTGTCTTGTTTTAGTCGATGTTTCTAACTTAAATGCTAGTTTCTAAAAATAACTGTATGATATTATTGTTCTAAAAATAACTATGTGATATCATAAAAAATATCATACGGGTTGTTATCATACGGATACTTGTATAGTTATAAGATAAAAAGAGTTGCATCACATGTATTTTGAGAAACATATATCCCACAATATCTGCAGTATAGACAATTTTATAATGAAGTAGTCTGATATCAGTAAATTGGTATTACAATGTATTACCAAGTTTTCTGACAGTCTCATCAAAGCAAACAATTGCAGGCCCTAGATCAAACTGCTCCTCCAGGACTGCAATGTCGTCCTTCCACTAAGCCTCATAACTTCATAAGGACATTTTGTTTGTTTGTTTTAATGAGGTTTTACAGTGCTTTCAGAAATCTGTCAGTTATATATCAGGGGCTGTAGCACCTAATAATGGATTCCTAGTATTTCTCACACCAGTACTACCATCACATCCTTTCCTAGCCTCCAGCTGATATTCCAGGTAGGTCTAAGATTATCAACCCATTTGTGGAAGACAAATTGTATGGAAGAATGAGTGCCACTTTTGGGCTCATTAGGACCTACTGGCACGAGGTTTTTTACGCTCTAAAGATTTTATGATAATAATTGTATGTTTCTTTGGCTTTTTTAAATTTTTTGGTAATAACAATAGATTGAAATATTTCTCCCATATTTTACAGACCTCTGTGATATTTGATATTCTACTTGATGGAGAATCTGATGGATTTAGTATGGGACATTTTCCAGTTGTCTCCCCTTTACCAATCAAACCATTTAAACTCACTTTACCTAGTAAGTATAACTTGATAGATCCCTACAGTAAGTGAAACAATTTATGGACCAATCTAATCATTCCTTTCAACCTAATTGTTTTGTTGACCTCCTTCATTTACTGCCATTTTGTCTCTAACTTATTCATGGATAGGCTACTAAAGGTAGTGGACCCGTAATAATTCTGCAACATTTCGAAAGTCAAGGACTGTAACAAAATTAACCAGAGTTTCCTTATGATTTCTTTAGGAAACCTTGGTTTACATTGTGAAAGATCATGAATTCATGAATTCCCATATGTTGCAGAACTGTTATGGGTCCACTACCTTAAAAGTCAATTCTGTAGTTACAATGTTTATGATTTTGTTTCATATCCGTGACCAGTATTTCTTAACCCTTTTAGCTTGTGTTAAAGAACTTAAATATTGTACACTTACGTTATGTACACAGAATGCATAAAGAAGTAAATTCCGCAAAAAAAAAAGTGAAACTGAAAACTAAATGAATGAAAGTTAATACATGTTCTGTCATTTTCTTTCAGCTTTAAATATACAAGCAGGCCAGGAAAGGTTAGAATACAACTGTGAATTGTGTATCCTTTAATGGGTTGGAGTTGGATCATCACAAAAAATTGAATACATCCTTAACTAAAATTTTTATGCGCTTTGGCTGACAAATGAGTTGAGCTTTTGTCATCACCCTGCTGTTATTGGTGTAGAATTAGGCCTTTTTTCCGAGTTGAATATTTTTATGCCCCCATATCGAGAGATCGGGGGCATATTGTTTTACTCATGTCCGTCTGTCTGTCCGTCCGTCTGTCCGAAAGCTTAACCAAACTTAACCTTTGCCTTATCAAGAGATCGCTGTTACGGGGGCATTCGTGTTTCACAAACGCATCTTGTTTTTATCATGATCAATTTATACAAGTTTTTTATGTTTCTAAGAACTTCTGTGTTTAGGTAATCAGATCTTTTAAAAGAATGATTGTCTGGATGTTGCTTTAAGAGAAAGGCTTGCAAAAGGACATAGGGGTCAAAAGTCAACAATTTTGATGTTATCATGACAATAAAGAAATTTGGTTTGCCAAAAAAAATTGAAAAAATTCTGTATACTTTAATAGCAATTGCCATGTCCCCAGGCTTCGAAAAGTATAAGCACTGGCTTTAACAAATTTCAACATTGCTCACATTTTCAGTAAATATTTTTCAAAGGGGTCCTTAAGGACCCCCTAGTTGTGACCATTAGGATCCATCAAGGGTCCTTTCTTTGATTTACATTTGTGGAACTTTTATGAAAGAGTATGGAAAAGTATAGGGTAGTGAAATATCCTAATAATTTTGAAAGTAAAGGATTCTTACCCACTTTGTTCCTTACATATGTAAGGAACAAAGTGGAGTTGCAACCTTTGCTTGAAAACAACAAAGGATTCTGATTGAGAGAACATCTGAATTTTATAGATGTAGAAGAATCCTGACAGAATCCCTTGTTTTGAACCTATGAGATCCCTCCAAATATTTTGGGATCATCTGTATCCTAGGACACTGCTAGTGTTGAGTCCTAATATTTTTAGGGGGAAAAAAACTTAACCTTTGAAATGCCGATCCCAGAATATTTCTGCTGTGGCAGGAGGTATAAACACAGATCAGCCTGCACATAAGTTCAGTCTGATCTAAATCTATATCACCAGATTTTCTTTTTTAAACCAGGAAAGTTTGAACATGAGTTTTACAAAATGAATATTGACTCACAGTTGGGGCATCCAGTGTTTTCTGCAATTAGATATTGATAGTAATTTTGATGAGGGTCAAGGTTGAATCATTTTAGAAGACAGTCAATGCCAATGATTAGTAATAATCATAGTAAATACTATCAGAATCCTTAACATTTTAAATAGATTCTGCCAACTGGATTGTATTTCAACCAAATATAGTCATAGATGCCAAATTAGGTAATAAACATTCAAGATTAACTTTTCTCAAAAAATCAATCGAAAATATACATGTATGAAAAATAATTGGTCATTGGAGATTAAGAAAAAAAAAAGAAGACATTTTTTCACAAATTTAAGATAAATGTCACCATTTATTGCAGAAATAAGATGTAATTTTTTTATGAATCTATATATAATCAAAAGTTGTCTTTCCTAGTTCCTTTTCCTTGATCAAAACTATAATGATGTATCATTTCACCCCCTCACTTCCCTGATATCTGGTCCACCTGTATTAAGCAAGTACCTGTCTTAAGCAAGTGATTTTGGCATATCCCTTGACAGCTTGCTTAAGACAGGTTAGACTGTATAAAAAATACTTGAATGTGATATGCTTGTTTGGGAACAAAAAGGTGAGGTATTGTCATCTTGTTGCCATTGATGTTTTCATTTGCGATGATGTGACAAACTATAGACTTGGTCATATCTCTCTTGTTATTGAAAATTTCCTCTTGAAACTTGGCATGCGTTTTCACCCTAAAAACTTTCAGGGGGGATAAATCATGAAGCATTTATGTAAAAATTGTGTAGTACTCTTTTTAAAAACTTACACAGGGGATAATTCTAGAAGCATTTATGTAAAAATTGTGCCCTCTCTCAACTTAGATTTTTTGCTTTATACAGCACCTGAAGCCCAGCATTGGCACTCAACTGTGGCAGTCTTGTCCCACATTTATACAATATCACTTATTTCTTAAATGCTTTTTGTAGTTTAATAGAGAAATAACGGTAGATTATCACTTATACAGATGCAATGACTAAAGAGGAACATCACAAAAGCAGTGAAATTATTAAAAAATTTATACCCTGCTCTTGTGCATTTCATCCTATCTGACATCATCTATGCGAGGCAAAATAAGTGACGTAACAATGAACATTGCATAGCAATCACATGCAAAATGATGCACTTTACGAAAATATGTCCTAGAAATTCCACATTTTGTCTCAGTTTTGCATAAAAGAAATAGATTAATTGTTTGTTTTTCGAGTAAGATCGATAATTAATTTATTTCGTGAACAACAAAAGCTATATTTTCACTTCTGGCTTCACCACTTGTGAAAATATAGCTTTTGTTGTTTATTCAATGAATGTATATGGATCTTACACTGAAACAAACGATTATTCTCTATTTCATCAAGGGCATAGCAGTCATTTCCTTACCCCAGTTGTTGATTACATACTAATATTCATCATTTCAGAGTGATTGGAGAGTTGTTCTTCTATATCAATTTTCTTGCAATGTTTTATTTTAAATTCTTTCAGGTTGTTTATGGCATGTTGAAATGAGGTTAGAACCCCTAGTCACAATGATTCCAGATAAGGTAAGCATTCTCTTAGCTATTTGTGAAGCAAGCCTTTCTACATGATTTTTTCAAGCTTGCTTACAATATTTAGGAGCAATTTGTCATTATGACAGGTCTATGCATATGCCTAATTGCTTATGTGTATGTGTCCATCTGAATTTGTCCTAAGCATTACTCCTACATTTATTAATAGATTTTCAAGCAAGATGAGCCATTTGAATGAGATTTTCAGATCACTATATATGTATATGTACAAGTTTAAGTGAGTGATCTAAGGTCTATTTTGTCTATACCTGTATAAACGAAAATGACCTTTGATCCCTCGATTAAAATTCGGAATCTGTATAAGTTCTAGGTAGCTCTTAATATATAATTTAGCCTGCCTGATGCCTAGCTCCTATAACAAGGAATGGATTTCAAATTTGTTTATCAGAATCAACAAATGAAAGAAACAGTGCATATTCCATTTGAAATGATATATTTTAAGAAAAAGAATTCAATTTAGGCCTGTGAAACAATTCATGTGATAAGTAATTCATTTCTGAAGAGGACTGTATCATGTGTGACAGAACATGAGTATTAGAAAAATGAAGATAAATGTTAAATGTTATGGGAAAAGTGAAGACTTATTATTGCCTGATTTAGGTTATTCTATAATTTCTTTTATGCTAGCAAAGTATAACCATTCTTTTTTACAGTGTCGACTGATCAAGTTTCTTTTACAAAGATCCCGGAGTAAGTCCGTCATCCTGTCTGTGTGTAGATCCATGTTGTTACCAGGGCAACAGGCCACACTTCCTGTCATCTCCCGTATTGTAGATATGTTGAATAACGGCTACAAGAAATATTTGGATGCAGAGGTTCAGGCTTTGGTAAGTGAGTATAATTGTAGTTTTTAAGATAATTAGATATTAACAAGTAACAGTTATTACGAGGTTGGTGAATATTGGTCTCATTTTATCTGTAAGTACGTCCCTCTGTACCTACATGAAACTACACAAAATGTTACTCAACATCTGACCATGCACATACTGTAGCCATTTTGTGAAATGCTGCATCATAGAAAAAGGTGGCCTTCATGATAATTTTTTTCGCTGGCAGTGAAAATTTTGCGACAATGATACTCTTGTTTGGAAATGGTCCAAATTGGAAGAAGCAGGAAATAACAATTAAAAAAGGGTGTAACTTGAAAAGAACAAAATATTGTGTCAAAGGGAAATTCTTCTTTCTCTATAACAATTGCTAAGTATTAAATCATATTAGGGCTATAAAATTGGGATAATGCTATAGCATGTTTTATCATGAGAAGTGCTTAAACTTTTATATTTGACAAAACATGTATTTCTAAAGTTATGTACGGCTTTTACTTGAAACTTGGAATATATGTTATTAATCAAAAAGGCAAGGAAGATCAAACAGAATTCAATTTCTTATTTGAATTGTGCCTCCTTTTGTCGACTTTTTAGCCAATATCCAGCACTCAATATCTAAACATTGGCACCAGCATGGGTAGCTTTTGCTGATGAACCAAAGTGATCTCAAACTGCAAGATACTTCCTCATTTCATGCATGGTCTATTCAATATACATATATTTTAGGCTACAGATGCTATGACTAAAGAAGAACATGTAAGGCGTGTAATTGTAGACCAGTCAGATATGTATACCAATGTGTTCTCTATATTTGAAGATAATGATGTAAGTAAATGAATTATTTCTTTTAGATATCAGACACAAAAAAGACAGATATTTATTGTCCCAAAATTCATAGAGAACGGAATAACAACATAATATTGTCGTAGACGTAGACAAAACTGCCCTTTAAGAATGAGTTTAGTCTGGGTTTAAAATGTTTCTACAGACCTATCTGTCCAAATTCTAAAGGTCATTTTACTGAGGATTGTCTAGTAATAGATAGAGAATAATATGTTAGTGTGTTAAAATTTCATTGATGTTTAAAGTCATTAACATATTATTCTATTTATCATGCATCGTTTTTCAGCACTGAACTATGATAAACCCTAAAAAATCAAAGAAATTCAGGTGAAATGGAATGCAAATTGTTTCTAGAAATAGACTGCCTGATATCATATTATGAGGGGTTAAACTCCAATCAATCAATCAATCTCAAGGTTGTGGGCATATTGTTTTATGATTGTCAGTTTGTCAGTCACTCTGTTTGTCTGCAAAACTACCAAAAAAAGATAACTGTGCAGAATACTCCATCAAGCCTTTTCAAGATAGAAGGCTTATATTTGGCAAAGTCAAAGTTTCATCAATATGCATCTCTAAGATATCAAGGTTAAAGTCAGTTAATGAGGCTAAGGTCAAACTTCTACAATACATAACCAAGCAAGAGGGCCAAAATAGCCCTACATTGCTCACTTTCAAAATTAAACATACAAGTTTTTAGAAGCATCACCCATTAATGCCAAGTTTGGCTGAAATTGACTCGCTTCTTTTTGTGTTTGATGTTTATATTTTTCACGATAAAAAAAAGCCCTGCCCTGCTACACCCATATTTTAGGTCAAATCAAAATTTCATGAATGGGATTTCAGTACAGTTACCCACAAAACAGTTCTGCCAAGTTTGGTGAAATTGGCTCAGTTGTTATAGAGGAGAACACATTTTAAGACATGATCTCGAAAGCTCACGTTGAGCACATCATTCTCCGGTGAGTTACAAAATAAAGCATGCAGTCCTCTTACTTATTACAACTGTGAGCATTTTGTATCAAGAAAACCATCATTTTACATTTCAGGATATTCCATACAAGTTCAAAGTTGCTGTTTTGATAGAATATATACGCTCACTTAGTCAACGAGATATACCTGTTCAGGTTAGTAATTTCTCTTAACATCCAATAGCTTTTTAGCTCACCTGAGCACAAATTGCCCAAGGTGAGCTTTTGTGATCACCCTTTGTGCGTCGTCATCAGAAGTTGTCAACAAATCTTTAATCATCTTCTCTTCAGTTACCATTGGGCCGATTTCAACCAACTTGCCAGAAATGTTCCTTGAGTGACTTTTCTAAAAACTTGTTGGTGAAATTTTGCTTGACCCCCAAATATGGGTGTGGCAATTTTTGACCCTGAAATCTTTAAACATCTTCTCCTCAGTAACCATTGGGCCTATTTCAACCAAACTTTGCGGAAATGTTCCTTGGGTGACCCTTCTAAAAACTTGTTTGTGAAACTTTGCTTGACCCCTAAATATGGGCATGACAGTTTTTGACCCTGAAATCTTTACACATATACTTCTAAGTTTGGCAGAAATGTTCCTTGGGTGACCCTTCTAAAAACCTGTTTGTGAAATTTTGATTGACCTCAGAAATATTGGCGTAGCAGGGCAGGGTAGATCTTGACCCTTAAATTGTTAAACATCTTCTCCTCAGTTATCATTGGGTCAATTTCAATCAAACTTGGCAAAACTTGTGTAGAAATTTTGATTGACCCTAAAATATGGATGTTCGTGAAATTCTGATTGGCCCATAAATACAGGCGTGGCAGAGTGAGGGCTATTTTTTATAAATTTTCGCAAAATTTTGGTTAGTCCTTAAATATGGGTGTGGCAGGGGCGGCAGGGCGGGGCTTATTTCTAGAATGTTCCTTTGATGACCCTCTTGAAAAATTGCTCCCAAAATTTGGTTCGGCCCATAAAAATTGGTGTGGCAGGGTGGAGCTTATTTTGAGTCTGGCCAGTAATGAATGGGTGGGCAGGGTCTATTATCACTTTAAATTCTTGGAATAACGTCTCCTTTTCAAAAATTAGGAAAATGTGAATGAACTTTTGCCAGAAAGTTACTTGGATGATTTCAACTGACCAATAGAATTCAGATGAGCGATTTCGGGCCATTCTAGCCCTCTTGTTAATGCAACTGATTTGTTAGAAACTTGTCAAATTTATAGCAACTGAAATATACCTTGAAATACAAATTGTGCATGATGTGATCTATGACATGGCATAACCACTTTGTGTTGACAACATTGCAAAATTGCAATACAGGGAAGTACTTGTAGTTTAGGAATTAAGAACTATGAATGATCCATGTCTTATTTATGTATATTTCAGCATTATCTATATGAGTTGATCATCAATATTTTGGTCCATAACAACTGTTTTTATCAACTACATCAATTCTTGCAGTATCATGTGTTAAGTGATTCAAAACCCTTGGTAAGTGCACACCCTTTAGCAACATCTTTAAAGGAAAGTTTTGGAAAATAGTTTGTAAATTAGTTACTAACATTAATGGATATGGAGAAAACCTGAAATACCATAGGTTGTAACACAAGAACATAAAACAAACATGTACACAAAGATGGAAATGAATATGTTTTTATCACTGAATATGATCTGATTAGAAATTCTGATATATATTTGCAAAATCATAGGACATAACATTTAGACTTTACTTAAACCACCATCATAGCCCATCGTAGTGTGATTGACTGTCAATCTAGAAATCCCGGGTTCTATCCCTAACAACGGCACTAATTCTTTCCAACTATTTGTCTCTCACCAATGGGTTGATAATCATAGACCTATGTGAGATAGCAGCTGAAGTCTAGGAAAGGATGTGATGGTAGTACGGGCGAGAGGAATACTAGGAATCCATTGTTAGGTGCTCCAGTCGCCACGATATAACTGAAAAATTGTTGAATGCTGCGTAAAATCCATTCAGTCAATCAACCAATCATTTAGACTTTACCTTCTGTGCATCATAACTTCCTACTTGGTACATTAGTAACACTTAAACTGAGGCATATTAATTCTTCATTGAAATTATCAATTGGGAAGATGTATCATTCTGTCTTTCCATACCTCTACATTAGCTTTGTCAATTTTGAGTAAGAGTATGCAGATCAATTTTTCAATTAGAAACCTAATTCAATAAAAGTTTACATTTGAGCCTGTGCGTAACATTTCCAACAATTTCATGTGTGCGTGATGGAAAAAGGTTCAGTAGCCTGGACACTCACTTAGTGCATTGAAATTAATTTGGGGTTACTTTAGGTCTGTAGCCATCTATTGAGCGCATAGTTAAGACTTTGATCAGACTGTGCAGCCACACAGACTAATCTGAGGCTTAACCTTGCGCACATGTGAAATTGTTGGAAATGTATCGCACAGGCTAATTTTATAGCTGTATGTTGCCACTATAACAGGTTTTCATTATATTCAGTTCTTAAGAACATTATTTCAGGCATGTTTAATGCTGTCATTAGAAAGTGTGTACCCACCAGCTCACCAGCTAGCTCTAGATATGCTGACTGTAAGTTGAATTTAACCCTTGTCATGCTGAATGAAAACTTTGCACAATTGTTTTTAAATAAAATAACATCAAGCACTGAATGCTTTCGTTGTGAGTCAGTTTTTATTTGAAAAATAATATCAAAAGCAGGACTATTCCTGGTTCAGCATGACATTTTCAAATGTTCAAATGTGCATGAAGTGTATTGTTGGCTCAGTGTGAAACAGTTGTTACTGCCTATATGAATATAGGCAGTTAAAACTGTTTTGCGCTGAACCATCAATATGCAGTTTAGGAAGCCTTAGATGAAATGAGGAGTGATCTATGCAAGCCAAGGGTGAGGCTCACTACATGTGAATTGAACATGTATTGAGTATCAGTCTAAGCTCGCAAAGAGGAAGGAGTAGTGACTAAAAGTTGAAAAGTTTCAAGGATTGAGTGCTGACATTGTTAAATTCATGTTGTGTGAGAAGAAATTAAGTTCATACCACAATTAGATTTGACATTATTTATATTTCTAACCACTTTATTTACACCTTTAAATGATTTAGTTGTAATTAGGTTATTTGGTTAGACTATTCTTAATATAGCCTATCAATTGTGTTATCTTGTAGAGTTTATTAGCTGTTAACTTTCGTACAGTAAACATACTAATGTTTATCTTTTAGAGATTATCTACAGCAAATGAAGAAATTATAGAAGTGCTCTTGTCCAAACATCAGCTATTGCCTGCAGTAAGGTAAGGCATTTTTGTTCAACAGTCCAAGAGCCACTTGCCAAGCCTGTCTAGCTTAGCTGGAATGTATTTAGCTGTCAATGTGTCAATTGTGGTCTTGAGTTTGAACCCCTGCTTGGCCAACTTTCATCCAAAATTGAACTAAAGTCAATGTGACGTAAGTCATTTGTCTCCCTTCAATAGGTGCATGATAGGTAGTATGTTTTTGTGGGATGAGGAACTGATGCCTATTTTACTAAACATCTTATCACCTTTTTTTGTGTAAGTAAAAAATTAAAGATGCTTCTACAGTAGTAACTAAACACAGAATTCTGCCATGAATCATCGTATTAGAATCGTCGTCAACAGATATATGAGATATTGTAAGGCAGAATCTTAACAATGAATGAAAACACCATTTATGATTTGTGATTCTGACTTACGATTATTTTTTTCAAAAGAAGTTTAGTAAAACGGGCCCCTGGTGCCTCCAATGAAATGTTAAGGTTGTACTGGTGTGACAAATGATAGGAAATATGGGTTGGTGAGCCAGCCACCATTTAAAGAACTGCAATAATATTGAAAGTGACATTAAATTACAAACATACCTACAAACACATGTACACCAGTAAATAATTTTTGTTGTAATTGATACAGAGTCTCAGGGAAGAAGACAATTTCAATTTAGGGGCCCAGACTGCCAAATTTCAATATCTAACATTGTTGAAATGGGCATATTCTGCAGAAATTCGGGGGCCAAGCCCAAAATCTAGGGATCATGGGAAACTGTGCCCTGCTAGCCTTTCCCCTCAGTCTTATGATCAAATTCTTTAAGAGTATTGTCCATATAAGATTATTTAAGTTTTGCTTACTTTAATTACACCATTCAAGTTCTGCTGTTATCATAGATAATGTAAGGCATTTCTATGGTCTTATATCAAAATATCACTAGACTATTGAAATGAATATACTAGAAGCAAGGGGAATAACCTTAAATGTTTTTTGGTATGGTAGATAAAAAGACCACATTCAACATTTTTCAAATGGTCCTCTACACATTCTTTCAATTTGGTCTCATAATGTCATCTATATATGAATTAATTACAATTTAACCCTTTCATATACAGGCCTTGGGTATACCTGCTCTTGATTGTATAGATCTACTTAAGAAAATATTGTGATAAAAAGAAGAAATAGCTTGCAACAAGAGCACACCTACGGCTGCCTTCCCATTGCTGTGGGTGCTGGATAGTGGATAAAAAATCTAAGTTGAAAATAAGGCATAATTTATACAAAACACAACTAGATGTAACTCCTTTGATAGTATAGGATTCTCTTTTGATAGTGAAAATCTATGCCAAGTTTCAACTGAATGCTTTTAAGTTTTAACCCTTTCCTGTTTTACAAAATTTTGGACCTGTCCAAATTCAAAGGTTTTGCAGACTAAAATTTAAAGTGGATTTAATTTGAAAAATAACCTTGCAGTAGGGTGGAAAACAGTGTGGAAAAAGTAGAAATTGCTTGTCAGAAGCAATTTCTTCTTTTTTCACTACGTTTTCTCAATCATAAAATCACAGGCACGTAAAAAGCAGGGATTAAACAGCAAAGGGTTAAGTAATACCAGAGATATCACAATATGTCAAATTTTTTTGCTACAACACAGAGGCTTTAGTACAATACAATACAATACAATATTCTTTATTACGTAATTAGGCCTCTGGCCCACAATACAAGTATTACATTTACAAAACAACATATACAATTACAGTAATGTGCAAAATTATACCAATTCCATCAGTTTTGTCACATAAAAAGACACGTTCTTGATCGTGTTCGGATTTTGACTACTAAATATAGAATTCAAATTTTCTCTAGTTGGTCTTCCCTTATACCAGGATAATAAATATAAATCTCTAATTTCTTTGTATTTTTCACAAATAAAGAATGCATGGAATTCGTCATCTAGAATTAATTCATTTTTGATTGAGAAGCAATAAATACATACTCTATCTTCTCTAGTTACACCGAAGTGCCTACCTATTTCAATATTTAATTTGTGATTTGAACATCTAAATCGAGATAGTGAGCGTTTATGATAAGGGTGTATATCTAATGTAATATATTTTTCAACATTCAATAAACTTTTAAATTTTTTTATAAAAATCACATCTGGAAGAATTGTTAATATCACTGTGCCATGTTTGCATGGCAACGTCTTTAAGTCTTTGTTTAAAAATTTTGATGAAATGACGTGTATCGCCAATTTCTTGTGATATCAAAACTACACCAAATCCGTAAGTGAATAAAAAATGTCTAATTTTTGAAACCCAATTTATTCTTCCTAGCTCATCATATCGTTTTAGCATATTGTAACAATTTTTTGGGTATCTCCTGGGATTCATTTCTATAAGTCTCAACCAGTACTTGACAAATTTTATATGGTAATGATAGGCAACAGGCAATCTGCCACATTCTCCAAGAGCCATAGCATTATTAACAGTAGCACTAAGGCCAAGATAATCCTTGCAATACTTAAACTGAATGTGCTCAATAGTTTCTGAATACTCATAACCCCAGATTTCTGCTCCGTAAGAAAGTATAGGAATAACCATTGTGTCAAAAATTTTGAAATATTCTCTGTATGAAAATTTGCCAAAAGGTTTCTGAAACTTATAAATTTGGAAAATACTTTTACGAGCCTGTGCAGCAAGTTTCCTTTTAGCCATGTTCCATGATAATTTCGGGGTAAACAATAAGCCCATATATTTATAAACTGACGTAATTCTAACAGGTTCACCTCTAAATATCCACTTTTCGCTATCCCGTAAAGGTCCCCCGTTTCGAAAAACAATAATTTCTGATTTTTGTAAATTTACTTGCATACCAGTCTCAGTACAGAATTCATCAATTACGTTAAGTTGCCTTTGAAGATTTACTGCTGTATCAGCGCAATTTGCAACGTCATCTGCGAACATTATGCATATTATATCAGCTATATCATTTGTAATAAAGATGCCTCTTTCACATTTGGCAGTTAAAGCCGTGTATAATTGGTTAATAAAGATATTAAATATTGTCGTAGAGCACGAATCGCCTTGCTTTAAACCTACATTACATGAAATTTGAGTGGTTAACTTTTGGCCTATTTTAACTGAAGCGTTTAAATTTGAATACATTGCTATAAGTGTCTTATACATTTTTTAGCTCCACTGGCCGAAGGCCAGCGAGCTATTGTCATGGCGGTGTGTCCGTCGTGCGTCCGTCCGTGCGTCCGTGCGTGCGTAAACTTTTTCTTTAAACATCTTCTCCTCCCAAACCAATGGGCAGATTTTGATGAAACTTGGTAGAAATGTTCCTTGGGTGACCCTCTTCCAAAATTGTTAAAGATATTTTGATTGACCCCCAAATATGGGCGTGGCAGGGCGTGGCATTTTTTTCACTTTGAAATCTTTAAAAATCTTCTCCTCCCAAATCATTGGGCCAATTTCAATGAAACTTGGCATGGATGTTCCTTGGGTGACCCTTTACCTAAATTGTTCAAGAAATTTTGATTGACCCCCGAATATGGGCGTGGCAGGGCAGGGCTTATTTTGAGCCCAAAATCTTTGAATGACATCTCCTCCTGAACCACTGGGCCGATTTCAATGAAACTTTAATAGAATGTTCCTTGGGTGACCCTTTACTTAAATTGTTCAAGAAATTTTGATTGGTCCATAAAAATGGGCGTGGCAGGGCGGGGCTTATTTTGAGCCCGAAATCTTTGAATGACATCTCCTCCTGAACAACTGGGCCGATTTCAATGAAACTTTAACAGAATGTTCTTTGGGTGACCCTTTACTTAAATTGTTCAAGAAATTTTGATTGGTCCATAAATATGGGCGTGGCAGGGTGGGGCTATTTTGAGCCCGAAATCTTTGAACGACATCTCCTCCTGAACCACTGGGCCAATTTCAATGAAACTTTAACAGAATGTTCCTTGGGTGACCCTTTACTTAAATTGTTCAAGAAATTTTGATTGGTCTAAAAATAGGGGCGTGGCAGGGCGGGGCCTATTTTGAGCCCGAAATTTTCAAATGACATTTTCTTCTGAACCTTATGTTTTAATAAGATTGGTCAAGGGCAGGTTCATTGTGATTGAGTATTTTGGTGCAATATAGACCAGAACCATTTAATCATTACTAAATAGGTCCTAGGAGATTTTGGAGTGTTAAAGTATTCATTTAAAGTAAGCTTTATTTCCTGAAAGTCTAAAGATTTTAAAGCCAGTGGAGCGATACAGGCCCTCTTGGGCCTCTTGTCCTTGGATACCTTTTTTGTTTAAGCATTGGAATACTTTATCATGGCTTAGGGAATCAAATGCCTTCTTAAAGTCTATATAAAGAACATAGAATCTTCCACCAGGATGCGATAAATATTTCTGTATCATACTTTGTAAGCAAAAGATGTTATCAATGGCTGAGTATCCTGTTCTAAACCCAGATTGCATTTCATCGATGATTTTGAATTTATTTGTCCATTTTACAAGGCGATCGTTAATGATTATTGTAAATATTTTATAAAAGACATATTAAAGAGAAATGCCTCGATAGTTTGCAGGGTCACTTCTAGAGCCTGATTTATGGACCGGTATTAAAATCGTTTCTGACCATAGACTTGGAAAAATTCCAGTACTAAAAATTTTGTTGAAAAGAAGAACCAAAGTTGGTGAAATCAGATGAATTGTTGATTTATAAAACTCTGCAGGAATCCCATCACTTCCACTAGCCTTATTACTTTTCAGCTTTTTAATACTGCTCTTGACTTCCGCTAATGTAATATCAGTGTTTAAGACAATATCCATTTCATTGTTATAATAAAGAGGGTTCTCATTAATAGAAGGAACACTTCCCATTGTGTTATCGAAAAGTAATGAGTCAAAATATCTCAACCATTCATGTGCAGGAATTGTATTTATTAACTGTTTCTTTAGAGATACACTTGTGTTTGTTGGCTCACCTGAGCACAAAGTGCTCAAGGTGAGCTTTTGGGGTTACTTGATGTCCGTCGTCCGTTGTGCGTGGTGCGTCGTGCGTCGTCAACATTTACCTTGTGGACACTCTAGAGGCCATATTTTTAGCCCAATCAAACTGAAAATTGGTCAGAATGATTATCTTGATAAAATCTCGGACAAGTTCGAAATTGGGTCAAGTGGGGTCAAAACTAGGTCACAGGGTCAATTCTTAGAAAAACCTTGTGGACACTCTAGAGGCCATATTTTTAGCCCAATCTACCTGAAAACTGGTCAGAATGAATATCTTGATGAAATCTTGGACAAGTTCAAAATTGGGTCAAGTGGGGTCAAAAACTAGGTCACGGGGTCAATTCTTAGGAAAACCTTGTGGACACTCTAGAGGCCATATTTTTAGCCCAATGAACCTGAAAACTGGTCAGAATGAATATCTTGATGAAATCTTGGACAAGTTCGAAATTGGGTCAACTGGGTTCAAAATCTAGGTCACAGGGTCAATTCTTAGAAAAACCTTGTGGGCACTCTAGAGGCCATATTTTTAGCCCAATCAACCTCAAAATTGGTCAGAATGTTTATCTTGATGAAATCTCGGACAAGTTCGAAATTGGGTCAATGGAGGTCAAAAACTAGGTCACGGGGTCAATTCTTAGAAAAACCTTGTGGACACTCTAGAGGCCATATTTTTAGCCCAATCAACCTGAAAACTGGTCAGAATGAATATCTTGATGAAATCTTGGACAAGTTCGAAATTGGGTCAAGTGGGGTCAAAAACTAGGTCACAGGGTCAATTCTTAGAAAAACCTTGTGGACACTCTAGAGGCCATATTTTTAGCCCAATCAACCTGAAAACTGGTCAGAATGAATATCTTGATGAAATCTTGGACAAGTTCGAAATTGGGTCAAGTGGGGTCAAAATCTAGGTCACAGGGTCAATTCTTAGAAAAACCTTGTGGGCACTCTAGAGGCCATATTTTTAGCCCAATGAACCTGAAAACTGGTCAGAATGAATATCTTGATGAAATCTCTGACAAGTTCGAAATTGGGTCAAGTGGGGTCAAAAACTAGGTCACGGGGTCAATTCTTAGAAAAACCTTGTGGACACTCTAGAGGCCATATTTTTTAGCCCAATCAACCTGAAAACTGGTCAGAATGAATATCTTAATGAAATCTTGGACAAGTTCGAAATTGGGTCAAGTGGGGTCAAAAACTAGGTCACGGGGTCAATTCTTAGAAAAACCTTGTGGACACTCTAGAGGCCATATTTTTAGCCCAATGAACCTGAAAACTGGTCAGAATGAATATCTTGATGAAATCTTGGACAAGTTCGAAATTGGGTCAACTGGGTTCAAAATCTAGGTCACAGGGTCAATTCTTAGAAAAACCTTGTGGGCACTCTAGAGGCCATATTTTTAGCCCAATCAACCTCAAAATTGGTCAGAATGTTTATCTTGATGAAATCTCGGACAAGTTCGAAATTGGGTCAATGGAGGTCAAAAACTAGGTCACGGGGTCAAATCTTAGAAAAACCTTGTGGACACTCTAGAGGCCATATTTTTAGCCCAATCAACCTGAAAATTGGTCAGAATGATTATCTTGATATGATCACAGATGAGTTCGAAATTGGGTCAATTGGGGTCAAAAACTAGGTCACAGGGTCAATTCTTAGAAAAACCTTGTGGACACTCTAGAGGCCATATTTTTAGCCCAATCAACCTGAAAACTGGTCAGAATGAATATCTTGATGAAATCTCTGACAAGTTCGAAATCGGGTCAAGTGGGGTCAAAGACTAGGTCACAGGGTCAAATCTAAGAAAAACCTTGTGGGCACTCTATAGGCCATATTTTTTAAGCCCAATCAACCTAAGAATTGGTCAGAACGATTATCTTGATGAAAACTCGGGCCAGTTTGAAATTGGGTCAAGTGGGGTCAAAAACTAGGTCACGGGGTCAAATCTTAGAAAAACCTTGTGGACACTCTAGAGGCCATATCTTTAGCCCAATCAACCTGAAAATGGACAGAATGAATAATTTGATGAGAACTTTGACGAATTTGAAATTGGGTCATGTTAGGTCAAAACTAGGTCATTGGGTCAAATCTTAGAAAAACTTATTTAGATTGTTAATTCAGGTGAGCGATTAAGGGCCACTATGGCCCTCTTGTTTTTAAAATAGACCAAAATAGTTTAGGGTTGTTACAGGATTCTGATAAAGTTTGGCGCCTTTTACACTGGAAAGCGATTTTTTTCTTTCGACAAAGTGCTTTAAATTTGTTATTTTCAATTTTATAATTTGAAAGATCTCTTCTATCATTTGATAGTCGGAATTTTCTTAACAGGTAGAACTTTCTTTTCTTAACAGAGTTGCACTGTGTATCCCACCATTCAGGTTGTGCATCTTTAGATGAATTTTGAGCCAGCTTATTTACAAACATATTTAGAGCAGAATCTTTATACAAACCAACTATCTTACAAACAACATCATTAATATTATCTATTCTCTTAAGAGTTTCTTCTTCTTTATAAAAGTTATCTGAGAAAGCTTTGATGAAAACATCTTTTCGATCTTCTCTCCATCTATACTGATCATAATCAGACAATGTGTTTTCATTAAAATCATTACTATTAACGTTTACATGAGACAAATCTTTAAAGTTAAGTTTACATAAAACTGGAAAATGATCAGACTGATCTTTATCTTCAATATGAAAATAATTGATAAAGGGAAATAACTCTGGTGAGATTATATGATAATCTACCAAACTACATCCGTTATTAGAAAAACAAGTATAATGCCCTACCGCGTCATCAGAAACACGCCCATTTACAATATGGATACTATGAGTACAACAAAGATCAATCAATGATTTGCCAAATGCATTGAGTTTATCCTTATCCCGTGTGTTTCGTGACATATCGAAAGTATCAACAACATAGTCAACATCTGTGTTGAATACAAAATCGAGTGTGTCACTCGGTATATAATCGAGTAAATCACTTGTTCTTGCATTCAAGTCTCCCGCTAAATAAAACAGGCATTCAGGATATTCGCTTTTTACGTCAGCAATTTTATTTTCAAGTAACAAAATACCATTACTTTCATCTTGGTTCCTATAAATAGGCGAGTTTTCTGGTGAAACATATGTTATGAACAAAATAATATCATTTTTAACATCATAAATATTTGAACTAATGTGAAGAACAATGCAGTCAGTAAAATGACAATATATACGTTTAACAAAATTGTTCAAAATTAACTTTTCTTTAACAAATACTCCAACTCCTCCACTATTTCTGAAACTAGAATTATTTTTCTGTCTTATGCTATCAAAATAAATATAATCATTCAAAAAGTCAGAAAATTCATCTTTTCTTCGGCTCCAGGTTTCTAAAATACCAATAATGTCAAAATCTGATAAATATTTTTTAACACTTTGATCATTTTCAAATTTAGACAGTCCGGCTATATTCCATGTTAATATGGAAAGAGTGGTATTTGGTAAAGAGTTAATTTGTATTGGGCCTTGGCCACACCGCTATTCGTCGTAGTAATACCTCGGGTCTTCTCAAAAAATGGCAAAGCTAAACAGGGTAACAGTTAACACAATGTACATGTACTTCTTTCCTAAATGCAATATTTAAATATCCAATATCATTATCCTCTATTCTTACAATGCCATGTTTTCAGATTTATCCGTAAAGCAGGTATAACAGACACTGTTTCGTCCAGAAAGTTTCTAGAAGCAGCCATGAACACTGAGGATGAACAACTATTTTACACGGTGTTTAAATTCTTTGAGCAGAGAAATATACGAATGAGGGGTAGTCCTGTATTCCAACCTGGTATGTAGCTCTCTCATGTATTTATGACCCCTCACACAAACAGGTTCATCTTGGAACAAGTAAAATAAGTACTGGTATATATAAGTAAATAAGAAGTTTGGTTCCAACACATGTCACATTTTATAAATTCTTTCTCATTAAGGTGGAATGATCATTCAGATTCAGTAAATGAGTAAGTGTCAAAAGTTTTTACACTTGGCAGTCTGACTAGGGTCCAAACTTTTGGCACGGCCAAGATTGTCCAATTTTGTGTGATGGGTCTCCTCTCTATTTTAACAATTCAGAAAGAAATCACAAGATATTGCTATAAAACTTTAATTGTAAGTGAAATTCCTGTTATAAAAGTTTCGCAGTTGTATATTGAAATGATGCTCATTTAGTAAAATTTATTACACTTGCCAAAACTATTTATGGGGTAGGGTATATTAGTCATGCAGCTTGTCGGTCAAGGTATGTTCAACGATTAGTATTTAGCAGAGGTGTGCATGTTTTATTAGCTCACCTGAGCACAAAGTGCTCAAGGTGAGCTATTGGGATCGTAGAATGTCCGTCGTGCGTCGTCCGTCGTCCACAATTTCTTTAAACATCTTCTCCTCCTAAACCAGTGGGCCAATCTTGATGAAACTTGGCAGGGATGTTCCTTGGGTGAAGCTCTACCAAAGTTGTTCAAATAAATGAAATCCACCTTTAACTTTCCCTTAACCCTTAACAAAAAGGGTGAAAATATGAAAATCTTTAAAAGTCTTCTTCTCTGAAACCAGAAGGCAGACAGCTTTCATATTTGGTATGTAGCATCATCTAGTGGACCTCTACCAAGTTTGTTCATATCAAGACCCTGGGGTCATATTTGGGCTTTGCCCGGGCCCAACCCTTTTTACATAGAATCAAAGAGCGAAAATCTTTAAAAATCTTCTTTAATCGAAACCAGATGGCAGACAGCTTATTTATTTGGTATGTAGCATCACCTAGTGGGCCTCTACCAAGTTTGTTCATAACAAGACCCTGGGGTCATATTTTGGCTTTGCACGGGTGCATCCCTTTATCTCTTATGAGCACGAAGGGTAAAAAAATGAAAATCTTCAAAAATCTTCTTCTCTGAAACCAGAAGGCAGACAGCTTTCATATTTGGTAAGTAGCATCATCTAGTGGACCTCTACCAAGTTTGTTCATATCAAGACCCTGGGGTCATGTTTGGGATTTGCCCGGGCCCAACCCTTTTTGCATAGAATCAAAGAGCGAAAATCTTTAAAAATCTTCTTTAATCGAAACCAGATGGCAGACAGCTTTAATATTTGGTGTGTAGCATCACCTAGTGGGCCTCTACCAAGTTTGTTCATAACAAGACCCTTGGGTCATATTTGGGCTTTGCACGGGTGCAACCCTTTATCTGTTATGAGCATGAAGGGTAAAAAAAATGAAAATCTTCAAAAATCTTCTTCTATGAAACCAGAAGGCAGACAGCTTTCATATTTGGTATGTAGCATCATCTAGTGGACCTCTACCAAGTTTGTTCATATCAAGACCCTAGGATCATATTTGGGCTCCAGCCGGGCGCAACCCTTTTTACATAGAATCAAAGAGCGAAATCTTTTAAAATCTTCTTTAATCGAATCAGAGGGCACACTGCTTTCATTTTTGGTATGTAGCATCAGCTTGTGGGACCCTACCAAGTTTGTTCATATCAAGACCCTTTGGTCAAATTTGGGCTCCACCCGGGCGCATCCCTTTCAGCTCATCTGAGCATGATGGGTGAAAATGGGAAAACCTTCAAAAATCTTCTTCTTTGAAACCAGAAGGCAGACAGCTTTCATATTTAGAATGTAGCATCATCTTATGGATCTCTTCCAAGTTTGTTCATATCAAGACCCTGGGGTCACTTTTGGGGTCCACCCGGGTGCATCCCTTTTTACATAGAATCAAAGAGCAAAAAGGCATATCTGTCTTGCTCTTCGCTGAAAATGTTCCATGCTATTGATCTTAGGCAATTATCTTCTTTTTGACATCTGCCTATCTATTTAATGTGATGTCCCAGGGGGTCATAGAGACTCAGGTGAGCGATCTAGGACCATCTTGGTCCTCTTGTTTTATTTCCAGTCCTTTTTCCTTTAGACAGAATAACAGCTCTTTAAGGAAAAAATTCAGTTCTTCTATCTGTAGCTGCTTTGTGTTCGCTCAATTTCTTAGTATCCTACAGCCGATTTCATTCAAACTTCACTTATATGATCAGTTCCAAGCAGAGATGTGCATGTCCTATTAAAGTTACACTACATAAATATGATAGGTAATCTTATCCGCTAAATTTCTCAGCTTCTTAAAAACAGAATTGATTTAAACTTCATAGAAAGACTCTGCTGCATATTTGTAGCAAACACTACCTACTGGGTAGGTATTACTACCCTTTTGTGACAATTCTACAAGCTTTAAACTCCTCAGGATCCCCTCCCCTTCCAGTTCATTTGAACTTTAGCATTATTTGTCATTATTTTATAATTTTGTTAATAAATACAAAACATGTGGTTAAATCATGCTGTTCAATCATATTGTTACTTTATAACACATGTACAAAGTTTTGGTAGACACTATACATGTATATATGACCCGTCACGCAAAAAAGGACCATCTAGCAACCCTGTAAAATAGATATTTGAAAAAAAGATTAGGTCCAGCATATGCCAAGCAGAAGTCCCATTTCAAAAATTCTTTCACAGGAAGGTAGATTGACCATTACAGATTCAGAAAATAAGCATCGTGCCAAAAGTTTTGACCCTAGTCAGTCTGCGCGATCTGAGCAGTCTGACTAGGGTCAATATCTTACGTACTACCCAGATGGTCATTTTTTCGCACGACGGGTCACATATACTAAGATCAGCCTTCACTGATGTGCCTACATTTTTTTGCTCTTGTTTGTCCAAGAATTTGTAGTTTCGTTTAAAACAAAAATCATATTCATAAGGATAAGGAATTAGACCAGCCAACAAAAATCATTTGATATTTTGTGAATGTATTTATCATTATGTAAATAAATGTTTTATAGTTCCATGTAACTCTTATACTGATTTGTTTCAGGGGAACATTGTGAGATGTATGTGAAACATTTTGAACAATTGTTTGGTATTGATTCACTGGCATCAGGGTAGCCAGAGGTCAATTTTAACCCATTACCAGACACTAAGGGGAACCCAGCAGTCTGAGACTCCTAGTTTACCAGTTGAGACTTCTTGTTTACCAGTTGAGACTCCTTTATTTAGCAAGTAAGGAGTTTGATGGACTACTTGGATCATATGAGAATATTTCAACAAACAAATGAAGTGGACAGTTTCCTTTTCATTCCTTGTCAAAAAACTGTTGGTCTTTTCACTGTAAAAGTTGTTGAAGATAACATTTCCTTGCATCTGAAATCCTCAAACATTACAGTTTGAAATACTGAGGGAAAACATAAATTGATTATAACAAGGTATTTTTCCTGTAATGTTTTCTGAAGTATATATCTTTTGGATGAAGAATCCAGGGACATTACAGAAAAGGGTTAATTATATAGAGGATGATAATGAACAAGTGGTCAAGGAATACCAAATTTATTACCCAAATCATCTAAAAACAGATACAAAGGAAGCTCCACTGAGTTTTTATCTGTTTGAAATGAGAAACCTAGTTTATATCAGTTTTAGATGATCAGATTAACATATTTTGTCTTTGATGAACAATTTGATACTGTATTTATAATACGACTGCATTTATTTTGATAAATCAACAAAATTCATGATTAGAATTTTCCACACAACATATAATGTCATGTGTAAATAGAGGATAATCCTTTGTTTCAGTGTTAGATTGATTTATATTTCATTGAGCGAACAACAAGAACTATATTTCATGAAAATAAAGCTTTTGTTGTTCACAAAATGAAATACTAATCAATCTTACTTGAAAAATAAACAATTATTCTATTTTTTTATTGCAAAAATGACACAAAATGTGAAATTTCTAGGACATATTTTCATAAAAAGCATCATTTTGCGAGTGATTGCTATGCAACGTTCATTGTGACGCACTTATTTCACCTGCATAGATGACGTCAGAAAGGATGAAATGCACAAAAGCAGGGTATGAGTTATTGATAATTTCACTGCTTTTGCTGTGAGATTATCAAGAGATAATCTACCGTTATTTCTTGGTAAACCAATGAAAAGCATTAAAGAAAATGATGTAATCACATCAATTATGATGTCATTTTCACAGCAACAAAATAAGGTTGCTTTAGGCACTAAGCTCTTTTACATATTGATTCTACTAGTATAATGAAACCTATGTAATATCAAAATTTATTAAACAGGATTATTTCACTCTGGCTAAGTAGGTCATATTATAATTATCTATAAACAATAGTTAATAGGTTATCAATACCTGTACTGTTGGTCCTTTGTTTAGGAATACTCTATTGGGATGTGCAATATATGTACATAAATCATTTTATTTCTCTCTGAGATATTCATTGTTTGTATTTAATTTTTGGTATTCAATTTGTTAATTTATTACAATCATAACATGTCATGATATAACTAATGAAATAAAACATGTTTTATTCTTGTAATACAAAGTTGTATTGATAATTTCACACAGTGGCTGTAAAGCTCCCATCATGCCCCATTGAGTTGCGCATTGGACCCTCAAGCTTCAGGTTGCTGTTTCACTAAACTTTTTGTTTTGCCTCTTGATGGATTTCCATTCCAATATTTGTCTCCCACAAATTGGTAGATAATGATAAACCTATGGGGGACTGATCAGCTGGAGGCTTGGAAAGGATATGTTGCAGTTCTGGTGAGGGGAATACTGGGAATCAATGGTAAGGTGCTCCAGCTACCTTGATATGACTAAACAACTGTTGTAAAGGTGGCTAAGTTCCATTTCAAACAAAATGGTCTCAAATGGTACAATATGGGAAACAAACAAGATAGATTTTCATTGAATGCTGCATGTCAACCGACCTTTGCACTCATTATTGGAATATTGTGTCTCTGGCACTCTTGTTCTAGCAAAACTAATGGTTGAGTATCCCATAGCTGTAGTCAAATTAAAATTTCATTGCCATCATGATATTGGGCTTACCTAGACATTTACACAAAACTTTGTATTTAATTACTCTTTCTGCCTATTGCTTCATACTGCGGCTAACATTTTTAAAAGAGCGTTAGAACAATCTTTTTTATCCGAGGAAAAAACCAATTAGAGTACATTCGTACAAGTAATACAGGTCTTGTATTCACTTTCAATCTATAGCTGAAAATAAAAGTCCAGGAATCTGGCCCATTTTCACATCTGTTCCATTTTTACTGAATTTTGATTTTGTAAACGTAAATTTCACGTTACCAACATTGATTGACGTAGCCCCTCCCTTACCCTGGTATGTGTCTATTCCATCCGGATTAGTTACTTTTATCAAAACAGTGTATTTTAAATCCTTCTGTATCTTTAAAGGGTCATCAAACATGAGAATGTACGTTAACTGATGTTCACTTGTTTTAATTTGGGTCCGTTTCTGAGAAAGTTCCCTTTCTGACGTATCGTAAACAGAATAAGTGATGTCATAATTCCCCTCGCCGACGTAAGATCCGTAAACTAACGCGCCATGTAACCAGACAGTTTGATTGGTTGAGAAGCCGATAGCGTCTGGTTCCCCGCCGCAGTACCAAGACCCGTCATCACACACGCTAGAGAAACGCATACAAGTTTGTATGTAACGGTCATCCGGCTTGGATTCCAGTGGTACGGTGTGTTGCGATATGTCACAATTAGCGTATCTATTCCTGGATATAAACGTTTTGACCTCTGACCCTGATTTATAGAAGAATTTAAAGAGCTCTACTTTCTCCGCGTCCGTCAATAGATCTGAATCCGATACGACGTTGGTGAAATAATTCTCTCCAAGTAGCGGGAAGCGAACTGAGTAAAGAATGGATCCCAAAACCTGCCTGATATTTTCTGATTTCGGTTCTTTATTCTGAATCTCACACTGACGTTCGGCCCATCTGGTTACCGCTTCGAGCACGGTACGTTCGTCCACTTGTAATTCATCAAACGATATGATTTTAAGAACACAGTGAAAACTGAGATTTTCAAACGAAGGCGATTTTAAAACATCACGAGCGTGGATTAGAATATAGTCTATAGATTGTTGGAAATAATCTGCCTCGTCATATAAGTGAGCTTGTTCTAAAATAGTGCATACATTATCCGGTGATCTGCCATTGTTTAGGAACGTTAGGCAATGTCGCACCAGTGAAGTGACGCCGTATTTCTTGGAAGTGTACAGAAGGGCTAAAACATTTTCGCCCGTGACGTCGGCCTCGTCTGTGTAAAGGAATCTAAAAATGGAGAAAAGGTAAATCGGGCAAACGATGATTTCCGATTTTTGAAAAGTTGTGTACAGACGAATATGAAAAGTGGGTGTGTTTCGGAAAGTAACTATCATAACTACTGTATTTGGTTCTTAATATTATCGAAAACGAGAAATTGCTTGTTAGTTCTAAGCTATTTGATCTTTTTCAACAATGTTTTCCTCAATTATAAAAATCATAGGAACTGCAAATTCTGGGACTGACCTACGATGATCTGCTTCAATTGAATATTTGTCATTTTTTTATTATAAGAAAGATTAGTGGAAAATGAAGAATTTGCGTCTTTAAATTATCGAAAATGAGCTTTGAACGTGGAGAAAATAGCGTGTCTAATTAATGAAACTAGTTAACGCGTGCCAATGTTTTATTTTCGCTGGTCAATCTAATATCGAGAATTCAGTGACACAGTACTTAAGGTTCCTATAAATTGAGCCTGTGCATGACATCTCCATCAACTTCAAGTTTGTGAGATGATATAAATGTGCAGCCCAGACAATCACACAACTGCATAAGGATATTCTCTGGCCACTTGTAGAGGGGTTAACAACAAATACATCTCCAGAGGACTTAGCAAGGTATCTGGTCAGAATGTGCGGATGCACAGGCTGACCAGAGGCTTTGCCTAGCGCACGTGTGGGTTCGTTGGAAATGTCATGCAGAGGCTCAATTTATATTACCCATCTACATACAGTGCTGCATCCAGGTTAGCAAAACACTCTCACATTTCCTTCTCCAAACCCGCTAGTGTTAAGTGCACACAAAGCAATAATGAACAGTGCTTACTTACTTGAGAAATATTTCGAATATCAGATATTCTACGTCTGGTATTTCGATAGGCTGGTTCTGGTCACCAAGCCCGCTTGTGAACATGGCCTGAAATAAGACATGTGAAACCCGTTCAGACGATCCAATATTTTGTTGAAACAACAGTAGATATTGCTCGAGCGACCACGTTTATTAAGCGACCAATTCCACTAAACGACAATCATAAAAAGTCTGTTAACCATAAGCAATATCTCTGAAGAAAAGGACATTTTTACGCAAATTTGTTTATTATTGATTATTGATCGTCTCAATGGGACGATTCTGATGGGTTTGAACATCAGAATTAAGTAAGACTTAGGCGACAATCTTTATATGTTATCAAAATGACCTGTCTTATATATCACGAAATATTGTATTAAGCGACTATCCCCTTAAGCGACCGCTTTTTGTTGGTCGCTTAACACAAGTTCTACTGTACATAGTATGTGTAGGTAAACATGACCAAGCAACAGTGTGCGCTGCTTGTCACTTTTAAAGCTTAATGAATTGTTCACTGGAAAACCACGCTCTAACTCGAAGTCTCAATTTATCAATGTTAGCCCTGAGCTATAACCTTTTGAATCTGAACATCTTTCATGGCTCTACCGAGAGTATGGAGTAGCCAGAAGTAGCCTTCGCTCTCCGGTTTACGGTGAATTGGGCCAGTAAACAAGAGCATCGCAAATGGCTGCATACGATCTGGGCCCGAGATTATGAATCTTTTCGCATTCTTAACTGCGAATTTTCTAAAACTTAGAATTTAAATAATAGTAAGAAAATAAAATTTAATATTAAAAAGTTGCTATCTATAACAACTTATTTATATCATCTTTTATTTCCATGATTAATTATAGAACTATAGAAGAATTAAAGCTAAAATCTCAAGTTGAATTCTGAGAAAAATTTCATTTGAGAATGGGAGTAGTTTTATAACCTCGGGCCCTGGTATCAGTGAGTGGTGTATAATCCAAGATTATTTCCCTGGCAGCTTTCATATATAATCGCGCTGTTAAATAGATTGTCGACATTGTTGTAATCGATGGTTGGCAAACCAAACCCTCGTGACTTCAGCTTGCTTTGGAAAAGCTGAAGTAACGAGGAATTGGTAATCCAACGATGAAATGTGTACACGTTTGCTTTAGCACGTGCATCCTTTTGATTTTAAAATTCAGTTATTAACACGTGTTCACTACAATGGTCGGCTAACTATTGAAAGAACCCAAAAATATTGACAGGTAAATCAGCCAAATTACGTCACGGCTAAGCAGCGTCCCGCCACGCGAATAATAACGCAGACAAGAGTTGATAAAAAGGGGGCATTATTCGAACAGAAAAACACTATAGAAAATATTCTCATTGATGGCCAAGTATCAACCGAATGCCTAAGTAATGTCCGCTATGTCACAAAATGCAAAGTTTTCGCATGTCAACGTCGACACCACAGATACATGGTAATACTTATGTTGTGTGTGTTTTTTTCCGAAAAAAAATTCCAAGGTAGAGATCTTAAATCGTTTTCCAACTTCTTTCGTTTTGTCGTTGTTTGTCTTTGTCACAAAGAAATAAACTAATTTAAGCGGAAGACTACGTCCCTACCTGAAATACTGGGCTCCTACATATAAGTATATATCGATGAGCTCTGACACGCTTCTGCTCCTTTCCCACAATGAATTCAACATCGGATGCTACCCCACTGGTTAACATGTGCTCGCAGGCTTCAGTCAGACTCTTACCAGACTGCCAGTCCGAGGTCTCCGATGTGAGATGGTTCTCGGTCATCGCTGAAGTCAAAATATCCATTGTAACTTTTTTGGTGTTCACGCGGTCGAATATGAATACACTAACGTAAAACCAGGAAGAAAAAAAAGGATCCATTCTTATCCAAAGGTGGTAAAAACCTGTACCATGTGGCAGGGAACTGACTGTAAACAAGAGCACTAACTCAAGGTACCAACGCTCTGTTATAGATGTTGGGTAGTGATAAAATCTAATATTAAAAAGGGACATAATTCTTTTTTTTTAAAAAAAAAGCTTCCTTAACTAATAACAACATAGATATGACTAAGGTTTAAATTTGACAAGCCAATCCGACGACGACAAGTTTGTGCTTTTTGTGCTAAAAAAGTCGATCTAATAAGACCGACGAGGCGATATTAGTAGGTACAATCTTGCATGAACTAGAACTGTTAAGAGTTCGTGGGCTATTTTACATAATTATCTAATTCAAAAATTAAATAAACATTGGTTTTGTATTCAAATGAATATCCATATCGACATAAAATTTGAAGAAAAAAAAAGAACTTAAATTGGGTGTAATACACATTATGAAATACCTTGAAATACATCCCAGTGAACAAATATACAACACATGGGTTTAAAATTGTTTTTTACGGATCTAACTAAAGATACAATCATACAATTGACTGCTGAGAAGTGAATAGATCGATAAACAGAGCTACGGATGGAGGGATTTCTCTCGATTTTAAATCGGAATATTAAGAAATATCTCCTTAATCCCTATTTTGTGGGTACTTATTCGAATCGTCTCGGCGAGACGGTTCAAATGAGTACCCACAAGATAAGATTTCTTTGAGAAACAAAGATTTTAGACCAGCTTTTCCTCCTCATATCCATGTCTCTGGATAATCAAGCTATGGGAGAACGAAACAGGCCGAATTATTGGAACTGAAAAAATACTGTATAACTTTTACATGCTTAATGTCTTAACGTGTTTAGTCTGGCGCATTTGCAGGTCTTGACTCTTATCCGACATTATCATGCGCGGTTCTGAATTTACAGAAAATCTTGTAGTTCACTACCACTCATAGTGGACCAGTAAAACGCGGTGTTTTGTGTGATTTCAGAAGATGTCTGATTAATACACTCTTCTTGTAACAAATTAGAATTGTCGCAAAGCAGACTAAACAGCCCCCCCCCCCCCCCCAGCACTTTTTCCATTTTGACATGTAACCAGTGGCGGATGCGCTTGCAACGAATACATGTGACCCGTCCGACGAAAAGGTGCCATCTGGTGAGTAAAGTGTCAACCTATGTCAGACTGCGCAGGATTGAATTGTGACGAATACCTTCGCCATTTGCTGATTCAAGTTCTGAATATGGATGATCAGAATTTTTGAAATGAGACCTCCAGTTGAGCTCTTTTGGAGCAAAACTCTTTTTATACGCCTGTCGAAAGACGGGAGGTATCTTGTGATCACCTGTGGCTTCCGGCCTTCGGGCGGGCGGCGTCCACTTCTTTGTCCGTAGCATAACTCTGTCACGATAATCAGTTTCGATTGACTTGAAACTTGGCACTTGCGGTTAGTATTCCACCAAAATTGATTTCATCAAAGGGCCATAGCTATGTCAAATGTCAATAACGAGAGTAATCAAAGTATGAAATACTCAGCCGGTTGTCACGTAACCGGTTGAACTCGTACACACCTACACCGACCGTGATCAGGCCAATTACTCGAGCTTTTTTTTTTTTTTTTTTTTTCGAAAAAAAGGCGATTTTTAAGGTTGCAACTTATTTATTTTACACTCTTTAGGATACGAGTTCTTGCAACTTTGAATCACCTCTCTCGATTCTGTTTCCTGGGAACGAACCAGTACTCGCACCACCGGATTGTTTTGGCCAAGGCCCGGAAAGAACCAAGATCGATAGTCGCTCACGGGAGTCGAACTCGGGACCTCTTGATCAAGCTTTGGGAGCTGGCGCTCTACCTCTCGACCACGGACACTTAATAATAAGGAAATTACAATAAAATACATACCACGGGGACCTGAATGACCGCCGAAATCGCTTAACTGAAGTATATTATACGCCCATTCTCTATCATGAAGACGGAACACTCCAGATCAAGAAAAGGTGAAAAATTGATTTTCTTAGATATTTTTTTCATTGTTTTGATTCAGAGATTTAAGCATGGAGATTAAATTTCTGTAATATTTTGAACACAAATTATTTACACCACATTTCAACTTGCAATACATCAAGTTGGACACTTTATCTTTAAGGTGATATTTTGGCTGATATAGAATAAGAATGTAAAAGTAGGCTTCAAATATATATGTCTTAAAAGATGTTTAATACATGTACATGTATATTTAAAATGATTCATACACAATGGGCTATTTCACAACAAAATATTTCAAATTATCTCTTTTTGAAACATATGTTACACGTGGTAACGTTTGTTTCAATGTTTTAATAGATGGGCCTATCTAAGGGAGTGAAACAAATATATTACTTTACGTTTAATTTTTGTTAATGCATAAAGAAACTTTGATCAATTGACGTGTTCTATCCAAATTGAATTGCTGATACATTAGAGCTATATTCCTTTTCAAGACACCATTAAAAGCTGTCGATAAAAAGACATGTGATGAAGATCTCTTTTCCTTGAAGCTAGAACCCTGGTCACGTTTGTTTAAGTTTGTTGTAAAGAAAAAGAGCCTTTATCTAATAAACTGTCAATTTCTGAAACGTGTTTCTCACCAAGGTTGGCCGTATAAATATACTTTTTGAAACACGTTGTCCTTTGCTTTGAACCTGAACGTTTTGGAGACGTCAGCAAAATGCGAACAACTCAACAACACCACTTGCCAGCTTACATGTGGTTCTTTTTTTGAACACATATAATGCGCACTAGAAAAAATAGAATGAACATATACGTGAACTTATGACTTCTGTTTCTCATTCAGGTCTAAAAGTAAAAAATGACAATGGCGTACGTCCAATTCGGAGTACTTACCCTACAATCATCATGTTAGTAAAAGTTTCAAGAGAATCTGATAAAATTTGTGGACTGTATCTGTGTAAAAAGAGAAGAAATGACTATCGGGCGGAACCGTGACAGACGGACAGACGTACCCGGGGATGTGAAGCTTTTACATAGTCCCGATATTGTTTACGCGCTAAGTGCACTCATTTTACCCTAGAAAGCTGTTAGTTCTGAAAAAAAAATAGCACAAAATTATGAAATATCTTTATTTTCATATTGTATTCTTCGATGTAATTAATTTCAGAATGAACCTATTTTGTCACAATATAGAAAAATTCGTACAAGTAATACTTAAATAAATTATTTTTTATCTTAAATTTAAATAAAAGGTTGATTTTTATTGAGTTTTAATTGTCTTTTCGCATTAAGATCTGACTCCTTTAGCCTACCAGTAATGCGCATGCGCGGGATACTCTCGATATTCTTTTAGTCGGTTCAAAAGCTATAGTTAGCTTATGTTTGTTGTTATGCTGTCTTGCCGACTTTAAATAAATCTTATCTTATCTTATCTTATCTTGATATAAACAATAACAATCAACTCTCCTATACAGTGTAGTATAAATCGAATACGCCAGTTGCACACGAACTCAACTTTGTAAACAACAACACTCGATTGTTTCGGAACAAGAATAAGAAGTAAGAAACTTATCATTTACCCTTTTAAATGGTTTTTCAGAGTATGTGACTAGGAAAACTTCTAAATAAGGAATAGCATAACCAGATAAAGAATAATAAATTGAAAAACATACCAAATTTGTCTGCCTTCGACTGAAGTAACTAACTGACCTTTGTAACGGAAAGGACGAAAATTAGCGGAAAGACATGTAGGCCATTTTGTAGTTGTTATCTAATTGGATGTTGGAAATAAGGTTAATGTATTTACATTTGATAAAAGTATTTTTCTGCTTTGTCAAAAGGCTAGATTAAAAGAAAAGGCGGTAGGTATTTTCCTATGAAAACATAATGAGAAAAGGAAAGGTAAAGATCCTGATTATTTATTACTTTCCACAGTAGATTTATCAATATTTGAGAATGAAAACCATTTAAAATTAAACTTTTTACCAGAAAAAATGAACTCTTAACCAATCTGAACACAACTGCTGAGGTATAAATACAGAACATTCTTCCAAGTTGTGTATAAAGTCTCAATTTAGTACAGCGCTGTCAACTGTTCCTGTGCACTAAAGAAAGTCAAGTACAAAAAATTGTGTTAAGATATCGCATTTACACAAAGCATTTATACAATATCGATACACAACTGCAGGGTGTGCGGTGAAAATACCATAGGTAAAATTGCCATAGGTAATAATGCCATATCTTAAATGGTAAAAATGCCATAGGTATTACAATTATGCCACAGGTAAATACCAGTAATGTTATTACTTTATTTCTAGACTTTAGTAAATAGAAAAATATTTTTATTTCCATGTACAAAAGAATTATTACAATAACCCTTTAATGATTTGTTCATTTTGTTTCTTCTTTTTTTCAAGGCAATGATGTCACAATGAGTTAAATAAAAGGGTATGCAAATTAGTGACTCACATATAGATGACAATGTTACATGTGAATATAAGAAAATACATGCAGATAAATAAAATCTAAGAAATAGCAGAAATAGAATTTGTCTATATTTTCATTTATATCACATTTTTAGTTTAATTTATTTTCTTATTGGCATAATGTATGAATAAGACATAATACAATTAAAGGCAAATGTAACATTTTCTTGTGATATTTCACACTTTTCTTAGTCATGTTTTGGTAAATCTGACACACTCATTTAAACTATTTCTCAAAGATTTACTTAATATCTATTGTATACTGAATTAAATAACGGAAGTTGTATTTATCTAAAGTAGAAATTTGAATAAAATTTGATACTGATTTAGAATATGTAGTATAATTTATTTCATGTTCATATGACAAACTTTATTATATTTTTCTTTTTTAATTATGCTATAACATAAATGCAAATATGCAATTTTATCTCTTTTTTTCTTTACTTTAGTCTTTATGACAACTAAATAAAGAAAATTAACTTTATTATCATAGAAAAAAATCATAATTGGATTATATTATAATTTTATATATTCTGGCATTTTTACCAATGGCATTATTAGCTATGGCATTTTTTACCATTTTTCTTATGGCATTTTTACCTTGGACATTTTAACATATGGTATTTTTACCTCTGGCATTTTTAGCTACATTCAACTGCACTCATTTACCACTTTGGCTGTATAAAAGACAAAAGAATCATTTATAATTGCATTTCATGGATTGGCAACTGAAACATCTAAACTACAGCTTGACAAACTTTTACTAAGGTACAATGTTTAGGTTGCCAAACATCAATTTATAAGCTTGTACCTGTGCACAAAGAGCTCAATGTGAGTGCTTTAGGTAAGCAATTGTGATTGTTCTTTATTTTGCATTTGTCAGTAGTAATTGTTCGTCCACAACTTCTTTAAAAAGTTTTTAAGATAATTTCACTTGGGCCCATATGTGCTCTGCCTTGGCACACCTGGTTTTACATAGAAACAAACAAATCAATTTTAATAAATCATATTCTGCCAAACCAGATGGTGAGAGGTTTGATATTTTACATGATAAAACAAGTGATGCATGCTGCTGTTCGACAGGCGAAGATCAAACCTGAATGAGGACTCTAGCATTGCATTAGAGTTTGAAGTGCTCCCAACTGCACTATACAGGCATCTTGGACTTACTGATGACATGCTTACTTAATATACTTAGTTCCAAAAGAAAGTGTGCACTTTGGAATTTTGAATATCTCTGAATTTACACAATCCATCGTCAAGAAATGTCTTATGACTATCCCAAAGAATATGTGCAAGCAATATTTGAAAACAATAATTGTGGGATGAGCAAACATTTTCTGCTAATTTGAGACATATGATTTTGCATATTTTGCATGTGCATCACATGTTAGACGAATTATTGGTCTGAAAATGCATTCGGTTGAATCTGCAGCTTTACTAAGCATAAAATCACATCCTTTTTACAAATTTGAATGATGCTACAGCGTGGTTTTACTACCAATAAACCTCGTTGAACAAAATCGAACCTTGTCAGCTTTAGAAGTCATTGAAATTGATTTGGCATTAATGTTCCAATAGAAATTGAGGTCATCATTTTATAAGGCCTTTAATGCAGGGTTCCCATGCGTCAGGGAAAAGTCAGGGGAAAATGGAATTTTGGAAAAGTCAGGGAAATGTCAGGGAATTTTGTTGAGTGTCAGGGAATTTTTGGAAAATAAGACAAAGGTCAAGGAAATGTCAGGGAATTTTGAAAAATGTCAGGAGTATATAACGCAAAGGCAGTCTTTTTTAAGATTTTGTCACCAAATTCTTCACTGAAAGGGCTAATGTCTCATTTCTGTATTAATGTTAGAGTGATTTATGTCTTTATTAGCTCCCTCATCTATCATTGTTTGTTTGGTAGTTCCAGTCAAAAGGTTCAATGAAACATGTTAAGAGTATCAATGAATTGATTGTACTAAGAACATTAACATGGTACTTTTATCCACACTATGATGTGTATGTAACATGATTTCACAATTTAAATTCATTTATTTATTCATTTATCTTGGTATCTAATGGTATTGTTGTAATCAAACTTCAATTCTTTCTGCAAATCTGTCTGATGGTGTCAACAATACAGAAAAGATGTTGGTCACATTTCCCATAGTAGTTATGTTGCAAATATTAGGTTTGTTTGTTTCAGACTGTACAATCGTAATTGAAAAGAAGTCTGATGAAATCTAAATTTAAAAATTCCTGGTTCTTTGGTCCTTGAATTGCTTTAATGATAATTACTTTAACTTTAACATACCATATAACATTACATGATTTTTTTCCTTATAAGACCCATTTGGTCAGTGAAAGCATTCACTACATGACAGATTTTTGTCTTACTTATTACATTTTGCTTTTATTTTGATATAACTCATACAGCTACATTTCATGATAAAATCTAAATCATGTCAAAGGCTTTTGTTAGATCCTGTATATGTATTACATCTATTGGGAAACAAGTCCTTCAACTTAGATTTACCCTCTTGATTCGGCTTCCTGGAAAATTCACCAGTACTTGAGCCAAATGTGTTGGCTTATAATAAAATGATAAAAGAACTAAGGGACTCAAAACGTTTCTGCCACAGACAGACTCTGTACCTCTCTGTAACAGACACCAAAGGCTTTGTCTTTTGATTTAAAATATGGTTACTTTTGCATTAGACCTGAGGTAATTAAGGAGTTTGCTTTTGTATATGTGTAATTTATGTATTATTTCTTTATTTATTATTTTTCCACCAATAACACTTTGAGGTGATTGTAATAAACCTTTATTTCCTGAGATAAAGTTTCTTTTGTTTAAAATATCCTACACCATGACTTGGAGGTGTTCCAATCGAACATATAAACTATGTTTTAGGTTTTCTCTTTCATGGTATTGCTCTTTACTATAACAAAGTAATAGATTCCTACCACTTGAACTGATTGTCTTGTACAAACCCTAAACCCTAAAACCTTTCTTTTTCTAGGGAGGTAGGAGAGAATCTCTGATCAAGCCTCTTTATTCAACATGCATGCCCCTATGCAATAAGTGAGTTTAGGAATGCTCATCTTTCGATCTGAAGTTTGACCCCCTACAGCTGCTAACATTCTTTTGACAAGATTGAGGTGTGTCTCACAAATTGGTTAATAACAACCTAAATAGGATGTTTAGCTTGATGATTCGGATAGGTCGTAATATTTATAATGGCTAACCAAGTACCATAAATGGTTAGATTTTTAGCCCTTGTGCTATATATGAATTAGTTTGGAAAGTGGCCTTTAAACCCAATCACTTTCTTGTCAGGGAAATGTCAGGGAAAAGTCAGGGAATTTTGAAACTGTTGGAGCGTGGGAACCCTGTAATGAGCAAATCTAGATGTCATTGAACACCATAGCACCATTCAATGACAAGTTACTGGCATAACAATGTAGAAATGTCTAACCTTGACATACACATAACGTCTGCATAAAAATTAAAACTTTTGTTTGGAAATGGCTTGGAATCGCTTCTAAATCTCTATAATGCAACATCAACACATAGCCCTTTCCAAAGAAAAAATTGTAAGGAAGTCAAATCTCAACAATTTAAGCACTGCCTGCGCGTATGCAATACTTAATCCAAAACTGATTTGACTTTTAATTTCAAAAGGTCTGGACTAAAGTATGGTAGCAAATTTACTCCATTATTTTCCTCAAAATTTTAAAAATCAAGTGAAATCGAAAAAGTGAAAGTAATCATTACTACATTACTAATGTCCAGACGATGCCATATTGTATTTTTCCTAATAAACACTCCTAGGAGCTAAACATAACAGGGTCTGGGAGCTTTTATTTAGTATGCATTTTCTTATTTAAATTGATGTCTTTTAGGCCCTTTTCCCTCTTATTTGAGGTGAATTTCCTCTAAACAATCATATAAAATGATTGTTTAGAGGAAACTCATCTCAAATTAGAGAAGAAGTCGCAAAGATTCCTAAAATTTAGGCATTTTATTAGGGAGGGCACAATTGTAAGAGGAAATATGGTATGTCCCTGCTTGGGCTGAGAAGGGAGGGCATGTGAAATGCTTTAAGTTTTGTCCAGGTTTGAGTGACTTTGGGTGCTTCCTTGAGGGTCAGTACAAAACTATTGTAAGTGCCTATATATATATATATATATATATATTATAGGCACTTACAAAAGTTGTGTGCTGACCCCTAACATTGATCTTGTTCAGAGCAAATCTTTACATTTATAGTAAGATTAGAAGACAACTTGATACAGTTGTTTCCCTTGATAAGTTCATTGTTGAGCTTTATGTAAAAGGTTTATTTGTAAATAGTGCATGATATTGTTTTAGGTCACAGCTGAAGGTCAAATGACACAACTTCTATATTTAGGGATTTATACTTTTAGCTAGTGTTGGGCAATCAGTTTTAAACCATAATCGATTATCGGTTTTAGTTGGAAGAGCAAAATTATCTAATGATTGATACTACAATCGTTTTCTTAGAAATTCTAAAAATGCTCAATGAATGAACACTATGGCATAGCACGGCTACTGGTGGTTCCTTTTTCTTAAACCGATAAATCAATCCTTTACTACTTTAAGCACAATTTTTTCCTTTGACAATGAGGGAAATTGTTATGGGAGACCACTTTCACCACTCTCCTGCAAAGCTTCATATTTTATATACAATGCCTGACACCTGCATCAGGGGAGATCTTCTTTGGCTCAGTGGTTAGCCCATTGGACATGTAAACCAACTTTTTGAATATGGTTGTCTGCCTGGGATCGACACAGGCTCATGTCAGATATTTTTCAGCTATGCTTTGGTTGAGGACAGTTCTTATGTAACACGGGGGCTTGTCCGAGATTGTACATTGAGCCATTTATGTTGGCATTGTACCGAATTGGTTAGTTCGGAAAGCACATTACTGCCTAGATAGACTTATCGTCATCAATATATGATGACTCTCAAGGGGGAGTGTGTTATGGGAGACAACTCTCACCACTGTCCTGCATAGCTTCTTTGGTTTAAATACAATGCCTGACACATGCGTCAAGGAAAGTCCTCTTTGGCTTAGTGGTTAGCGCATTGGACTTGTAAATCAATTATTTGAATATTGTTATCCGCGTGGGTTCCTAGCGGCTCACTTTGGATATTTTTCAGCTATGAGGACAGTTTGTACGTAACAATATTGGTTAGTTATCTCCCTTGCAATACTCGAAAAGAAAAAAAGGGTCAGTGGTTGCCTTGTTTCCTTTGCACTGCATATTTTAAAGAGAGAATCTCTGAAAAAAAATAACACAATTTACAGAATGTATCTGATTTAAAAGGAATAATTATTTTTTACTGTACTACATGTATTGAAAACTTAAAACTAAAACAACTGCTTTTGATATGGGAATATCTCTAATTTAATTCACAGATAATAACAAGGGAAACAACACACATAATGCTCTTATCACTAGTGTAACGAGGGTTGTCCCAGAAATTCGTGAACTTTTTCGATTATTCAAAAATCCAGCGTCCGATTTAAATAAAACTCTTAAGTTGACAACACACGTTATTTTGCAATAGATTGGTAAAGGTTTTACAATTTTGATATGGTCATGTTGAGAAATAAAGATTTAAAAGACACGCTCGGTAAGGGTGGTCGGCGCACGTCAAATTTATTACTTACGAATCTTATATGGTAGAAGTTTGAACGCCATCTATTTCAATATTCATGATGAGTTTGATATAAAACAACCATTGCTGAAAGCAGATAATTCTGGAGTTCACGCATGTGTATTTTCATACAAATGACATTACGCAGTGCGCAGTTATGACGTTTTGTTTTGTCCGAGTGCAAGTCAAACGGCGTGAAAATGGCGACGTCAACGGAACGCTCGGCGCACAAATTTGTTCATAACTAGGTCTGAATCGCGAAATAAGCCCTATAAAGACCATAAAAGAATTCGAAATAAGGAATGACCGTAACTATTTGTGGCTCATACACTTTTTTACGGATAAACGAGGAATAAAAGTGATATTGACTTAAAGAATGTCAGGAAAACAAGATCAAGTTAGGAAGTACTTATGTGAGAAGCGTCGATAAATGAATAAAAGACATTTTCGGCGACGTTAATCAGAACGCCTGGTGGGATACAGAAACTGCGAAAACATGTTAGTAAATTAGCAGTTTGTAGTTTGATATGAGTCGTGCAACTAAACGATAGGTATCGATATTTTAAAGAAATATGCATGGACTTTCGGCAGCAAATTAGATTCGGAAGCGGTTTCCACGAAAACCCAGACTTCTTTGGTGGGTCTATCTCGATGAATTAAGGTAGTGGTAGTGTAATACTAAGGTATTCAAAATAAACCAAAATATTAATTTCCTGTGCGTACAAAAAATTAAAAGTTCCTATTTTGAAATGTCTAAAGATGAAGCGATTTGCAATATAAAAAAACCATCAACATTTACTTAACTCGCCCATTGTTGGGTTTGAAAAATACGATAGTGGGTATCCACGTAAAAGATTGAGAAAAATGGTTTAAAATCAAATATCTGATTGATTGCACAACAAAAGTCTATAGCAACAATGCTTTGGGATATGTTTTGACATAGGTTCTTTCTTTGTAAAAAGTATATAGGGCCGGTAAGAACGCTACTTTGATAATAAGTGGTTCAGTTTTGAAACGACGTTTCACGCATTATAAAACGACGTTAATAGCGTGCGCCGACACCCATTTACTAGTGTTACGTTTTAATTCATGTCTTTGCAAGTATTTAAAATAGCCCTCTGTAGTCACACCAGAATAAAGGAAAATGATTAGTCAACATTACTGGAAATTTTTAGTTTCATCGGACGTTTCAAATAAAAGTTATCGCAAAAGTTCACGAATTCTTGGGACAACCCTCGTATGAATGGTTTTAAAGGGGCACATGTTTTGCAAGTCTTAGACTCTTAAAATCAGTATTCAGGACCCTCAAAACTATCTGATTTGAGTCTATAGGATCTCCTGAGTGCCAACTTCAGAAAAGAATTAAAAACTGTTTTGAACAGTCTACTTGAGGATAGTTAAAAGGAGAAAGTCTACATTTAAATCAGAGACTCCAAGACCTTTAGCAAGGACCCCTATTAGCGTAACTATTTAGGCCTTGTGTATTAAGTTTGTTGAAGACATACTACAAACCCTTTTTATGCCCCCCTGATAAGAAGAGGGGGTATATTGTTTTGCTGCACTTGTTGGTCAGTCCATCAGTCGGTTTGTCCATCAGTAGACCATTTTTTGTCTGGAGCATATCTCAAAAAGTATGCAAGCTACAATCATGAGTTATTGCCCTTTGTTGATTGACAAAGAATAGGCTATTGACCTGCTTTTATGGGGGGGGGGGGGGGGGGGGGCAGAAATGTTTTACAAACATCTCTTGATGAATATTGATTAGGTCAAGGACACAGCTTGGGATTTTTAAAAATTCAATTGACATCTAGAGCATATTATCTTCTACACGAAGCAATTGATTCCAAAACAACTTTTAAGTCTTGGCACAGTTGTTCCCTTAATAAGAACTGGGCTTGAACTGATTATCAAGCCCACATTCAAAATTCGTCTTCTTACAAACAAATTTGGGTGGCATAGACAGAGATCAGACTGCACATGTGTGCAGGCTGATCTATATCTATACCACCTGTCAAAGCAGGAATATTTCCTGTTCAGCATGACAATGGTAGTTTAAAACTCAGATTAACACTGCTGTTACTTACAAATGGTCAACCTTACAAAATTATAGAGTATATTATTTAGTTTGTGAATGTTGATGAAAAGGGCTAGATTTTGTATCCTGGTTTGACGTCAGAGTGTTACCTATTTTCTGTTATAAAAAGTCATTAATGTTTGTATATTGCCAGCCTGGTATTCAATCTTCTCAAGGGCATTTACAACCATGCTCCTGATATAATCAATATTTCTGACAGATTAACAGCAAGATGCTTTATTCAATCCTTAATCCAAATGTGGTTTAAATACGTTTAACAGATAAGTTGCACTTTGAAGTTATTTTATTTCATTTTTTAGCCCAAATTAACCCTTGTCTAGCAGAAATAGTATTAAAATCAAAGTACTTCATTCACACTAATTATGAGCAAGATCTTATGATATGATGAATCAGTTGGGTGGCACAAAATATGTGCAAGCTGATCTTAGTCTGTGTCACCTGCCAGATCATGAATATTCAAGGTTTACAAAGCTTGTGTCAGTGTTCGATATTGGGGAGTCCGTCACTCCTCACCTTAGAAATTCTTGTGGTCAAATCTGAATTTAAAGGGGTCAAAACAACAGAAAATGTATTGTAAAGCTAGACCAGGGTGTGTGTTTGACTCTTAACCCAGGGTTTTGACCCCCTTAATATCTGAAATATCTTGATTGGACCCCTAGAAATTTCTACCAAGGGGGGGGGGTCACTTTGACCCCCTTGAGAGGAATTACTAAGGGTCAAAGCATGTTTTTATACCGAATATTTTCACAAATTACTATCAAAAGTTATACAAATTAGTTACTTGTTTCATAGCATTACAAGAAATAGTTAAAGTTACCCTTAGATATGCAAAATTCTCCTTATGATTTGCCTCTGTTGTCGTTTTGACCCCTAGAATTTGTTAGGTGAGGAGTCAGTGACTCCCCAATATAAAACACTGACACAAGATCTCAATCTACTATATCTGGGAAAGCTTTGTATACAGTGGTAATATTTTGTGAATAACATGAGAAGGGTTTGAATAAAGATTTCAGGACTCTTAGTACTTTGATGAGACAAATGTACAATTCAATTCCTAGCTAGACCTTGTAATCGTAGATAAAAGCAATAGTGATTGGTCAAGAACTGTGAACTTAAAGCGTTGACCTAAATTAATTGCTGTCCTTATCAGCCTTTGATGTAACATGGTCTTCTTGGGCAATTGTTGTCCTTAATTTTACTGATGGATTTTGAGAATTAAAGGAAAGATACACACATGAGGGTAAAGTACTACTGGTAAATCTTTTGCTTTTATGGAAATTTATGATCAATTTCGTGATGGGCCATTGAAATGGGCCATGGGCCAATGGCCCAAGTCCCATTCTTTTACTTGGAAAATCTTAAGATTTTAATGGGCCATCTGCAAAATTGATGGGCCATTAGGAAAAAGTGGTGGACAAAGAATCCTTAATACCTATCCTAGATTTATATAAGCATGACATTTGAGAAGATTATTTATGGGGCCCATTCAAAACTGTAACTAGAGTTAGTTTAAAATAAATAGTTTGTCCTTAAAATCAGTACAGCCCATCTTAAAATAATGCCTGGCTTTAATTAACCCTTCTAATGATATTCATTGCATATCCCTGCTGTATCCAAAGCTTTGGACTAAGATAATATTTGGTGTATCTAGGGCTTTGAAATTTATATGCACTCAGAAGGTGACCAGCATAAAATATATAGAATAACTGTGATATGTAGACTGTGACAAAAGTTGAAGGCCTCTGTCTGCTCCAATTTTCTATTATTTTAGCGCTGGTGAATAATCAATACATCGTAACTTCAGCTTGAATAAGTTGTAGTTTCGATATTATGATCATTCATCAATGATAGTCTTCGACAGATGATTATTTCTTATATGCACTTGCGTAAATTGCGAAATGGGTGTTAGATCCTTGGATGATTGAAGCTGTGCAAATGATAGTTCTTGACAGATGATTTCTTTTTCTTTTATGCACTTGTGTAAATTGGGTAATGGGTGTTAGGTCCTTGGATTATTAAGTCACAGCTTACCCTAAACCACTTGCTTTCTTCTTATTTATTATAAGGAAATCTTGAACCAGACTTGATGAAATGTCTCAAAAATGAATAGTTCCAAACAAGTTAAGTTCCACAACTTAAAATTTTTCTGTGTATGTAATTATGCATATTTATTATCAAGCTTAACACTTTCCTTTTTTACAAAATTTTGGACCTGTCCAAATTTGAAGGTTTTGCAGACAAAAATTTAAAGTGGATTTAATTTGAAAAATACCCATTCAGTAGGGTAGAAAATATTGTGGAAAAAGAAGAAATTGCCTGTCAGAAGCAATTTCTTCTTTTTTCACAATTTTTTCTCAATTATACAATCACAGGCACGTAAAACCGGGGATTAAACAGCAAAGGGTTAAATGATTGTGACTATTACATGAAAAGGAACCATCTTGGAATTCTGTAAAATAGATATTTTGAAAAGGGGTTGGTTCTAGTACAGGTTATCCAGAGGTCACATTTCAAAAACTCTTTCATGGGAAGGTAGATTGATCATTCTAGATTCAGAAAATCAACATAGTGAGAAAAGTTTAGACTCTAGTCAGCCTGCACAGTTTGTGCAGTCTGACCAGGGGTCGACATTTCATACACTACCCAGATGGTTCCTTTTTGCCTGACGGGTTACAATTATATATATTTAACACAATCATGATAAACTCATTCAGTTTCAAAGTTTTTTCAATGATGACCATTAAACTGGATCTGCTGATGCAGCATTCAGCATCTCCTTGCCTAGCCTTTATTTTCAGCAAGCTACACCCATGTTCATTATAGAATCAGAATAAGAATTATCTCCTGTTTACTTTCAGATTGTGTGATAGATGATTAGAAAACTAGCAGCCTATTGTCAATTAGCCAACCAACGACCAACCATAACTAACCAATACCAAGACCAACCGACTAACCAATAATCAGACCGACAAACTAAGCAATAAACAGACAAACCGTCAATCTAAAATACAGACCAATTAATTAACCAATAAGCAGACCAACAGATTCACAAATAAAAAGACAAACCAATCAAAATGGGAGACGCTGGGACAGAGAACAACCATGTGTTGAACATGAAGACTGTTAATCCCCGAGCAGTTAAGATGGAGTACGCTGTCAGGGGTCCAATAGTCACAAGGTCGGTGGCGTTACAGAAAGAACTGGCTGCAGGAGCGCAAAAACCATTTGCTAAAGTGGTAAGTACTTATGCTTCAACTAAATAACTATATTGATCCAAAAAGCATTAGGGTGACTCAGCACAATACAGTTGTTACCCCCTATAACCATATAGGGAATTACAACTGTTTGGTGTTGAGCCATTGATTTGATGTGGTGTCCAACCAAAATGTAATAATTCTCAGTGAATCAGCAAAATGTGGTAACTGTATTTAAAGCATTTTGCGTTGTCATAGACCAATTAATTCTATAGATGAATTTTTAGATTTTCTTGATCACAGTATTTTTGCTGAAATTCCAGGAAGCAGGGAGGCTTTTGATTTTTAAATTTTTCAAAATTAATGACCATAAATGTGCTATACTCCAGACCCTTGGCCCCCAATTGGATATGCATATGCTGGTCAAATGTTTGCTTCACTGTTTACAGCTTCCAGCTAATATTGGTGACTGTCATGCCACAGGACAGAACCCCATAACATTTATCAGACAGGTTGTGGCCCTTTGTACATACCCAGAGCTCAAAAATAGTGTGAACTTTCCTAAAGATGTGGTTAACAGAGCTGAGAGAATACTGCAAGGATGTAGGGGACAAAGTGTTGGATCCTACAGGTATATTTTATGCCCAAACACCAATAGGGGTGTCCATCTGTCTGTCTGCCTGTTAGGTCTTTTGTATATCTATATGCAAAAACTTAGCCTGCAAACTAAATATTTTGATGAAAGTTCAACACTAACTGAGTGACAATGCTTATAATTATTTGGCAAATAGGTTTCTCTCATCAATTCACATAATTTAATTATCAAGGTCAATTATCAAGGTAAGGGTCAATTATCAAGGTCAAAGTTTTGAAAAAAATGCCTAGGGGATTAGTGTTTCTAACACATCTTGATAGCTATGCTATTTTGGAGAACCTAAGGTATTGCTACAGTCTTGTACTTCTGTTGGTGTTGTAGTCAAAAGCTTTGACATTTTGTGATAACTCTGGTATTTCCCAAGGCATATAATTGGAACTGTGATTGTATATTCTCTATGCTACCAAGGGAAATATGTAAATGTATAGCTTTAAACCATCTTGTTTCATTATATGGTTGGTGTTGTATGATCAATCTACCATCAAACAACCACTTCCATCATGTACACATTTACCTTTTCAACTGAAAACGTTCTTTAAGATTTAAATTTTTCCTTAAAAAAACTCCTAAACAATCATAGTCAAACTTTTTACAAAAAAAAAAAAAAAACTCAAAACAACCAAAGTTGAATCCAAAGCAATCAAACTTGAATCATTTTTTAATGAAACCCATTTGAATCATCTTAATGATATGATTCTATCAAGTGTAAGCAACATAGGAATCGAAAAGAGTTATATTAGTAATCCTAATTTTACAGCAACAAAAATATCTATGATATTTCTGTCAATTAATCTGCTTATGGCAGTCCCTTGTGTATACCTGCTTGTCACAAAGCTTTGGTAAACAGTATAGATTAAGATTAGCTTACAAAGACATGATCTTAATACACCCTGTCTGCTCCTATCTACTTTTTAGGGAAAACTCAAGCCAGACTGAATGAATAGTCTCCACAAAAAATAGCTATATGTTTGAAACAATATGAAGCAACCACCATAGCGTAGTTGGTTAGGCATAAGACTTCCAATCTGGAATTTGTGGGTTCCATCCCCGGTGGCGGCAAATATTCTTTCCGACGTTTGTCTCTCACCAATGAGTAGATAATCGTAAACCTATGTGAGATAGCAGTCGGAGGCTAGGAAAGGGTGTTATGGTAGTACAGGTGAAGGAAATATTAGGGATCCATTGTAAGTTGCTCCAGCCGCCGCGAAATAACTGTGAAATTGTTGAAAGCAGCGTAAAACCCATTCAATCAATCAAATTAATTCAGCTGAAAAAGGGTTTATATAAATTTGAAAGCAGTTTGTAGAGGATCAAGTGACAGTGTTTGCTCCCACTGAAAAAAATTTGTTTAGTTACATCTCTATATATATATATATGTAACATTACAAATATATTTGTCAGCTATAACATGTCATGTGGGATAAAACAAATCTAAAGGTCAGACCCTTTACTTCTCACTTAAGTCTTAAAGAGATGGTATTTTGTTTCCATGGAGGTATGAAATAAAATAGAATTTTAATAAAAAGATTTGACGATAGAAGTATCTCAGCAATATTAACCCTTGTCCCTCATAACCGTGAATATCCTTGCTATTGGAGGAGGCATAGACAAAGATCAGTCTGCACACATGTGCAGTCTGATCTTGGTACATACCTCCTGAATTGCCTTTTTGAATTACAAGTTTAACAATTTTATTTTCAGAATGAATACTTACTCACAACCCAGTGCCTCTAACTTTTCTGTTGAAATGCAATTTGCCTAGATTTTTTTTTTCAAAGCCATAAAAAATGTAAGGATAGAACATTATATTGGATCAATACTGTTGTAAATGATATTGATAGAATAAGCATCTTGGCCCCTAAGGTTCAGGGAATGGGTTTTATAGTTCTACTGGCCGAAGGCAATAGGGGCTATTGTCATGGCGTTATGTCCGTCGTGCGTCAATGCATGTGGTCCTAAACTTTTTCTGTAAAAACCTTCTCCTCAGAAACTACTGGATGAATTTCAACCAAACTTCACAGGAAAGATCCTAGTGTAATCCTTTATCGGTCTACAAAAATTTATTGTAATCAGATGAAAAATATGTATTTTATTGGCGGAGGTCATTTCACTATATGTTATATAGTGGAAACTTTGGAAATTATTTTCTCAGAACCTAATTGATGGATATCAACCAAATTTCACTGGAATATTCCTTTAGTGACCAATCATCAGGCTGCATAAAATTACTCTGATTGGATGAAAAAAATGTTTGTTACAGATGGAGTTCAATTTTCTATATGTTCTTCATCAATCTTGAATTTTTCTATGCAGAAATATTACAGCACGTGACACTTAAAAACACTTATTTACTTGAAATTAAAATCAATCAATTAATTTGTTCATTTATTCACCAAATTTCTTATCATATCAGTTGATTCAGGCCTGTGGAGCAAATCAGGTGCTCAAGCAGCTCTAGTTTTAGTTATGACTGATGTTGTTCCCTATTTACAGTGCATCACCAGGAGTAGATGTGATAAGACAAGACATCGCCTCATACATTGAAAACAGAGATGGGCATCCTTCCAGTCCTGATGACATACTGCTGTGTACGGGAGCCAGTGATGGCATCAAAACTATCCTTAACTTATTAATGACAGGCGAGTCAGGAAAGAAAAAGGCTGGTATCATGATACCTGTCCCACAGTATCCGCTTTACTCAGCCACTCTGACAGAGTTTGATGCTTACCCAATACCGTACTACCTAGACGAAGATAATGCTTGGGGTCTTGATGTTCAGGAACTGAAAAGAGCTATAAATGAAGCAAAAGGAGAGTGCCTTCCCAGAGCTATTTGTATCATCAACCCAGGTAACCCAACAGGGCAGGTACTTACAAAGGCCAATATTGAGAGTATCATAAAATTTGCCAAGGAGGAGCATCTCATGATTCTGGCAGATGAAGTATATCAACATAACATCTATGCACAGGGGTCTGAGTTCTGCTCATTTAAAAAGGCTATGATGGGATTGGGTGCGCCTTACAACAAAATGGAACTTGCTTCATTTATGTCAGCCTCAAAAGGCTATATGGGAGAGTGTGGATTCAGAGGGGGGTATTGTGAGGTCATAAATCTACAACCAGATGTCAAAGCTATTTTATTGAAGTCTATCTCTGCAAAACTCTGCCCTCCATTGCTGGGCCAAGTTGTAATGGACACAATTGTCAACCCACCGAAAGAAGGGGAACCATCATATGAACTCTTCACAAAGGAGAAACAAAATGTATTAACTCTCCTGAAAAAGAAAGCAAGAATGATCACTGATGAGTTTAATTCTATAGAGGGAATCAAGTGCAATGAGGTTCAGGGTGCCATGTATGCCTTCCCAAGAATATTTTTGCCAGACAAAGCAGTTGAGGCAGCCAAAGCTGAAGGTCAATCTCCAGATTTTTTCTACTGCATCAACATGCTGGAGGAGACAGGTATCTGTACAGTGCCTGGAAGTGGTTTCGGAGAGAAGGAAGGGACTTACCACTTCAGAATCACTATACTTCCACCATTAGAGGAGATACAAGCTGTCCTGGGGAAGTTTCGAGAGTTTCACATGAAGTTCTTGAAGGAATATCAATAATAAAATAGAAAGTACCAGTAAGTATCTTTTTGCCTTATCTTCCCTTGTCTTAGTCTACTCGAAGATATTCAAACTTATGTGAGTTCAAAAAGCGTTACATGAAAGAGATTGATTCATGCTCAAGATCTGACAAGATGTACCATACTTGTATTCTCCATGAAAAGATAACAAACCTTGCATTATATGACCAGCATTGAATTTGGTTTGTCTCCCTTGCATTATGATTTTACAATTTTTTCATGTGGAGACAATTTATTCAGTATAGACAAGAAGAAAGAGTCATTTATCTAAGGCTAGTATAACGCTCTTTTCTGTAGATATATATTTCAGGTTTTCAATAAAGATGGGTTTTTTTGGTAATATCATTTAATTTTTTTTTTGTCCCTATTTTGAGATATTGCACTATTCTATTCAGAAAAAATAGAAATTTGTTATAATGAGCTTTTCTTCATCTCACAATGGCAAAGCATAAAGATTCCTTCATCATTTATCATCTTAAAATGTGAAGGTCATCTGGAGAGGTCAATGTCAATTATCAAGGTCATCTTCTCAACAGAGTGCAGATTTTGGAGTAGTAGTGTTTTGCAAACATATCTTGTTCCTGTTAAAAGTTCATTTGTGATAGTCTTTTGATAGATCTACATTCTTTACCTTTCTTTTTGATGCAAGTGATGATATTTAAAACATATTTTTGTTAAGAACCCTTTAGGTGAGAAAGACATAGTTGTCACAACCACTTTGACAAGTCAATTTAATGGGCGTTAGTCCATCCCATCCCTCTGATTTCGATCAGAGTATCTTTCTGACAGATTTTGTTCATAGCATTATTTAATAATGTGGCAAAGATTTCCCCCTCACTGTTAAGAAGTGTCATTTAAACTCGTTTTGACTATAGTTCAAGGGTCAAGGTCACATTCAAGGTAAAAAAGTTGCAGGCTTGACAAGAGTATTGTCCCAGGATAACCATTCTAGTTTTTCCTAAACGTTAATTGAAATTTAGATTGAAGCTCTCAATGAGCTTATTGGTGGCATTTACAACAATTTCATGTCTACCTGGTGGACAGACTTTGGGTAGCCTGGATAAACACAGAATTAATTGAAATTTATTATTCAAGTTGTAAAAAAGGATTTAGTTCTATATCCATCTATTGAATGTGTAGTTAAGACTCTGAACTGTGCATACATGTGAAATTGATCAAAATGCCCCGCACAGGCTCAAATATAATTTACTCTTAGTAAATTAGTATTTCATGTAATAAGATTACTAAAGTTCTGGGCCCAATAATATTAAGTTTATCTGATTCTCAACTGAAAATTTTCTCAAACCAGGAGTTTGAATAGATGATTGAACATTAAAAATATTATTTATTAGTTGTAATTTATAACAATTTTTATGCCCCCGATAGGGAGGCATCATAAATTTGACTTGTCCGTCCGTCCGTCTGTCCGTCATTCCGTCCAAAAACTTTAACATTGGCCATAACTTCCTTATTACTTAACATATTCGCATCATACTTTACCACAACATTCCTTGGTACATTACCTTTCTGTAGGCACATACTTTGGTGACCTTGACCCCTGCATGACCTTGACCTTCAACATAGATTGGCCATAATTTAAAATCAAAGCGGTGTCGGGGGCATTGTCATCTTACAGTGACAGCTCTTGTTTAATATTATCTTTTACTTGTAACAACTTTTTGATATTATCTTTGATGTCCATACAGATATTGTAGTATTACAACAAAATCAAAGATTATATCAAGATGACAGTTGAGAAAATTCTAGGATGAGAGTGAGAATACTTTTATTTTCTAGGACCTTGTTTGCCTTAATGGTCTGGTAATTAAGGAGCATTATTACATGCGTTAACTTATTTTGAAACTCTATTTGATAAATGAGCCTTTGCGTAACATTTCTAACAATTTGAAAAAATACATAAGGGGCATACAATCAGGAGCCTAGTCAGTCTCACAATGAAATTAGATAATTCCCTGTCTGTCTACAGACACTTTGAGATCTTATCTATCTAAACAGTGTAAAGGGAAGATTCTGGACAGACTGTGATGATGCACAGACTGGCAAGTCTTTGCTTGGCGCACCTGTGAAATTGTTGGAATTGTCACACACAGGCTCAAATGATATCCTACTTCTTTCAAGTGCAATAGCAAAATTTTGTGGAAAGTCTTTTTTTGGAAAAAAAGAATTTTAAATTTCTATTTTCAGATATATGTACATTGTACAAAGTCAGCCTGGTGATGGTCATTTCAACCAGATGCAAGACAGTGCTTGGTCAAGGACTAAAGTACAACTTTTTAAAATTACCAATTCAATGAATATATAAACCTGTGATTGCAATTTCCAAAATTTAGCATATTTGCAAAGCAAAATTTCCTATCAGCCTTTGCATACACACAGTCTGACATAATGGTTTTGCCTTGTGCTTATGTGAAATTGTTGAAAATGTCACACACAGAAACGGGCATTAGACTGATAGAAATTTCAAGTGTTGGTCCAGTACTCTAATGAAAAAAAATGTTTAATTGATCTTTGTTAATGATCTATATTGATGTGTATTAAGTTGTAAAAAACATTTCAAAATGTGTCTGAATTTCAGAATAAGTTAAAATTCCATATGTAGATTGCTACAATTGATTGGTACATTTTTGTCAATTTCTTTGTTATAATGATGTTAATCAAGCACCTCAAAATGCAGTACAAACTACAGCAAAGAGTTAAGCTGTATCATAATGTATCAATTTACAGGTTTCGGAAAATCACCATTAATGTATTCTTTAAGTAATTTCATGCAGGCATAATAAGAGTTTTAAGTTATTGAAGATGTAAAATATTTTATACATGACCCTTTTATCATTTCCCCTTATCGATAGGTTGGATCATATTGTTTTAACAGTGTCCTTCTGTTTGTATGTCTCTCTGGCTATCCAACAGTGTGGCCCATTGTTTGTCTGTTTGCGAAATCTAAACCTGTACAGGGTTTGACACTTACTTCTATGAGTAAGGAGTCCATGGACTCCCAAGCTGTGAAATTAAGGTCCAAGCTGAAAGTAAGGAGTCTGAATTTCATAATAAGCAGAACTTTGAGGAAAAGAAGAAATTACTTGTGACAAGTAATTTCTTCTTTTCCACAAGTTTCTCCTTCTTAGGATTTCTTTTGAAAAAAACAACTATGTGCAAACAAATTTTATCTTCAACACTTTGAATAGTGAACAAATATGTACAGTTTTGAAGAGGATTGAAAAAGAAACTATCCTGAGTAGTGATTAATTATTATATTTGTTGAATTATTCTTGTATTATCCAGGGAGTCCCAAAGCCAGGGAGTCTCTGGGACTCCTTATTTACAAAATAAAGGGGTCCAAACAGGTAAACAAGGAGTCTCAGACTCCCGGACTCCCCTTAGTGTCAAACCCTGCTGTAAATTAAACATTTTGCTTATTACTTCAACACTTTTCAATGCTTTAATTTGTTGTCAAGTTTCCTTTGAATCAATGCATATTTAAGGGCAAGATAATATGTTATAATTAATGTCAAATATGATGGACAAACAAAGAGAAAAGCAACAACAACAAAACATTTTTGGGATTGTTAGTGTTTCTTTTAATTTTTAAATAAAAATAAGTGAATAATCAACTTCAGGCATCTCTGTCTGTCTGTCCAGCTAGAAACTAATGTACTAATGTATTTACTTTCAAAGATATTATTTATACCATTCTATGGTAAGAATCTATTATATTTGGAATCTCTAAAAACATTTAGTTTGAATCTTCTCTTTATTTTTGCATTACATAATTTATGAGTTTTACCTCTGTTTTAGAAGGGTTGGATTGTTCAAAAATACTAAGTATTTTTTTAGCAGGTGTGCAAAATGACATGTTGAGGCCAAAGAGCAAAACTATTGTAAAGTGCCTATATTTATAGGGACTTTACAATAGTTTTGCTCTGACCCCTTAATTGAGACTTGATGATTCGATTTGTAAATAGATTTTTTTAAATACGCAGCTTTTTGCATAATCCACCTTTTATTTGTATTTATTTTTATTAGAGTCAAAATAACCGGTGAAAAAGATAAATAATTGTATGATTACTTAAGCCCTTTTCACCTTTTAAAAATTCACAAAAGCGTTCTTTAACTATTGATTGATATGTTTTTAATAGAAAGGGACAAAAATGCTTGTGATGAGTATTGATGTGTTGATCACTCACAGCTATGTGTTAGCATTAAAGTATTGTTAGTGCCTACATGGCATTTTGAATAGTTTTGGGCTGACACAACACTATATTAATGTGTCCATCTAATATTGTTCAGATCATATTTTTATCTGAGCAAAACGTGTTAAGGTGAGCTTTTAGGATCACCCTGAGTCTGTTGTCAACAATCTTAAAAACTTCTTCTTTTGAACCACTGGGCTGATTTCAATTAAACTTTGAGAAAATGTTCCTTGGGTGACCCTCTTCAAATATTGTTTGCAAAATTTTGATTGGCCAATAGATATGGCCTTGGCAGGGCAGGGCATTTTTTCACTTTGAAATATTTGATCAATATCATCTCCTGATTCACTGGACCAATTTCAATGAAACTTTACCAAAAAGTTCCTTGGGTGACCCTTTTCAAAAAAAGTTTGAAAAATTTTGATTGGCCCATAAATATGGGTGTGGCTGGGTGGGGCTTATTTTGAGCTAGAAATCTTTGAACGACATCTCCTTCTGAACCACTGACTGTGCTGATTTGAATTAAACTTTACCAAAATCTCCCTTTGATGACCCTTTTAAAAAATTGTTCATTAATTATTGGTTGGCCTATAAATATTGGCCTGGCAGGGCTAGGCTTATTTTGAGTCTCCTCAGTAATGAATGGGTGGGCAGGGTCTATTACTTTAATTTCTTGGAATAACATCTCCTCTTCAACAATTAGGCAAATGTGAATGACATTTTGCCAGAAAGATACTTGGATGAGATCCAATGGACCAATGAAACTCAGGTAAGCGGTTTAGGGCCATTCTGGCCCTCTTGTTTTTTGATTCTTGTACATTCCCTTTTTGATGACACAACAAAACCAAATGCTGTATATGGTTTTGCGAAGTTGTTTCAAATGCAACGGAAAATGGAAATTGAGATGTTTTGGGAATTAACTTTCAAAGTAAAGGAATCACAATATTCGAAAAAGCATTTTTCAGAGTAAATAATGAAGAGGGAGATATTTTTGCATTTATAAGACAGTATAAATAAGGCATTTACTTGTCTGGTATAATCATGTGCCATGTACATTAAGCTGTTATCATTTTAGAAAGAAACATGATATACAATTGTATTAGTCTGCAAATAAGTATGTTAGGTATTGCTATGGTCTTGTCTTCTTTAGTCCAGCAGAGTCATTGACAATGATGTAGTCACATATATGTCCCATGAATTTGGGATATAAATATAGTGACATTTTCATAAAAATTCGGAATATTGGTTCAGAAATGTTCATCAAAAGAGCATCCGATGCTTTCAAGGGGTACAAGTCTATGGCCTTAGAAAAATTATTCTCCTTGTTGATTTTTGACACAATCAAGAAGCTAATATCTGGGTGAAAGGCTTCCATTGACGATGCCTTATAAAAATAGATTGTATTTTGTTGGATGTGGTAGCTGCATTCGGAACACCACTCAGCCAATCTCACAATCAACCTCTGATGTGCATAGACAGACTATTTTTAAAAAATACGGGAAAACCTTGGAAAAACTCGATGCTGTCAGTTAAACTGTGAGTGAAAATATTTGACGTCGCCATCACTACTTGTTCAAGTCACTCATGTGAAACTATCTTATCCTAATATAAATATCTTTAGATTCTTAAATAACGGCTGAAAAAAAATTAATTTTTGAGAATGATTAGTCATCCTCAAAAATTAAGATTTTTCAGCTGTTATTTACTGAAAAAGACTTAAATCTACAGTGCTAGTTTTTCTTACACTATTTCGGCCTACCAAAATGCACAATTTTGTTACATACCCATCCGCCTTACATACATTCGAGGTCTGTTGCAGTTTACAGAAATGGCCAAGTGATGTTCCGAATGGTGGCTGATAACATGCCTACTTTTTAACTGGTCTTTTAGTTCTATAATTTTTATTCTCTATAATTTTTTTTATCTTGTCTTGATTCACATTGTTATCTTAATTTAAACTGTCAAATTTTAAAATAAATACAGTTTGTCTTTTGTACTCCCAAACTTTTGCTTTTCAAAAGATAAACAGCATCTTCTAATGATCATATTATTTAAATTTTAGGCAAAATGTATTTGTGACCCGTCAAGCTAAAACAGACCATCTGAGAACTCTATAAAATAAACATTTGAAAAAGAGATTTGGTACAGCCTTGGTTATCCAGGGAATGCAATTCGTAAAAAAAAAGGTGGATTGGATTTTCTTGATTCAGAAAATGTTATAATGGTGAGAAAGTTTGAACCCAAGTCAGTCTGCGCAGTCTGTGCAGTCAGACTAGGGCTAAAATTTTATACACTTACCAGACTGTCCCCTTTCTTGTGATGGGTAACAGTTATTTTGAAAAAATTGCTTTGGTATTGACCTATTTCCTTATGGGAAATAAGTTAGATTTCATCAAATGTTCTTAAAATAAGACAAGTGAGTAAGCGTTTAGTCTTGCTTTGTTTGACCCCAATTGAACATTATGTTGTTAGCAAATATTTAGTTTTGTTGCTGCAGCTATCAAAATGTATTATACTTACAGCTTGTCACATTAAAATGTACCATTTTGATGGCTCAGTGTGAAACAGTTGTAACTCCCTATATGTTTATAGGGAGTTACAACCGTTTTGCCCTGAGCCATCGATTTGTGAATTTCATAAAATGAATAAAGGAAAAAGAGATGCACTCCAGCAGGGAAATACCAAACACAGTATTTATAAAAATAAATAGGGTAGAATGGTCATTCTATATTCAGAAAATCTTTAAAAAGTACCAAAAGATTAGACTGACTAGCCTACACAATACACATAGTCTGTCACTTACCCAGCATTCAGGATGACAAAACAATGAAAACTGTTTCCAAATTGTACCTTACATCGCACGAAAAGCATGTGAAAAGCAGGGAATAATCTTCAAACAGATTGTACTATTTTGAATAGGAAGTTTGATATTCTTTCCTCTTTCTAGATTGTCCTTTTTGAAAAGACATGTCACATACCGGCATATATTTATAGCTTTACAGTTTATTGACTTGTAACCAGATTTACATGATCTTGTGAGATTATTGTTACCTTATGCATGTCTCTTTATTTGGTGAAATTAGTTATAACATATATTGCTGTACATATAACTTCATTGCATAATGTCATTAGATAAGATAAATTGTATTAATCTATCATAATAAGAAAAATTACTACAAAGACATACCTTCAGGATGCAAAAATACAGAATACAAAAATGTTTTCATCATAAACAGCAGTCAGGCAGTACATATAGGGTATTGAATGAGTGGTCATGAAATACAAAATTCATGAAAAAAGTCATCTATAAACAGATAAAAACAAGGCTTTGCAAGTTTTTATTTGATCTAGATTACAATTTTGATTAATTTTGTATTTGATTAACACTAATTTGACATTCTTTATATGATATCACACCATTTTTTGCGTAAAATCAACATCGTTTTCGAAATTCATTGATAAAAGATTCCATGTAACATATAATGCTGCTTGTCAAATGATGTCATCAATTCCATTTAATGCTGCTTTTTCAATAAGTTCCCGGCGGCTAAGCCACATGCGCCGTGACGATCTTATCAAAACTTAGCACTCCTTAGCAGGACTTACCAAACACTGCCATACACTATGTTATGCCGTATCTTAATGCAACAATACATGTCAAGTTAACCTTATCTTGCCGTGAAGAACAGGATGAGATGTGAGTTAGCCATGGCAAAACGCAACAAAACCTATAGCAATTCGGCTTTCTGGGCTACAAACAAGGCTTCCCATTGCCCTACGGATCTCTGCCAAGTTTCGCTACAGTGTGCTACATGCTGTCACAGTTTGTTGCGTTTATCCCTTTTTGTCACGTTTCTCATTATGCCGGGTTTGCCAGTTTAACAGTTTGAAAATTTGCCCTGACGGCCACGGCAGTCCCATTCTGTTAGGTTTGCAAATCCCGTCGCTCATTTTAGCCACGGTTGTCTGAAACGGGGCCGACATAGTGGCCAGGAACATAGTGGAAACGCAGCATAAGATGTCATTGTAACAGTGCCAATTAGCCTTGCTGTATGCTGTTAGCTCTTTTGCATGGTAATTTAACTATGACACCTGTGTCATATCAAAAGAATTCAGGGTTATTTCGCTCCTGAGACGCAGGTCAAAAATGGATATAAAGGTATATCCTGCGGCAAAAATTTATTTCAAGCAAACATATACAGCATGTGATTTTCGCTAAAAAGAAAAGCTGAATGATTCAATTCCCTGAAGTAATCTTATAACAAATCAGCTGTCGTTAAGAAATCGTACATAGAGTCAAATTTTTAGCTCACCTGAGCACATCGTGCTCAAGGTGAGCTTTTGTGATCATTGAATGTCTGTCGTCCGTCGTCTCTCGTCCTCCATAAACAATTTAAGTGTTTACACTCTAGAGGCCACAAATTTAATCCAATCTTCATGAAACTTGGTCAGAATATTGGTCAGGTCACAAGGATGAACCCTATCGAAAATGGAAAGGATCCATGCCATATCACAGGAAAAGGGACCTTAAAGACAATTTTCTTGTTTACACTCTAGAGGCCACAAATATGGCCCAATCTTCATGAAACTTGGTCAGAATGTTGGCTAGGTCACAAGGATGAACCCTATTGAAATTGGGAAAGATCCATGCCATATCACGGGAAACGGGCCTTTAAGACAATTTTCTTGTTTAACTCTAGAGGCCACAAATATGGCCCAATCTTCATGAAACTTGGTCAGAATGTTGGCCAGGTCACAAGGATGAACCTTATTGAAATTGGGAAGGATCCATGCCATATCAGGGGAAAAGGGGCCTTAATGATAATTTTCTTGTTTAAACTCTAGAGGCCACAAATATAGCCCAATTTTCATGAAACTTGGTCAGAATGTTGGGAAAGATCCATGCCATATCACAGGAGAAGGGGTCTTAATGATAATTTTCTCGTTTAAACTAAAAGCCACAATTTTGGCCCAAACTTCATGAAACAAATGGTTTTTGTGTAGAAGTTATATCCTTTATGACATCTGCCTATTTAATTGGTGTGATGTCCCAGGGGTCAAAGAGACTCAGGTGAGCGATCTAGGACCATCTTGGTCGTCTTGTTTTTAGCTCCACTGGCCGAAGGCCAGCGAGCTATTGTCATGGCGGTGTGTCCGTCGTGTGTGCGTCCGTCCGTCCGTGCGTGCGTAAACTTTTTCTTTAAACATCTTCTCCTCCCAAACAAATGGGCGGATTTTGATGAAACTTGGTAGAAATGTTCCTTGGGTGACCCTCTTCTTAAATTGTTAAAGAAATTTTGATTGACCCCCAAATATGGGCGTGGCAGGGCGTGGCATTTTTTCACTTTGAAATCTTTAAAAATCTTCTCCTCCCAAACCATTGGGCCAATTTCAATGAAACTTGGCATGGATGTTCCTTGGGTGACCCTTTACCTAAAATGTTCAAGAAATTTTGATTGACCCCCAAATATGGGCGTGGCAGGGCGGAGCTTATTTTGACCCCAAAATCTTTGAACAACATCTCCTCCTGAACCATTGGGCCGATTTCAATGAAACTTTACCAGAATGTTCCTTGGGTGACCCTCTTCTAGAGTTGTTCAAAAAAATTTGGATTGACCCCCAAATATGGGTGTGGCTGGGCGGGGCTTATTTTGACCCCGAAATTTTTGAAGTACATCTCCTCCTTAACCATTGGGCCAATTTTGATGAAACTTTACCAGAATGTTCCTTGGGTGAGCCTCTTTTAAAGTTGTTCAAAAAATTTGGATTGACCCCCAAATATGGGCGTGGCAGGGCGGGGCTTATTTTGACCCCAAAATCTTTGAACAACATCTCTTAAACCATTGGGCCAATTTCAAAGAAACTTTACCAGAATGTTCCTTAGTTGACCCTCTTCCAAAGTTGTTCAAGAAATTTGGATTGACCCCCAAATATGGGCGTGGCAGGGCGGGGCTTATTTTGACCCCAAAATCTTTGAACGTCATCTTTTCCTAAACCATTGGGCCAATTTTGATGAAACTTTACCAGAATGTTTCTTGGGTGAGCCTATTTTAAAGTTGTTCAAAAAATTTGGATTGACCCCCAAATATGGGCGTGGCAGGGCGGGGCTTATTTTGACCCCAAAATCTTTGAACAACATCTCCTCCTAAACCATTGGGCCAATTTCAAAGAAACTTTACCAGAATGTTCCTTAGTTGACCCTCTTCCAAAGTTGTTCAAGAAATTTGGATTGACCCCCAAATATGGGCGTGGCAGGGCGTGGCTTATTTTGACCCCAAAATCTTTGAACGTCATCTTTTCCTGAACCATTGGACCAATTTCAATGAAACTTTACCAGAATGTTCCTTGGTTGACCCTCTTCCAAAGTTGTTCAAGAAATTTGGATTTACCCCCAAATATGGGCATGGCAAGGCAGGGCTTATTATGACGCCAAAATCTCTGAATGACATCTCCTCCTAAACCATTGCGCCAATTTCAATGAAACTTTACCAGAATGTTTCCTTGGTGACCCTCTTCTTAAGTTGTTCAAGAAATTTGGATTGACCCCCAAATATGGGCGTGGCAGGGCGGGGCTTATTTTGACCCCAAAATCTTTGAACTACATCCTCTACTGAACCATGGGGCTGATTTCAATGAAACTTTACCCGCATGTTTCTTGGGTGAGCCTCTTCTAAAGTTGTTCAAGAAATTTGGATCGACCCCCGAATATGGGTGTGGCAGGGCAGGGCCTTTTTTTACCCGGAAATTTTTGAATGACATCTCCTCCTGAACCATAAGGCTGATTTTAATGAAACTTTACCAGAATGTTCCTTGGGTGACCCTCTTCTAAAGTTGTTCAAGAAATTTGGATTGGATGAGATCCACTCGATCAATAAATTCTAGTGAGTGGTTTAGGGCCATTCTGGTCCTCTTGTTTCAAAGTGATATCTAAATAGTTTTCTTCCTTGTAATTTTACATATTAGTTAAATAAGTTCATTACTTCATAAGTCAGTAGCCGCCACCATAGCGCAGTTGGTTAGGCTTAAGACTTCCAATCTGGAAGTCGTGGGTTCGATCCCCGGTGGCGGCAAGTATCCTTTCCGACGTTTGTCTTTCACCAATGGGTAGATAATCGTAAACCTATGTGAAATAGCAGTCGGAGGCTAGGAAAGGGTGTAATGGTAGTACAGGTGAAAGAAATACCAGGAATCAATTGTTAGGTGCTCCGGCCGCCGCGATATAACTGCGAGATTGTTGAAAGCGGCGTTAAACCCATTCAAACAAACAAACAAACAAATCATAAGTCAGTTTCAACTTAGAAAAAGTTGGAATTCCTTCTGAATGTGTTCACTTTCATTACCTTCTATTTTCAATATCTCTCTTTGAAATCTTTAAGATTTTTAAGCCAGTGGAGCGATACAGGCCCTCTTGGGCCTCTTGTTTAGCTCCACTGGCTGAAAGCCACTGGGGCTATTGGCATGGCGTTGTGACCGTCGTGCGTCCGTCCGTCCGTGCGTGTGTCCGTCCGGTCGTAAACTTTTCTTTAAAAATCTTCTCCTCAGAAACTACTGGATGAATTTCAACCTAACTTCACAGGAATGATCCTATGATGACCCTCTTTCAAAGTTGTTCAAGAAATTTTGATCCAATGAAAAACATGGATTTAATGGGCGTGGCTAATTTCCAAATATGGTAAAAAGTGAGTTTTCTCAGATTCTAATCAATGGATACCAACTAAATTTTACATGGATGATCCTAGGGTGACCCTTTATCAGTCTACAAAAAATTATTGTGATCGGATGGAAAATATGCATTTTATGGGCGGAGGTCAATTCCCTATATGTTATATAGTGGAAACTTTGAAAATCATTTTCTCAGAATGTAACTGATGGATATCAACCAAATTTCACTGGAATGATCCTTAAATGACCCTCTATCAGTCTACAAATAATCATTGTGATCGGAGGAAAAATATGCATTTCATGGGCAGAGGTCAATTCTCTATATGTTATATAGTGGAAAATTTGAAAATCATTTTCTCAGAATCTAATTTTTGGATATCAACCAAATTTCACTGGAATGATCCTTGAGTGACCCTTTACCAGTGTACCAAATATTATTTTGATTGGATGAAAAATATGTATTTTATGGGCGGAGGTCATTTCTCAATATGTTAAATAGTGGAAACTATGAAAATCATTTTCTCAAAATGTAACTGATGGATATCAATCAAACATTTTTGGTATGATCTTTGGGTGACCCATTGTCATGCAGCCAAAAATTATTTTGATTTGATGAAAAATATGTCTTTTAAGAGAGGAGGTCATTTCTCTATTTGTTAAATAGTTGAAATTTTGAAAATCATTTTCAACATCAGTAGAACCCCAAATATCTAAAAATCTAGTCAAAATATTTATTTGTTTTTACAAGAATTTCAAGCCTGTGGAGCGACACAAGCCATTCGTGGCTTTCTAGTTAAGTGACCATTACAGGGACCACCGAAAAGGGGTTGTTTAAGAAAATGGTTGCTGAATACACATTTTGTTCACAAAATAAAAAGCATTCTTTTTTATTGAATATGCATATTATTGCTTAATCCTATGTTATAATAAATCAATAGAATCGTCCTGTTGAGACGATTCTGCCGAGTTTTAACAACATAGGCTTCATTTTCAAAAAAATTTAGACCAACAATACCTACTTTTAAGGGTATTTTTTTTTAAAGAAGGGAATTTTGAAAACAGTGGCTTAATGAAAATGTATTTAAATATGCAAAACATTCTTTCTACTCATTCATGATAAGTGATGATATATTTTGAAACCTTTAGACTTAAGACTGTATATATTATGTCTAAGTGGTTGCTGGATTCCAATGGAATAATATCACAACAGCATCCAGCAGAAAGCTGGAGTTTGATATATGAGCCTGAATTTGACATTTCCAAAAATTTGAAATGTGCGTGAAGGGGCAATCATTGAACAGCTTAGACCATTACATACAATCAATATACAGTTACCTGATGGTCTAATGAATACTTTGAGACCTTAACTATCTACTAAATGCATAGTAAAGACTCTGGTCAGGCTGTGCATCCTTGAAGACTCTGGTCAGGCTGTGAGGATGCACACACTGGTCAGAGTCTTTGCTTTGCGCTTATTTAAGATTGTTGGAAATCTCACGCACAGGCTCATATGTCATAAAAAAAGAAGTTATTGCTTTGTTCTTCTTTCCAACATTTTTATGCCCGGAATTGATAGATCAGGGGATATTGTTTTTGCCCTGTCTGTCTGTCCATTACTCTCTTTATCTGTTTTTCCAATAAAAAACATTTGCTATAACTTATGAATGATAAGTGATAAAGCCTCATATATCACCTGAGTATTGCTTGGGACAAGACCTTTTCGTTGGTACCACTTTCTATGTCATCTGTCAATGCCTTTTTTAGCTCCACTGGCTGAAAGCCACTGGGGCTATTGTCATGGCGTTGTGTCCGTCGTGCGTCCGTCCGTCCGTCCGTGCGTCAGGTCGTAAACTTTTTCTTTAAAAATCTTCTCCTCAGAAACTACTGGATGGATTTCAACCAAACTTCACAGGAATGATCCTTGGGTGACCCTCTTTCAAAGTTGTTCAAGAAATTTTGATCCAATGAAAAAAACATGGATTTAATGGGCGTGGCTAATTTCCAAATATGGTAAAAAGTGAGTTTTCTCAGATTCTAATTGATGGATACCAATTAAATTTTACATAAATGATCCTTTGGTGACCCTTTATCAGTCTACAAAAAATTATTGTGATCAGATGAAAAATACGTATTTTATGGGCGGAGGTCATTTCTCTATATGTTATATAGTGGAAACTTTGAAAATCATTTTCTCAGAATCTAACTGATACTTATCAACCAAATTTTACATGAATGATCTTTGGGTGGCCCTCTTTCAGTCTACCAAAAATTATTGTGATCAGATGAAAAATATGTATTTTATGGGCGGAGGTCATTTCTCTATATGTTATATAGAGGAAACTTTGAAAATCATTTTCTCAGAATGTAAGTGATGGATATCAACCAAATTTCACTGGAATGATTCTTGGGTGATTCTTTATCAGTCTACCAAATATTTTTGAGATCGGATGAAAAATATGTCTTTTATGGGCGGAAGTCATTTCTCTATATGTTATATAGTGGAAACTTTGAAAATCATTTTCTCAGAATGTAATGGATGGATATCAACCATATTTCACTGGAATGATTCTTGAGTGATTCTTTATCATGCTACCAAAAATTTTTGCGATCGGATGAAAAATATGTATTTTATGGGCGGAGGTCATTTCTCTATATGTTATAATAGTGGAAACTTTGAAAATCATTTCAACATCAGTAGAACACAAAATATCTAAAAATTTAGTTAAACTTAGATTTGCTATTACAAGAAATTCAAGCCTGTGGAGCGACACAAGCCATTCATGGCTTTCTAGTTTCAATGTCAAATATGTGGGAATTTTAGAATTCACATAAAGTTAAGGATTGCCATGGATTACAGTACAGTCGATATCGCTCCAGCGACCATATCTATTTAACAACTAATTTTATTAAATAACCATTTTAAAAAGTCCCTTAACTAAGCTAAACCTCCGAAAAAATGGATATTTTTTACGAAAAACTCTTTATTCTTGAATCTTATGTTGTTAGGACCCATTTGAATTGTCTCAATGAGACAATTTCGATGAGTTAAAACATTGTAAAATTCAGTAAGACTTAGGCGACAGTCTATATATGCTTTCAAAATGACCAGTCTTATCTGTCATGAAATATTATAATAAGCAACCATTCCCTTAAGCGTTCGCATTTTGGTGGTCCTCTGAGTAGTTGCTTAAAACAAGTTTTACTGTATTGAATTAAGGTTTGCTGTAGATTACGGTATTGTATCAAACTACTGTATCTGAAGAATGGCAGGGGCGGGGGCATTGGTATTTCAGAAAATCACCTTGTTTTCGGTACAAATCATAGAATTATACAAATATTAAATCATGAAGGTGTAACTTAAATGTTGTAGTTTATTATCAAACTTCGGCATAGTTTGTTCTTATTGTAAACACCGTAAAAATTCTAGTAGAGCCACATGCTCTAATAAAACCTCATCCCCCTTTTCGGAGGATGGAATCGACCGTTTTTTATTGATTTTAGAAAATCTTAACGACCCCTATGAAGACCCATCCCCACAAAGGATTTATGCATCTCTTCCCCGATCAAATGTTAATATTTTTCGACGGGTTATGTTTATTATAGGCTACTGATTGAGAAAAGGGATTTATTCATTTTTCACATTTGGTTTTATTGTTGATTTGAAAATATATAGTGCGAGGGGTGATCCAGAAATTCGTATAATGGGCCTATAACTTTGGCATTTTTAGCTTGTTCAGTGTATAATTTGTTGTGTATGCAATTCAGTATCTACGAAAAGCACAAATGTTATTGCTATTGCAAAATCTTATTAAGCGGCCTTGAATTTCGTTACCATAGTAACATGTGTATGTTTAGGCGGGGGAGCGTAAAAAATAATCAAAATCTTTTTCATAAATCAAATTTTCTGAAAGTGTTCGTAAATTTTATTTAAAATATCATGCCAGAAGTAAATAAGATATAAATAGGGAATCAAATGTCACAATTTAAACATTTTTGGAAGATATTTTACGGACACGGGATATTTAAAAAAGACTAACCATTCGAGCGAAAAGTAACTCGACCTCAGCACAAAAATGTGAATTCCGTTTATTTTTCGAATTTTGTCATGATCATGAGTTATACACCAACCCAAAAAATTAAGATAATTCAAAAAATGATAATAATATTATAATGTCAAAAAGAGTAGTCTTGAGTTACATCGTATATTCAAAGAGGACCGGGTTTTATTAGAGGATTAAGAATGGTATAATGGAGTTTAAAAGAATGAAGTCGTCGAAAACTGATCAACATTTTTTGCCAAACATGAAGCCCTGCATCTGGGTCTCGACTTCAAAGAAATGCTATTCACGAATTTGAATTTAAAATGGAATGTTGATACTTTCTGCAAGTAAATTTATTAGGCACAGAAAGGCATGCGAGCAAATGGAGAAACGAGCAATTAATGACGTTGCATTTGACGTTCTTGCTCCCCCGCCAATG
>OX411550.1:21408416-21435916 GCA_948146395.1 Fragum whitleyi
AAAATTAATGATGTTTCCACTAGATTAACAAAAGAAAAATACTTTATAAATATATTTTGTCCTAAACTGAATGTTATATGAAAATGTTTGTTTTGACGTTGACGTTGTGACGTTGTTACGTTGGTAACGTCGTTTCATTAAATTATTAACGTCGCCCTGATGAGCAGCAGCGAAACCGGTTGGCACGTTATTAAAATTGATTTCTAGTGTCGTTTTTTGTTTTATTTATATATATATATATATATATATATATATATATATATATATATATATATATATATATATATATATATATATATATATATATATATATATATATTATTATTTTTTTTTTGATAGTCAGTTTTCATAAAGTTTTATAAACCCATTTTACGAATTTCTGGACCAACCCTCGTATGTTTGGCCATTTTTCTTCGTCTTAACTTATATTGATGGCTCAGTGCGAACAGTTGTAACTGCTTGAAAAAAAATGGCCGTTACAACTGTTTTGCACTGAGCAATTGATATCCAATAAAAGCCCTTTCTAATGTAAATGCGATGATTCTAATAGTATCCCGGGGGGTTTATCAGAGCATTTACGGTAAATATATATAAAGTGCTAAATACATTTGTAACTTGAGTTGTTATGAACATTATTCTTTGTTCAATATAATAAGAAATAAAGGAGTGGTTTGATAAATTGTATCACTTACATTTTCAATCTATCTCATGGTAAACGACTTACGTTTAGATTCGGGACTCCGCTAGGGGGCATCCCATTTTACATAGAAACAAAGACTGAAAAATATTTCTTATCTTGTCTGAAACCAGGGATCTCTTTCAAGAAAGGTCGTACGACAAAAATTTGATCATATGACAATCCTACGATTAAAATTGGCTTTCAATAATTTTTGGGGTTTCGAGTAACATCTATACACTAGTCGTAAAATTTACGATTTTGACTGTGCAGATTTAGAATTTCTTCATTTCTTTAAGCTCTGATAGAGGTTTCTTCGACTAGGCGTCACTATATCTTTCCGACTATTTGTCTTTCACCTATGGGTGGGATAATCGTTTTACCTATGCGGGGAAGCAGTTTGAGGCTAGGAAAGGATGTAAGGGTAGTACTGGTGTGAGAAATATCAGGAATCCATTGTTAGGTACTCCGGCTGTTGTGAATGATTGTTTAAAGGGGCGTAAACCCCCATCAAAACAAACGAACAAACAAATCCCTAGAAGTGGACATCTGTCAATGTTAAGTTGTGGGATGTCCAAGTGGTCATTCAGGTGAGTGATACAGGACCATCGTGGTTCTCTTGTTTTATTTATCGCCTAAATTGCTCCGAACATACGAGGGGTGATAATTAAATTCGTGTTATTTTAAAATTGAACTAATACAGTTAAGAATACATAAAAAATGAGTTAGTTCCTTCATACAATAGGGCTCTGTCGATCGAAAGCACATTTTACTTTGATCGGAGCGCGTTCATTACACGTGCTAATGGTCGTCACGTGTCATTGTTCGAAACACCTCCGTTTTAGTTATATAAAGCTACTAATTCAGCCATAACTTGACGTATGGTGATTGGTTTCTCCGTTTGATTTTAAAATTGAATCGTAGATAGGTCATCATATGCATTGAATTAAAACTAGGCATTTCGATATATATATATTACGCTAAATACTACGCAAAACGCAACGTTTTATTATTATTATTATTATTTTTGCGTTGTAAAGCGGTTCAACGCCGGAAGAAATACGTCCTGATAAACAGAGAGCGCTTTACCCGATTAGCTGTTTATGACCAAACAAGAAATATACTGGAATGGTGGTCAGTGGTCACCATAGTCAAAAGTTTGCGAACATACTACTGAATTTAGAAAATCTCGCAATGTTTCCAACAATTTCATTGCTGCTAATACGAGAAATGCGTGAAAATAGGGTGATTTTATCTTTTGGCAATAGATAAACTTTTATGTGAGAACAAGAACCCAAACTCTATCTTGCCTATCTTTTGAGTTATTGCCCTTTGTTGTTTTTCATGTTTGGATCTTGTCCGGAACATTTCGCTAAAAGTATAGTAGCTATGATCACAAAACTTCATATTTAGATAGTTCTCATCAAGGGAAAGTGCGGTGCAAAAGAACCATAACCCTACCTGGATTAATAGCTCTACTGACAGATGGTCAGAAGAGCTATTTCGATACCGGTGTTCCCGCCATGCGTCCATCCGTCTGGCTGTCTGTCCGTCTGTCAGTTAATTTTTGCTTGTTTAACACTCTTAGACTCCACAGTTTTTAGCTATAAGGACCGAAGGTCAGAAGAGTTATTGCGATACCGGTTTTCCCGTCCGACGTCTGGCCCTCGGGCCGTCCGTAGCTTTTGTTTGTTAGCGTTCTAAGGTCCAAAGTTTTTATCTGATTGTCTTCAAACTTAGCCAGAATGATAATACCATCACAAGGATCATTTCTTTCGAAAATGGGTCAGATACATCAATTGTCATTGGATAAGGAGCCTAATTAAACTTGATTAGAAAATACTAGTTAACGCTCTAAATTCTACAGTTTTCATCTGATTGACTTAAACCTTGCTCAGAATTATTATACTATCACAAGGATGGATGCTTTCAAAAATTGGTCTGGTCGGTCAAGCGTCACGGGAAAAAGGGGCCAATGAAAATAAATAGAAAAAATCTAATTAGAAATCCTTGTTAACATTCAAGAATCCACAGTTTTAATACGACTGACCCCAAACTTTCTCAGAATGATTGTACTATTACAAGGATAGTTCATTTCGAAAATTGGCCCGATCCGCCAAGCGTCACAGGACAAGGCGCCAAATGAAAATATATGAAAAATTTAATTAGAATATCATCGTCAACTCTTTAAATTCTACAGTTTTCGACATATTGTTTTCAAATTTGCTCAGAATGATTGTATCATCACAATATTACCCCCTTTTTAAATATTATTGATAGAGCGTCACGAAAAAAGGGTCTATATTTTAAAATTAAATTGTAAGAATTTATGGATGACACTTCCTCATATATGCAAGGCAAAAGTAAAAACATTATAGAAAAAGAAATCCGAGTTACTGCAAAATATACATATATGTTTCCAATAGGTAAATAATAAAAACAATATAACTGTAGTTTGAACAACCTGTAGTAACGATATTTGTTCGACCATTCAAAATTTCGTAGAATACCCCCCCCCCCCGATTTTTCAATTTTTTGGATTATTTGTAGTCGACGCATAATCTACAATTCGATATTCTTAATAAAGCATTATTGCACGTTGAGTCTAACATTTTGCTACAGTAAAAACGTCGATGTTTTCAAGCTATTTGATGTGACGTTTTTAGCTCCAACTTTTTTTAGCAGATTAGCAAGAAGAAAAGATTCAATTTGATTTAGATAAACGTAAAAGATTATAAGGTAAGAGAGAAAAAAAGGAATAAAATCCAAATATGGTGCTTCATTGTCTCTCATCATTTAGCGACTTCGAATGACGAAAAAGACCTACTTCATGTTTGCTATTGAATAGGAACATAATGAATAAATAGATAATAAGGCTAAATATATATAAAAAAAAGAAAGTATCCACTTTTCTTTTGTCAATATTTTTTTTATATTTTTAAGATTAGATGACCAATTAAGGTACCATTGTGTTTGCAGCGCTTCGTTTTCTCATGCAAACATGATTTTTCATTCAAGCAACATGTCATATTTGGTGTTTTTCAATTAACGTCGAAACGTTTGTTTTCTACGTCGACGCCCGTCACGTGTTCGATCGTGAGTTTCTTCTCAAATGAATTTAGCTTCTACCGCTCTGTGGTTAAGAAAATCAAACAACAGTTGTGTTCCGTACAATACAGTTTTGTAAATAGACCGAGAAAAACATGACCGCATGCGTAATCAAAAACTGTCAAACGTTGAGTGAATTTTACGGACGTTACTGAGTTGAAAGAGAAGAACAATAAAGAAGTGTGATGGCCATTTCCGATAGAGAAGTATTGTCATTCGTCCTCTTCAACTCAGTAGGGCTACTTGGAAGACGTCACGTCAAATGTTCCCATTCACGTTGACGCGATTGTCTCTACGCTTCCTAACAGATAGGCCTATTACAAAGCGGAAGTGAAATAAATGTATGAACCATTGAAACGTCAAACTTTGAACATAAGTCAAGAAACTTTTAATTCTTAACGGGTGTAAGGCGAGCAAATGTCCTTGATATTCATACGAGCCTCTCCAATGAGCAAGATGAAACGTTGACGTAACTTGGCAATGCAAATGTTGTTTTGTTTTCAGCAAAAATTAAATAGAGTATTTTGGGATTGGTTTTCTTGGCAAAGAACGAGCAGACAGAATTTTGTTAATTTGAGCTTTGAATCTGCGTAAGATGTTCTATTAATGTTTGTGTTCATTTGACGTGACTTTAGTAGGAATTAGCAGAAGGAATCAAGTTGTCTCATCATTCCAGAATACCTAACGCAATAATATTGCATTTCGCAAGCTTAAAACCGTAGTATCAGAAAATCATTTGACTATTAAATGAGAGTCTGCGATTTTTGAAAACGACCCCCTGGCTACGCTAGCGCCTACAATTTGGTAGCGGCTTCTTCAAATCGCAGAAAACTTTTCAAAATTATTTCCAAATGATAAGGGCGTAATTTGCAATACGTTGCTGTGTGCACGTTTAAAGAAATCCGAAGTTTTCAAGTTGAGTGGATACTTTTTAGTTTGCTCAGTATATATGTATATAAACGGAAATTCAATCTATATATCATCACTTAGCTGCTAAAACCTCGAAGCTACAGCTTGAACTCATTACGACATTTATATAAATATATAAATGTCGTTATGAGCTGTTGTTACGAGGTTTTAGCAGCTTAGTGATGATTGGCAGACTGATTGCATTTCCATTTTTTCTCTAATGATTTTGAGGATTTATTTCTTTTTTCGGCTGGTGTGTTTGAGAATTTATCGTTTTAAAATAATAATGGGCTATTATGCCTTTCTAATGCAATTAGATCTGGCATTATGGTAAAATTTTGAAATAAATGGCAGAAAAGAGCCGTACTTTTAACCGAAGTTTATGTATTCGTCCTATATTTTGATCGTCCCCGAAGTTGTCACAATGTCGAAAATACACGTAACTCTTTTACTTTTATTCATCTTTTGCCAACATTATGTTATGACATCTGCTTCGTGTAGCAAAGAATCGTGTAAAGACGATCCATCAAAAGAAAATTCGGGCGGATGTGGTTGTTCTGTTAGCAGACAGCATTCTGAAAACGAAAATGCGGAAGGCGGTGATCCAGGTTATAAATATTCAAAATCGTCTAATAAAGATTATCAGCTGTCAGAAAGGAGAACGATTGACATGGTTTTAATTCCAAAGGGAAGTTTTATCATGGGGACCAATAAACCAGTTTTTGTTGCTGATGGGGAGGGTCCTGAGAGGAAAGTGTCTCTTAATGACTTTTATTTGGACAAGTATGAAGTTAGCAATTCTGAATTTGCAAGGTTTGTTGAAGCAACAGGATATATAACAGAGGTAAGATTAAGATGTTTTATTGATTGATAATTTTCATGAAGGTCTAGCAGGAATAACAGCTACCCTTTTTAAATTAATAATTCTGTTCATGGTATATTTAAAGTAATTGTTAGTTATGATGTGAAGTACTTGTCCACACCCTTGTCCAGTTAATTTGTGGAAGTGAGGGTAGTTAAAATGGTTGTGAAAACTATATGTTTCATCAATCAAGAGATCTAAAGACATCTTGATTAATTCATCTAGCCTCGATATATGCAGCATTAAAAAAAAGCCACACTTTCATTTGTAGATAAATTTGGACTTAGCATATCATGTGACAAATGGTTGGTTAGAAATTATATGGTATATGGTAAGGACCTTAAGGACAAGGGTTGAAATTAAAAGATCAAAAGAAAGAATAGGTCTCTGTCAACTTTGACAATTGAAGAAGGATACATTAACTGATAAATGAACAGTGATGGATAAATTTTTCTACACAGCAAGGAATTTTCAATTTTATTTTAGTTTCCTAGGTGATTTTTTCTTTCTTTTTTTTTTAAACTCTTTGTTCCACTTGTTACTTTTTACAGGCAGAAAAGTTTGGAAACTCCTTTGTAATGGATAAGTATGTACCAGAAAAGAATTTAGAAAAAATAACCCAGGCAGTGAGTATATTTTGTTGTGTTGGAAAAGTGATGCCAGAATTTTTCTCCACTCATTTAAAACAAGAAAAATAATGCTTAAAAATGTGTACTACAACAACAACTATAATGCTGAAAAAATAAAATAAAAAGGAATGAAAAAACATTTTTGTAATAGGTTCCATTTCAATTAAACTACAATCACAAGTCTCATAAAGATTTATAAATGCTGCTTCTTTGCAATGCCAATAGAAGGTTATGACGCCTAGCCTATAGCTAAAAGAAATTATCTGTGGCTCATCAAATGCTTACAATGATTTCTGTGTAAATCAAATTGAACTTTGTATTTAATTAGTAAATTATTAAACTAGCTGATAAACTTTGTCAGTTACAGGGGTGTGGAATTACAGAGTTTTTCCACTTGTCCCTGGGCAAGTAAAATCTGATTTCTTACTTGTCCAGGATCAAAATGAAATTGTCCACAAAAATGTAGGAAGATAAATATTGAGAAAATAATGTTTTTAATGAAGGAAATGTGCAACCAAGCATTTTCTTCATTAAAGACAATGTTTTTTTTCCCATTGATACAATCAAAAGGATGACTTTTCTCCTAGATCTTTTAGTACTGTGTCAGGATTTGCACTAGTATCTACTTGTCCACTGACAAATGGCCCAGAAAAATGTACTTGTCCGCAAGTAGAAAAGCCCGTGAATGGCTAGTCAGGCATGGGAATTCCACATCCATGAGTTATTCAACTCCTAATTACTCTCATACATTTAATTTTTTTCTTCAGGTAGCTGCAGCTCCTTGGTGGGTACCTGTCAATGAATCCTATTGGAGACAGCCTGAAGGTCCTGGATCGTCTATCAAAGACAGGTAATGGTAGGGTTTTAGGCTAATATTAACATCTATCCTACTCAATTTAACTTTCGATTTAGACAGGTTTTGGGAGACATTTCAACCAGTCTAGCACATTTCCCCCCCCCCCACCCCCCCACAAACACACACACAGTGATTAAGTAGAAAGCAACCAGTATAATCTGGTATCAGACTGCACATCTCTGCAGGCTGATCCTAGTCTATACTGTCTACCAAAGCTTTATGTACAGCAGAAATACACAATGAAACCCATTTGGAAGGGTTAAGAATTAGGGTAGGGCTGAATTGAATCATATTTTGACTATGACCTGAGATAAAAGTCCATACATCTCTGGGTATGTTTTTGGACAAAACAAAAAGCCAGTATATATTAAGGATACTCATTATTTGAACCTTGGGCACATGCATGATTATTTTAAATGTAATGCTTAGGTGAGGATTAGCCATCATCATAGTGAAAATGGTGGTGCATGAGACTCCATATTTTCAATTTTTATCAGTCTGCAAAGAAAATTCTAGCATTTCCATTGGCTAATGCTGACCTGAATAACTACTGATATCTACTGATACTGATATCTTCTGTTGCATCTGTATAATTTGTTATATTTCCTTAAGGAGCCTTGCCGGTAACATAGACAAAAGTATGAACCAGTAAAGGCAGCCATGATTTGCTTGCTTGGCTGTTAACATGACCAAAGTATACAAATTATGCTACGGTTTAAAGTGTGTCAGTTCATTACATACAAGAAAAATAAATGATATTAGTTCTAATAAATATGTTTCAATTTTACCATTATCATATTGGCAATATGCATATTTACTTTTCATTGAGGAGCATTGGAGGAAAATGTTTGGTTTTTTTTAAGAATTTGGTGTATATAAAGGCCTTAATAGGCAAAAGAGAGATATTTAGTGTAAAAATTTGCAGTACTATAATTTAGTAAAACTGTTTCTTGCATGAGTATATTATGACAATTTATTCCTGGCAGTAAAAATGATGTCAACCCTCACCTGCTGCTCAGGTGACATCAGTTTTTCCAGCCCGGGAATAAATCATCATATACCATATATCATATATAAAACGTTTAACTTATAATGTGTGTCATGGGGGATCAACCCTGAAGATGGCTAATTCCTTTTCTGACATATGTATCCCACCAAATTGCTGGATAATTCCAGGGGTCGGTCAGTGCAACACTATTGTAAGTGCTTATAAATTTACAGGCATGGACAATAGTCTTGGGCTAAACTTTTGAATTGTAAACCTAAGTGGTTAGCAGCTGGAGGCTAGGAACGGATATAATGATAATTCTGGTGTGAGAAATATCCTAAATCCATTTTAAGGTACCCATGCCACTTCAATATACATGTACAATGTAACTCTAAAAATATTAAAACAACTGTTAAACCCTTTCAAACAAACTGACAAAATGGAGTTGGTTCATATTTTAGAATGGACCATCCAGTACTTCATGCCTCTTGGAATGATGCTGTGCAATACTGTAAATGGATGAACAAACGACTACCCACAGAGGCCGAATGGGAATATGCATGTAAAGGAGGTTTGGAAAACAGGTAATTGTGTATAACAATATGCTAGTTAAATAAATTCTGTTATAGAAACAATCTAGCTATAAAAAATCTTGTAGTACAATTATACATTAGCACAGACAGATGCACATATGCTTACTGAAGCACATGGATTGATCAGGTTGAAATAATATTAAATGTTAAAGTGTCTTTTTGATTTATATAGCTGAATAATTTCTTGAAATCCTGTGTAGGATCTCAGGGCTTCTGCTATCTTTTCAATCCCTTAACTTTATATGAAACTGGTCATTTTTCTCTGTTGTCACCATTGCACACAACAGAAATCTGATGTATATTTGGAAACAAGTTGTCATTCTGGCCCAAAAGCTATTTCCAATACAACTTATTTTTTTGTCAAGCTATACAAGTTGATATAGCTATACAATAGAAGTTGACACTCCTGTTTAGGAGGGCAGATGTGTAAGTGTGTCTGTCAGGAATTGTCTAGACCATAACATTTATGGATTTCAAAATTATTTTAGAGAATTGTTTCCCATGATGATTAGATGTACCTTTTGTAGAACATTTCTTCTCAGTTTCAGAGACTCAGGTCTTTTTTTTTCTGAAGCATTACCTCTACATTTATGAATAGTATGGAATTGCCATTTTAATTATTTATGGCTGTAGGTCAAAGGTCAAGACCACATTTAGAGGTCAAAATTTGTGGGTTGACATGTTTTATTCCTGGAAAAACATTCTAGTACTGTCTGGTTCTGTATGTATATTTGTGAAACTCCTTTTGACTTAATTTTCTGGTTCTTTATTGGACATTGGTAAAAGAGGCAAGTTTCAACTTAGTTCTGCTGTACATATTATGTGGTCATTCTTTCCCACAGGCTATTTTCCTGGGGTAACAATGAGAATCCTCGCAAAGAACACTGGATGAATATTTGGCACGGTACATTTCTAGAAAACAATACAAATGATGATGGCTTTTTTGGGACTGCCCCGGTATGTATGTTAAAAAGTATAAGCTGGACTGTTAAATAACTTAAACCCTTTTTATGCTGTTCATGACATATTCTGAAGTACTTATAGCTTTGGAAGACAGTGTAGACTAAGATCATCCTGCACATATGTGCAGGAAGATTTAAGCCTACACTTCCTGCTTTCTTCTTAATCAATGTGTGAAAAGAATTGAGTCAAACTGGCTGAAATGTCCGAAAAATTAGCAATTTGTTTAAAGCAAAATTTCCATTCAGCAGAATAAGGATAAAGATTATTTCTAAGCCACAGAATCAATAGATCAATTGCATGTTGTTTTACAGGTGTCCATCTGTCTGTCAAAAATGTACCTGCTAACTTCACATTTTCCTAAAAACCAAATTAGTTGCAATATAGGGTTAAATCACATTTTTGTAGGCGTTATCATTTGAAGAGACCCGATAAATGGTTAAATGCCCTCGATAAATGGTTAAAGGCCCTCATGCAAAGCAAATGTCAACACCTGAAAAAATGTGAATTGAAACTGTTATTGCATAAAAGAAAGACAAAAGTAATTATGAGATTGTCTAATGATTCATAGGAACAATTTTTAACTTAGCTTAAAATCCACTAATATGCCAGGAAAATTGCGTTTTCTATTACTCCGTCTTTTTTGTTCATATCGACATAGCTGGGTTAATTTATGACGTCACAAGTTTAAAGTGGGAGTAGGATCAAGGTCTTTATCTATGCTATACATGTATATTAATGTAAGAAAGAGAATGGTAAAGTGTATGGCCCCATTCAAGTAAAAAAAGCCGGGCATAAACAGCATGTGAATTTACTTATTAATCCATGCTTTCTTAAGGATTGTATGTTAACGTATGCCTATAATGACCAAAAAACGTACATTTTATGCAATATTGGCATTATTTGCTTGAAGGCTACTCTCATCAGAATGTATCATAAGTGTCATTGTCAAGGTCAGCAGAAAAGGTCAAGGTGAATGATCAAGGCAAAACTTTCATTAGGGAGGGTAGGGGCATTTTGTGTTCCAGAAGATCACCTTATCCCATGCTGAACTATGGTGGAACAAAGTGCCTAGGCTGATGTGCAGTCTGATCTAAGCCTTCACTGCCTTCTTTTTATTTAAGAATTGTTGAAATATATGGCCTGTGGATTCTCATATTTTACAAAGATTTTCAAGTGTTTGAATGAGCAAATGGTGCATGTCGTCAATGAGGATGCAATTCCTATTTTGGTTTCTTTTACAGGTAGATTCTTTTCCAGAACAGAATAAATATGGTTTAAAGAATATAATTGGTAATGTATGGGAATGGACACAAGATTGGTGGGAAGTACACCATGAAACTACACCCTCTGTTAACCCTGTAAGATTTTGATTTATATGGGACATATGCAAATAATGTTCTACATGAATATATAAATTGGTCAGTACCAAACAAGTGTAACTACCTATATGCACAAAGTGCTCAAGGTGAGCTAAATTTGTGATCGTCTAATGTCCGTCAGGTGTCATCATCAATTTCTCTAAACATCATCTCCTCCTTAACCGGTGGGCCAATCTTGATGAAACTTGGCAGATGCTCCTTGTGTTAAGCTCTACCAAAGTTGTTCAAATAAAAGAAATCCACCTTTAACCCACCCTGTACCCTTAACAAAAAGGGTGTAAATATGAAAATCTTCAAAAATCTTCTTCTCTGAAACAAGAAGGTAGACTGCTTTTAGATTTGGTATGTAGCATCATCTAGTGGGCCTCTACTAAGTTTGAACATATCAAGGCCCTGGGGTCATATTTTGGCTCCACCCAGTAGCAACCCTTTTTAGCTCACCTGAGCACATCGTGCTCAAGGTGAGCTTTTATGATCATTGAATGTCCGTCGTTCTTGGTCCGTCGTCCTCCGTCAACAATTTAAGTGTTTACACTATAGAGGCCACAAATATGATCCAATCTTCATGAAAAGTGGTCAGAATGTTGGTCAGGTTACAAGGATGAACCCTATCGAAAATGGAAAGGATCAATGCCATATCACGGGAAAAGGGGCCTTAAAGACAATTTTCTTGTTTACACTCAAGAGGCCACAAATATGGCCCAATCTTAATGACACTTGGTCAGATTGTTGGCCAGGTCACAAGGATGAACCCTATTGAAATTGGGAAAGATCCATGCCATATCACAGGAAAGGGGGCCTTAAAGACAATTTTCTTGTTTACACTCTAGAGGCCACAAAGATGGCCCAATCTTCATGAAACGTGGTCAGAATGTTTGTCAAGTCACAAGGTTGAACCCTATTGAAAATGGGAAGGATCCATGCCATATCACGGGAAAAGGGGCCTTAATGACATTTTTTTTGTTTATGCTCTAGAAGCCATAAATATGGCTTAATCTTCATAAAACCTTGTCAGATTGTTGGCCAAGTCACAAGGATGAACCGTATTGAAAATGGGAAGGATCCATGCCATATTACGGGAAAAGGGACCTTAAAGGCAATTTTCTTGTTTACACTCTAGAGGCCACAAATATGGCCCAATCTTCATGAAACTTGGTCAGAATATTGGCAAGGTCACAAGGATGAACCCTATTGAAATTGGGAAAGATCCATGCCATATCACGGGAGAAGGGTTCTTAATGACAATTTTCTTGTTTTAACTCTAAAAGCAACAATTTTGGCCCAAACTTCATGAAACAAATGGTTTTGTGTAGTATCCTTTATGACATTTGCCTATGTAATTGGTGTGATATCCCAGGGGTCAAAAAGACTCAGGTGAGCGATCTAGGACCATCTTTGTCCTCTTGTTACATAGAATCGAAGAGCAAAAATCTTCTTCTATGAAACCAGAAGGCAGACAACATTCCTATTTTGTATGTAGCATCATCCAATGGACCTCTACCAAGTTGGTTCAATCAAGACCCTGGGATCATAATTAATTGGGTGCATCCCTTTTCCAGGATGTAGACAGCTTTCATATTTGGTATGTAGCATAATCTAGTAGACGTCTACCAAATTTGTTCATATTAAGACTCTGGGATCATATTTGAGATCCATCTGGGTGCAATCCTTTTTACAAAGATTTAAAGAGCAAAAAACCTTTAAAATCTTCTTCTCTGAAACCAAAAGGCAGACATCTTTCATATTTTGTTTGTTATATTATATAGTAGACTTCTACCAATTTTTTCATGTCTCACCCCTTGGGTCATATTTGAGCTCTGAATGAACCCACCCTTTTTTACAAAGACACAAAGGAGGAAATCTTAAAACCTTGGTTTCTGAAACCAGAAGGCAGTGACCTTTCATAATAGTCTCATTTAATTGTATTCATGAAGTTTGTTCTTTGCCCATATGTTCATGTAAGGATTGTGCCCAGGCATATGCTTTTTACTCTTTGCTGAAAACATATCATAGTATTGATTGATCTTATTTAGAAATTATGTTCTTGTTGACATCTGCCTATTTAATTGAATTGATGTCCCAGGGGTCAAAGAGACTCAGATGAGCGATCTAGGACCATCATGGTCCTCTTGAACTAATCAATGTGTACAGTTTTCTTGATCTAACCTTTGTAGTATTTTGAAAAGAATGCGTAAAATATGAGCTCAAATTGAGGATGTTTGAGAAAAAAATCCTGGCATTGGCACGTAATTTACTGTAATTTTCTCCCAGGAACGTCTGGGTTTTGTCCATAAACGCATGTCTATAACAGCCTAAAAATGTACATTTAATAAAATGATTATGTGATTCTAATTTTACTGTGGTATATTTACAGACTGGACCAAAAGATGGTCAAGACAAAGTTAAAAAAGGAGGCTCATTTATGTGTCATAAGGTAACTATTACTAATGACTGCTTCTTTTAACAATGAAATTGTATAAACCTTACGTTGAAAAAAAATGATTAGTGTTTTTAGCTCCACTGCCTAACCACTGGGGCTATTGTCAATGCGCTGTGTCTGTTGTGTGTCTATTGTTGCGTCCATTCGTAAACTTTTTCTTTTAAAATCTTCTCCTCAGAAACTACTGAATAAATTTCAAGCAAACTTCACAGGAATGATCCTTGGGTGACCCTCTTATTTAATTTATGGGCGGAGATCATTTCTCTATATGTTGTATAGTGAAACCTTCGAAAATCATTTTCTCAGAATCTAACTGATGGATATCAACCAATTTTCACCTAATGATTCTTTAGTGATCTTTTACGAGTCTATAAAGAATTATTGTGATCAGATGCAAAATATGTCTTTAATTGGCAGAGGTCATTTCTTTAGATATGTTATTTGGTGGAATATAGGGTAAAACAAACTTTTCTCAAAGTTTAAACAGATGGATTTCAACCAAATATTGTGGAAGTTTTATTTCTGTAAAGTTGTTTAAGTCTGCAATTTTTTTTTTGATAAGGTGAACAGCATGCTTTTTCTTTGAAGAGGACATTTCAACATATAAAGTGTTTGATCACCATTTTGGTATCACCTAAATGATGCACTTTTCTAGACTTAGTTTAATAGGTGTAAAGACTGTAGGTCAGAAGGAACAAAACCTTTGTTGAAATTTAAATGTATAGAAACATTAGGTGAAATAGGTAGCCTCAGAATCCCCACTCAGAATTGATCAGTTTAATTGAACATAAATGTTCTGACCTACTGGGGTTCAGAATGGGGTAGAAAGAGCATAGTTGACTGCACTCTAAGGCATTGGACAGAATAAAATAATTATATTGGATTGAATATTTTACTTCTTATTATCATTAGTTAGAATTTTGTTTTAATGACAAACAATTATTTTGAAGTAAAACCCTTTTCGTGGTGTAATGAAAATCTGAAAGATCTAAAATTAGTGGACAAAGTACCAGTATATTGTGCAGTAACATTCTTTAAGTGTTGAAATTTTTATTTTTGGATTTCAACCAAATTTCACTGGAATGATCCTTGGGTGATCCATTATCAGACTGCATTAAATTATTGTGATTGGATAAAAAATATATGTTTAACAGGCAGAGGTCAATTTTCAATATGTTATCCATTGATCATGATTTTTTCTTTGAGGAAATATTTCAGCATATTGCACTTAAAAAACACTTATTTACTTGAAATAAACATTCACTCATTCATTCACTTCAATTCTCATCTAATCATATCAGTAGATTCAGGCTGTAGTTCTTAAGTGTAATAGGAAGACAAAAAGTATGATATTTGGAATACACATGTGAAATACATGGTGAGGTAGCACTTAGGCTAGGTCAACTTTCATTCTCATTCAAGTCTTGACAAAAGTCATTGTAACATGAGCCATTCATCTCCCATAAATTAGTGAAAAATTGGTAGTATGCCAAAGTTGGATAAGCAGCTGGTGATTTGGATAAAATGTTTTAATTAATTTGTACTGATGGGTTAAACGACAGGAAACCATACATATGTGCACCTGCTTTGGCAATATAACTGAAAAACAATACTGTTGATAGTAACTTTAAACCACAAACAAACATGTAAAAGTAATTTTGGTAATTTCAATGTGTTTCTTTTCAGTTAGATGAGCAAGAGAGGTAATCATTCAGTACAATTATTATTATTTGTTTTATTTCAGTCTTACTGTTACAGATACAGGTGTGTAGCTAGAAGCCAAAACAGTCCAGATACATCATCACACAATCTGGGGTTTAGGTGTGCTGCTGATAAACTTCCTGATTATTTGAAATTGTGATTAAGGGCAGCTGAATATATGAGGGTTGTTCAATTAGTTCTTGGTCTGAAGCCATATTTTGCAGACTCCTTAACAAATGAAAATACAAACTATTTTATCTTTCTGCAAAAGCTTTTCTGTAAAGTCAGTCAACACTTGATTTAAAATTCACCAAAAATAAATTATTTGTAAGCTATTAAAGATGTGCATTATGTCCGAAAATAATTTCATATCCCAAGGACCAAACAAACTTTATTGACATTGTGATATTCATAAGTCAAGCTATCTGTTGAGTGTGCTATGCAATATTTAAAAATAATTGCATCATTCAGATGCCTTTAATTGGTTAATACTTGTATTTATGGAAATTACATGGCTATCTGATAAATCATGTATTGTCTTATAAGAAAGTCTAGAAATTTATAGAACACTCCTTTACAATATTTAGTGATATTTTTTTCACTAATGTTCACTGTATTACATCAACACTTTACATATTAACACTTTAGGAGCCACAATTATCATGGAATATGGTAAGGGCAAAATATGTCAGAACTTGACACTTTTTTTGGAAAGCAATTAGCATGTAAAATGAGACACAATGACAATTTCTTTTTGACTCTCTAGTTGCAACAATTTTGATCAAATGTATATCAGGTTATAAAAAATGTATTAAGTTGAACAAGAAAATGATCATTTGGAAAGCATTATTAAATCATTTGCCTGCAAATTTTGAAATTTGATCAATCTCTAAATGCTGTTGTGCCTCAATTGGTAAAAAATTGTGGTACTTTCACAGTCTCTGCTTTGTATTGTTGATGTTAGCTTGAGAATCCTTAAACATTGTCTTATCTCTGTTTAAATTGAACTAGCTTACTTGAAATGTGGCATATATGCACATTTTTTTTAAGAGCAACCATGGTGAAAATCGTTGTTGTTAAAATAATGCAGTTTAGAATTGGAAGAGTGGCTATTTATAGCATAGAAAAATTGAAAGGCCTGGTAACTCGAATAGTGATCATGTTCAAGCTTTAATAGATGTGTCTAAAATTGTTTTTCAGATATCTAACTGAAGCTAAGTGGTTTTTTGTGCTTATCGAGGAGTCAGCAAAACACTATTGTAAGTGCATATGGATATATAGAAACTTTAAATAGTGTTGCACTAATCCCTCGTTTCGGTCCGTCTGTCAAAAGGGACCATCTTGATATAAGGGTCGAAAGTTTTCGTATTTTGCTGAATTTACGAAACCAGAATTACCCATGTACTTTCCGGAAAAAGAATTTTTGAAATACAACAACCGGTTGACCTCTTTTTGAATTAATCTCCTTTTGAAATATTTATTTCACAGAGTTCCAAGATGGCCATTGAAGCATTGTGGGTCTCATTTCTAATCGTTATTTTTTCTTTGTCTAATTTATATGTGCAATATCTATCATCCAACAAACCCATACATCATCAAATAGAGTTTTTGTCTTTATAAAAGATACAACACATGTCTTAGTTTATTTTTATGCCCCCGTATCGAAAGATCGGGGGCATATTGTTTTACCGTTGTCCGTCTGTCTGTCTGTCCGTCCGTCCGTCTGTCTGTTTGTCTGCAAAAGTTAACCAAAACGCTTAACATTGCCAATATCTTCAAGCCTATTCAAGATACAAGGCCCATATTTGGCATGATGATAGATCTCAATGATCGGCATCTGCTGATACAAAAGTCAAGGTCATGTGACAAGGTAAAGGTCATTTGTCAAGGTCAAACTTTGAAAAAAAGCTGTTACGGGGGCATTAGTGTTTCACAAACACATCTTGTTTATGTATTGGAGTTGTGTTGTTTTGTCCCATTGCGCTCTTCTTTTTAGCTCGCCCGGACGAAAGTCTCGGAAGAGCTATTGTCATACCCTCGGGCGTCGGCGTTTTCGGTGTCAGCGTCCACATTAGGTTAAAGTTTTTTATTTCTATCAATATTTATCCTATAGGCTTTATTTTTTACAGAAACACTCATTAGGACATAGGCTTTCATTTGAGACCAACATCCATGTCGAAATGACCTTTAGACTGTGACCTTGACCCTTTCTAAAAAACTTTAACCAAAAACTTTAACCAAAAAAACTTTAACCTTGCTTATATTTACTGTAAGCTTTAAACTAGAGACATCATTACTTGATATGCACACTCATTAAGTGATAGGCTTTCACCATAGACAAAGGTCCTTGACAATTTGACCTTGACCTTGACCCTTTGTGGACTTAGAAAAACTTTAACCAAAAAACTTTAACCAAAAACTTTAAACTTGCATATATTTTTTTTAATGCTCTAACCTAGGGACATCATAGCTTCATATATATACTCACCAGGTGATACGCTTTCACCAGAGACCAAGGTCCTTGACAATTTGACCTTGACCTTTACCATTTGTGGACTTAGAAAAATTTTAACTGAAAACTTTAACCAAAAACTTTAACCTTGCTTATATTTTCTGAATGCTTTAGCCTAGGGACATCATTACTTCATATACATACTCATTAGGTGATAGGCTTTTGTGAGAGATCAAGGTCCTTGATAAATTGACCTTTTATGAACTTCGAAATACTTTAACCGAGATTCTTTTACCAAAAACTTTAACCTTGCTTATATTTTCTGAATGCTTTAACCTAGGGACATCATTATTTCATAAACATAGTCACCAGATGAAAGGCTTTCACCAGAAACCAAGGGCCTTGATAATTTGACCTTGATCTTGACCTTTTATGGACTTGGAAAAACTTAAATTGAAAAACTTTAACCAAAAATTTAACCTTGCTTATATTTTCTAAATGCTTTACTCAGTGACATTAATACTTCATACTAATACTCACTAGGTGATAGGCGTCTACAGAGACCAAGGTTCTTCACAATTTGACCTTGATCTTGACCTTTTGTGGACTTAAAAAAAAATTTAAAGAAAAACTTCATGTTTGATACAAAGAAATTCCATTGGTAACCTCATCTGCTTGTAGGCTTTCACTTTACCCTAACCTTATACATGCAATTAAAACAAAAAAGTTTTTATATTTCTTAATTACTACTCAAACAGATATATATTAGATCATGGACTTTAACATTGAAAGAAACCACTTTGAACTTCGGTCTTCGGTCAAGCGCTGTTTGTGACAAGCAGCTGTTTGGGCGAGCTACGTTGTCCGCGGACAACTCTTGTTTTCATACCGCGATACACCAACCGAATGGTTTACACCAACAATTCTTACCTAGTTACTGATAGTAACATCGTGAAATTGACAATTACCTCGATCAAAACCATTCTAAATCGGTTGCTAAGCGCTCCATTCATTCATTCTAAACACTCACTCAAACACTTCAAAAACGTTCCAAATTTTTCATAATACACATTGGAATCGTTAAAAACGATCGACATTTAATTCAAATAGATATTTTTCCAATGATTTAACCCTTTACTGTTTAATGCGCTTTTTACGTGTCTGTGATTTTATTATTGAGAAAACATTGTGAAAAAAGAAGAAATTGCTTCTGACGAGCAATTTCTTCCTTTTCCGCACTATTTTCTACCCAACTGAATGGTTATTTTTCAAATTAAATCCACTTTAAATTTTAGCCTGCAAAACCTTTGAATTTGGCACAGGTCCAAAATTTTGTTAAACAGGAAAGGGTTAATAGACTGGTGTGGGTTTTAAATGTGTCTTATTGGTCCACGAAGACTTCCTAATACAAATGTTAGTAGATTTTGATAAAGGGGGGTAAAATACCGCTTGACGAAATTAGCAATTTTGGATTATATCAGTTTAATTTCATTCAAAGCGCGATCTTCCCGTTTATTCCATGTCCTTCGGTAATCATTCAAAAATCATTTACTATGTCGGTTTTACGATGTTGTTAAATGTACCGAAATCAAGTTTTCAACCCTTTCCTACATAGTTCCAGCATTTATGTTCCTGCTAGTTTAACTTTAACCTTGTAACACGGTTCCTAAATATACCCTGAATATTAAGAGTCGCTGCTTGTTACAAGCAATTTCTTCATTTCAAATAATGTTTTTACTACGTAATTACTTTCACTTTTTATTTCCTTCAGCAATTTCTTTCAGTTGGACCAGTCTGAAATTTTGAACAATTAAAAAAGAGACTTTGATTTCTTCTGCAAAACTCCACCGAATTGTGCCAGTGTTTGATTTTGTTCACGCATTTCTTTTCAAAAAGTAACACAGTAACTCCTTTGTTAGTTAGAAAAGTTATAGTTAATGCAAATGAAGCACGCATAATGTCCACACGGTTATTCTGCGACAGCGCACGCAAAATCCGTAATTGGATAAAAAGTTACCTGTCCCAGGGAGACAACACAACCTAGTTTTAAATACTCGAAGTTAGTGAACTATCTCTCTTCGAAATACGACTCTTGCGGTACTGTATATCGTTTAATTTTTGTGGCAATTTGTCTCCAGGGCTGGCAGAGGTTTTAGCGCGTTCCTATTTTAGCGACAGATTAACATTTGTGCTTTATTTCTATAACCAAGCGATATTCTTAATTTCGCGTGTTCTATCTGACGCTAACGTAAGCGAAAAAAAACGTTCATAAAACCCAATTTTTAGTATAACGGAAATGACTACTTGTTTTAAAAGAAGAAGAAAACAAATCGCCAATAAAAGACGCGGTTTACTCTTAACCTGACAATAATATTAAGTCTGTTCATAGAGGGTTAAATTAAGGCCAGAGAGTCAGGGGCATGGTTCTAGAACTTTCTAAACCCCAATGCCAAGTTTTATGTCCCTTTTTCATATGATAAATGGCTTTAAAGTTAGTCATCACACCAAGCTAAAAAAAAATTAGTTAATCCACATATACTAGTAGATGACATCTAATTACGGCGTGAAATTGGAGAGCGATTATTTTGGAATGTTGTTGGAATAAAATTGAACGAGTGAAATGAATGAGTTTTGTATGTTGAATTGAAAGGATTCAGCGATATCTTATACTCTACCCCCGTTTATATAAAAGGATGGTCTATAAACCACGGGGGGTGATGTCCATAATCGGAGCCACCGGCTCCGCTTTCAAAATCATGTGTGGAACTTCCGCTCCACGTGGGGCTCCGATTATGTAGATGTAAACTTTTCATATTTTGAATGAAAAATGGGGTAGGAGGTCGGGATTTCCTCATTTATATAATACCTAATTCATCAATCATAAAAAAGTCGAATGCTATTCGACCCGTTATACATTTTGCAACGTAAACATTCTAAAAAAATTTAAGAACGCTCGTTGGTTTTTGTTAAAAATGATTTCTTCTGGGAGCGGTCTTGAGTCAGGAATGTGAAAACACGTGGTTTTTACCTCCAAAATGCAATATTCTGAACAGAATTAATAACGCAGACCATTGTTTTCAGTGTGCACGAGTTTAACAAAACAACCACAATACTCTAACCAAATGTACCTTTCTTCAATATGATATAGATCAAAGAAAATAGTTTGGTTCCGATTATATGGATTGGCTCCGATTATGTACTCTGGCTCTGAAGTTGTGGAGTGTCTTCTTCTTCTTCTATATAACATCTTCAATATGAAATTTCTACTAGTTTCACGGGGCGCTTTTTCATCACCATTCAACAATGCAAGTTACGTTTGATACATTTCACTTCTACATGTTTACTTTTATTATAACATTCCGGTTACTAGACAGTCAGCTTCATTGATATTACTCAGTACATGTACGTGCAAAAGAATTGTCGGACTATTATCCAGGATTAAATGTGAACAGATATAAAGATTTCTTCGGAGCCTGTCAATGGTTTTTAGCTCCACTTGCTGAAAGCCACTGGGGCTATTGTCATGGCGTTGTGTCCGTCGTGCGTCCGTCCGTCCGTGCGTCCGGTCGTAAACTTTTTCTTTAAAAATCTTCTCCTCAGAAACTACTGAATGAATTTCAACCAAACTTCATAGGAATGATCCTTGGGTGACCCTCTTTCAAAGTTGTTCAAGAAATTTTGATCCAATAAAAAACACGGATTTAATGGGCGTGGCTAATTCTCATATATGGTAAAAAGTGAGTTTTCTCAGATTCTAATTGATGGATACCAATGAAATTTTACATGAATGATCCTTGTGTGACCCTTTATTAGTCTACAAAAGATTATTGAGATTGGATGAAAAAAATGCATTTTATGGGCGGAGGTAATTTCTCTATATGTTATATAGTGGAAACTTTCTAAATCATTTTCTCAGAATGTAAGTGATAAATGGATATCAACCAAATTTCACTGGAATGATCCTTGAGTGACCCTTCATCAGTCAATTAAATATTAAAGTGATCGGATGAAAATTATGTATTTTATGGGCGGAGGTCATTTCTCCATATGTTATATAGTGGAAACTTTGGAAATCATTTTGTCAGAATCTAAGCAATGGATATCAACCAAATTTTACTGGAATAATCCTTGAGTGACCCTTTATCAGTCTAACAAAAATATAGTGATCGGATAAAAATTATGTATTTTATGGGCGGAGGTCATTTCTCTATATGTTATATAGTGGAAACTTTGGAAATCCTTTTCTCAGAATCTAACCAATGGAAATCAACCAAATTTTTTTTGGAATGATCCTTGAGTGACCCTTAATCAGTCTACAAAAAATTATTGTGATCAGATGAAAATATGCATTTTATGGGCAGATGTCTTTTCTCTAAATATTATATAGTTGAAACTTTGGAAAATCATTTTCAACATCAGTAGAATCCAAAATATCTGAAAGTCTAGTCAAAACTTTTATTGCTTTACAACAATTTCAAGCCTGTGGAGCGACTCAAGCCATTCATGGCTTTCTAGTTCTTGCTTATTATACTTCGCACGCTAAGCGTTCCAATTTTAACAACGTCACTGCTAACACTCTTTCAACGTCGATAATTCCATTAATTTTATCAGATATATTTTCCGAGTGGTATCAAAAAAAAGATGTTGCGAAATTCGCGTTCATTTGATACATATTTCAAGAAATACGATTAATATATCTTACTAAAAAAGGACTCAATGATTCTTAATACTCCCTTTTTGTTCGATTTTTAGCGCATCTGAGCTGGAAGTGCTCATGGTGAGCTATTGTGATCAATCTGTGTCCGGCGTCCATCGTCCGTCATCCGTCACCAATTTGTGTGCACTCTAGCGGCCACCTTTTTGGTCCAAATGTCTTAAATTTGGTCAGGATGTCTGTCTCCATCAAATCTTGGTCCAGTTCGAGATTTGGTCGAGTGGGGTCAAAAATGGGATCTTGTAAATGAAAGGGGTCAAATTTTAGCAAAAGTCTCGTGTGCACTTCAGAGGCCACATTTTTTGCAAAAATATCTTTAAACGTCATCAGAATGTTTGTCTCCATCAAATCTCAGACAAATCCGAAATTGGGTCAAGTGGTGTCAAATTAGAGGTCAAGGGATCATATCTTAGAAAACCCTCTGTTCACTTTAGAGGTCACATTTTTGGCCCCAATATCATGAAACTTAGTCAGAATGTTGGTCGTCATCAAATCTTGGTCATGTTGAAAACTGGGTCAAGTGAGGTCAAAAATTAGGTTAAGGGGTCATATCTCGGAAAAACCTTCTGTTCACTTTAGAGGCCACATAATTTATCCTTATGTCCCGAAACTTTGCCAGAATGTTTGTCTGCATCAAATCTCGATCAAGTTTGAAATTGGGTCAATCGGAGTCAAAAATGAGGTCAAGGGGTCATATCTTAGAAGAACCTTCTGTTCACTTTAGAAGCCACATTCTTGACCCAAAATGTCCTGAAACTTGGTCAGAATGTTGGACCCAATCAAATCTAATCTTAGTCAAGTCCTAAACTGGTTCAAGTGAAGTCAAAAATTAGGTTAATGGGTAAAATCTTGAAAAACCTAGTGTGAACTCTAGAGACCACTCCCTTTACTCAAACGTCTTGAAACTTGGTCAGAATATTTGCCTACGTGAAATCTCATTAAGTTCAAAAATTGGTTAAGTGGGACCAAAAATGAGGTCGATAGGACAAATTAAGGAAAATCTAGAGGACATTTATTTGTTTTAACATATTGTCAGGATCTTTGTCTTGAAATCTTAGACGAGTTGGAAAGAGGGTAAAAAACTAGGACACCTCTTCAAATCTTCAGTACTTTAGAGGCAGCATATTAGACTCAGCTGTTGTGAAATGTAATCGGAATGATTGTCTTTTTGATATCTTGGACTTTTGTTGAGCTAGTCATGAATTTCAAATAAGCTTTTACACTTTGCCACATTTGTCAAATATTTGTAAATGCCTCAGGTTAGCGCTTAAGGGCCAATGGTCCCTTGTTTTTAAGCCCCGCATAACATTTAGTTCCGAATTTTCGCAAAGATTTGAACATATTTATATAAATTCCGATTAATATCAGAATTTACTACTTCATCTGCGGATTTGTTAACTCTTCAATCGGAAAGTAGTTAAACCAGATTTGATAAAATTAGAACTTATTTATGACTATGAAAATCAAATACTGAAAATGTCCCGAGCGCTTTTAAGACTATGAAAATCAAATACTGAAAATGTCCCGAGCGCTTTTTCGGTACAGGGGTACCGTTTTAAAAAAGCGATGTTGAAAATTAAACAGAAGTATAAAAAATTGACATTTAGCAAAATGGATCAATATACAAGGGCGAAAACACGTCTTATATATACTGAACAACAAAAATAACACACCACTTTTTTAGATACAACTTTTTCCAAAATCTAGAGTTTGGAAAATTGGATAAATATACCAAAATAAACGTAAACTAATTATTGATCTGTCACAAAATGGATTACACCGAAGACACACGCACTGGAGAGTTACAGGTGACTACGCCCAAAATCAAAATTTTGAAATTAAAGTCAGTTTTCATTGCTCTGTAAAATTCAATAGTGCGTGTGTTCATGTGCAATATTGCTCTCAAATAATGTTCGACCTGGATTTCTGAATTTTGCCTAGATTAAATCCTAATATGGCTATCCAATTGCTCTTCATTCTGCCTTAATTTGACTCAACACCTTGCGATTTTTCGTTCTCTTGCGAACTCTCATTGAAAGCTCGTTTCTGATATGCTTGAGTTTGAGATAAGTCTGATCGGTGAAAGAGAAGGCATCGGTATAACTTCAAGAAGGTTTTCGTTATAAACAATGTTTTCTCATGCAGCAGATCGAATGCATCGTACGAAACTCAAGTTTGTCGAGTAATACAGCTTAACAAGGTGGAAACGACAAACCGTGAAAACATTTTTCAGATAAAGCCAAGTTTTCGAGTTTGGTGGTAGCGAAAAAAAAAAATGAATTTCGGAACGTCATTGCGCATAGGCATATTAAACTGATTCATTTACGCGATTAAAATCAAGGACACTGAGGGGTCATAACTCGGCCATTCCCAGGTTAAAACGCCGATAATAACAACTACCGATGCCGAACTTCGGTGCTGACTGGATGGGGAGAACGGATTGTACTACAATTTGTATTATGACCGGAAACCTTTTACTCTCCAGGTCACAGTTGTTTAAGGTTATCGTGGACTCATGGGGGAAATTCAAATGGCAGCCCGAGAGACGCGTGAGATGATGTATTAATCTAAAATTGACTGTAATATGCATGCGCAGAAAAGACATTCATGTGAACGGAGTTACCCACTGGTGGTAGTAAACAAACTTCTAATTTACCGCTACAATAATTAATTTACCATGAAATATCGTTATCCCATTAAGAAATGTGATAAACTCGTGCAAAATGCTATATAAAATAAGAAAAAAAGTATTTGTTATTTAAAGTAATAGAGAATATTTATATTTTTGTTTATTTATTTTATCGAATTGTTGTGCACTATTCTCGACGCCATTTTGGAACCCAAGTAACACCGGCCTGACCCAGGATCAGAAGCGTCGAGGTTGAAAGGTTACAATGACATCACTAGTGTCGAAACCGAGGCCGTTCTGATGGAAACCCGGTTAACTCGGGTCGAAACCGAGTCCGATATGAACTTACCCATGGTGACAGTGAATTACAAAGATGAGGTATCTGGGCCGCTTGTCGACTCCTTTAAAAGCAATAGCCCTAGGGTGAATCCCTGTAAATAAGTCAATGTTATGTTCTATGCATCTCAGGCCATTGTGGATTTAATTCATGAACACTTCCTAAAAGTGAGACCAATGCCTATTCTTTCACCGACCGGACTCATTTCAAACTCGAGCTTATCGAAAACGAGTTTACAAAGAGAGTAAAAAAAAAAGTTGCGAAAACCCAAGATTTTGAGTGAAATCGAGGCAAAATGAATATCGAATGCATATCCATTTTGGGATTTGCTCCTAGTGATAGTCGCCTTCACGCGCTTACAACTCTTCAATGCGTATGACTACGTTGTCATTCCTTTTCTCACTAACTAACTAACTAAATAAATAAATAACTAAATAAATAGATAGATAAATAAATGAATAAACAAATAAATAAATTTAGTTTTTAGGCAAGTGATTATGAGTTTCGGTTCCTAAAGGCTAGGCACTCCAATACTTTTGAGCATCGGTACATAATTAGAGACAAATAATTTTCTTTCAACTATCTAAAATTTCAGTAAAGATCAATTTTCTAGAATATTGTCGTTATCTAATTGAATTCGGACACACTGAAAACAAGGGTCTACATCAGACATTCTGTTCAGAATATTGCATTTTGGAGTTAATAAAAGTAAACGAGAAAGGTGAGACGTAAAATAGACAACGTGTGCCATGTACGTAGGTGCACGTGCAAAGCGCGGTAAAATTGGAAAACTGCACCGTTTGGTGATCCTGAACGCAGGGCAGATACGTGTGTTTTGTCAGGTGAATCGGAAACGTCTAAGCTTGGGACTGCCAATATCGTATATCTTAATATTTGAAGACATCTGAAAAGAAAGGTTGGGTCGGTGTGAGTGATTTCGGAGCGATTTAGATGATTTTAGTGACTGTTTTGGAAGCTATGCATAGAGCATTGAGCGAGCAATTTAGAATGGATTTGATAAGCGTGTTAATTTCACCGTGCTCTTTTCTGTTTAACCTGAATAGTTAAGACATGCACATATCACGTCTCTTAGTTCAAATGTAAGATAAAGAAATAGTTCTATAAACCTAATATGTCGGGCAACGGTGAGTGTTGACATTTTCTCAATTCACAACTAAATAATTTAATTGATGGAAAAAAATATATATTTATATATCCATGATCAATTTTTCGCACACACTTATTTTGTGAGAAATCTCTCTGTAAACGGCCAAAATGTTGACTTATTTACACTGTCATATTACCAAATTTTAGGAACTGCAGATATCATTAAAAACTCACGGAGCTTTGAAACTCAAAACATAATCACTTTTATGTATGAACCCGCTAAGCGTATTCATACAGTGTAAATATGTTCTTTTATTTCATTCCTCCGTGAATTTAAAGAAAATTACCCATCTGTATCACTTAACCTGATAAGCCCCAAAGACAAACTTTAAAATTATTGCGTTTTTTGTCCTCATACATGCAATAAGAAATAATGATGAGTCTTACAAGAGAAAAAAAATATCTAAAGGTTTTGGGAGCATGGTAGTTTTTAGAAAAAAATGCGAACTTCTGCTATTATCATATACGTGCAAATTTATGAATGAAATATAGTGGCCCGAGATGTTAAACCTGTCTCAAACTGAACTTAAGTCTTACTCAAAATTAATTAGAGACTTTTAAAGTTGAATCATTTGCCAAATATCAATATAAATGCACGAAGATAAAGTGTCTTGTTGCTGAATTGCTCTCCGTAAAATTTGAAATGCACTAAATGTTTATCCAAATTTAAGGTTTGAGCATATTCTCAGTTGAGTAAGAGAAACGTTTTATCATATCGGACCCTGTTTCGAACACACGGTTCCTTTAATCTATACTCACAAGCAAACATCTACGGTTTATGTGATATTGTTTTTGTTTATTTTAAGCCTTTTTGAAAAGACTTGAGAAAGGCGGCACATTAGTTGTTGCGGAAGGTTACATATTTGAGTTTGAGCGTCGAGGTTATCTAAAGGCAGGTACATTTGTACCGGAAGTGCTGATAGAACACCCAGATTTGGTAAAAATCATGTATGAGGAATTTGTACACGCCGGAAGTGATGTAGTTCTGGCATTGACGGTAATTATCCATTTTCCGCAATATCAGATTCAACTGAAATGCCAACACTTACCAGAAAAATTAACCAGAAAAGAATGGCTGGCATCACTTTATTTTCTTC